>JAUMHD010000003.1:768078-965777 GCA_032359135.1 Ulvella scutata
TCTGCCCCCCCCCCCCCCCCTTCCCCCCCCCCGCTCCCACAGAATGGTGCCATGGAGGCTGAGTAGGAACTCTGTGCAGGGCGCGTCCAGCGGCCAAGACCCCCACACTCTTAACCCCTCCAGTGTGGCCGTCGTGGACCCTCGGAGCCGCACCCCCCCGCACAGCCCCCTCAGCGACGCAGTTGGTTACAACGTGTCCCCCCCCGCGCACGAGCGCTCCTCCAACAGCCAAGCCCAACACGACCAGGCCGTGCTGCATGCCCACTTCCCACCGCCGCAACACATGCCCCCCCAGCACAGCCACCCCCACAGCAGTGGGGCTGAGCATGCCTCCCTGGACACCGCGGCGCCCCAGGGCGCGCCATTCAGGGGCGTCCTCCCCCTGCAGCAGCACCCCGACAGCATGCAGGGGGGCGCTCTGGACCCGTACCCGTACGAGTATGAGTATGAAGATGACGGTGTCATTTTTGAAGGCAATACGCCAGACAGCGCAACATATGCCGCGAATAATAGCCCTGATGCGGAGGCGCGGTACTGGGAGCGTCTGCAGAGCCTGCCGCCAGAGCAGGGCGGGTTTGCTGACCATCCGGAGTATGGGGTGGGGTACGACGAATATGCTGGGGGGGAGTGGGGGTACGGGGGCTACGAGGTGAGCAGATGGGGGGCACTAGAAGATATCGCAGAAGAGGGCGAGTCGAACCTCTCTGGCAGTCAGCACATGCCCGGCAGCTCCGGCAGCTTCCACTACTCACGCAATGCGCACAGCAACAGCATGGACAGGCCGCAGCGCAGCAGAGGGGACAGGCACGGCGGCCTGCAGAGGGCGGCATCCCCCAAGCACCCCTCCCCCCGGTACCGCCGCTCCCCCAACCGTCACCAGTCCCCCCCTCTCCTGGAGCAAGCGGCGGCCAACGGTGCTCATCTCGACGACCCTCATCGTCGCATGCCCGCCCCTGTAGACACAAACCTGCGCAAGAACCTGCCGATACCTGAGGATGACAATCAACTTGTCAGGCCCCATGGCACTGAGCAAGTGCTAGAGGCGGTGGACTACGGCGCCGTGCGCGCACACGCACAGCAGTACAACTCCGACTTGATGGGCGACCACGCGTACCAGCCTCAGGGCTCTGCCGAGATGCATGCAGGCCACGTAGGCAGCTGGGATGGCAGCATGGACCGCCACAGCAACGATGCGTACAGTGACAGCAACCACAACAGCTCGGACCTGAAGCGCGTGAAGGGCCGCAGCTCCCCCGGCCGCAGCGGCAAAGGGCAGACGAACAGGCGCACCAGCAGTGTGGCCGCAGAGTACATCGAGGGCAAGTTCTTGGCTGCGAGGGACACTAAGCATTCTGTGTCTGGGAGCTCGTTCATGTCGCAAAAGTCCTCTGTGTCGCAGCCGGTCTCCACCAAGAGCTCCAGAAGTGATGGGGAGGGGGGCGCTGCGCCGCGCGTTCGGCGGCCTAGCAGTGGGTCACCGACTCGCAGCTCAAAGCAGGTTGTAAAGCGGCCGCCGTTTAAGTTTTGAGTCGGTGATGGTTTGGATAGCGGCGCCACTGTTGCTGTGATGGTTGGCGGAGCAGAGAGCGGTGTTGCGTGCTGCTGTCGTGCTCGTGCCGTGCAGTATCTTCCTTTCGTGAAAACCAGATGTGAGAACAGTTGATGCTGGGGGGTGCATGCGGACAGGGGGCCTGTGGCTGTCACAGGCAGCTAGTTAGAAGCCAAAAATGTTACTTTATTGAGTGTGGAAAGTGTCGGCCGCAACGTGGGGTGAATGTGGCGCGGGGCGGAATTGCTCTGGGAAAGTTCGTTGAGTTGTTTTAAGGAGTTGTATTCCGACTGCTGCAGCCACGGTACTCCAGTTGCAACGGTGACTGTGGCCAGGACAGCATCACTGCCACAAAAATGTGCCGTGTCATTCAGTCCTCTCACTCGCAGTCTGTTCTGTGCCAGAAGATTGCCGCGGACAGGCTGTGGAGTGTTCAGTGCTCCTGCACCCGCAGTTGGGGATTGAATCGTGGATGCAAAACGAGTGTGCAGGCCGGCTACGCTGCCCATGCACTGGCTGCAGGCTTGCAGCACTCGTAGTGTTCTTTTTGAGTGTGGGCGTCACATAAGATCACATAGTCTGTGGCAAGAAGGTTCGAGCAGGTTTGTAACTAGCATCGTTGGTTTGCATGCGACCTAAACCTATCATATATGCGTATCACTCGAGCCACTCACAACAGCTGCCGTTTCCTCGAAGCCCTCCTCTCAACGTCTCAGTCTTGATAGAAGTGCTCTCCTGATGCGCCCAGTGTGTGTGCTGCCGCTGCGACGTCCTGGGGGACGCACTGCACGCACAGGGCTTGTGTGCCATGCCTGGCGATTCCTTCTGCCTCCTGCAGTACACCTCGCATCCCACATGTGGTACATGTATGTGCGTTCAGTCCCCGCCGTTGACCAGATAAAAAGATCCAAGAGCCCGTTGTGACAAATCGGTGTGCGTAGTCGATTGGAATGCACTGACGCTGCAGCAGCCCTTGCTAACATCGCCACTCCCAACCTCTGCTCGCAAGCTGCACATCAAACACGATGGCCCTACCTGAGCTCACAGGTGGCATTGCCGCAATCACACAGAATCGAGCCATGCCCATGAATCCGTAAATTGTCAACCCGGAAAAAGCTGCAGCAGACGCCTGCGAATTCCTTGATCTAGAATGTGGCGGAGGTGGCCTGAAACATACAGCTTATAAGATGTGCCTGCACGAAGTTGTGAAGTTGTGGCTGAGGCGTCCACAGCAATGACCTGATGCAGCGCCGCAGTGCTGATGCCATCACTGATACATGCTCATCTGCCCGGCGCAGCCGCCAGCCAGCATTCTGCGGCACACGCAGCCCCTCTCTGGCTGCCCACCAGAGCCTCCAGGCCCCGCACGTCGATGGGCAGCCCCTCATGGCCACTCAACAACTCCGGGCCCTCCTCCGTGACCAGCACGTCATCCTCAATCCTCACACCTGCAGCCGCATGCTATGCCGGCATCAGAAGCTTCTGCAACCACGAATATCTCGAACAGCTCGCACATGCATGCAAGGTCAAAGCAGCATGGTGTGTGCTGTTGTGTATGCATGTGCAGAGCACGCAGTGGTGCTGCATGTCGCCCTGCCCGACGCTATGCATTCGCATGGAAGAACAAGTGGTTCATGGTATCTGGAGATTGAAACGGAGGAGCAGCAGCTGCTGTGGGCGGCACAGGGTGGGGGGAGGGGCGGTGGGCAGCGCACCGATATTCGCGAACTCTGCGGGGACCGCTGGGTGGCTGCCTGGCAGATACAAGCCTGCACACGGCCGCCTGTCAAGCAGGCTGCGGGTGTGGGTGCAAGTCAAACAGGGCATGCATTTGAAAATCACAGGCTTCCTGTGAAGTGGACGCTGCCAGCTTGACCACTGCAGCCATGAACAACATGAGCCCCTACTGCCGTGCAGAGCAGACGCAGACTCATGCACATGCGGGGTGCTAAGACGACATGCGCTCGCACCCATTTCTGCGGCGGAGCCTCGCGCAAGAGCTGCAGCCCCCAGCAGAGGAGCCACGCAGCTCGTCAAGCACAGGGGCACAGGAGAAGTGGCAGTGTCAGTGCCTCTGGCAATGGGGCCACGCAAGAATGTGCCAACTCAATGCATGGCAGCTGCGCCCGGCAGGGGGCCGCACCAGGCTCTATCGTCAGAACCACGCCAGGCTGCAGTGGTGTGCTCTGAGCCACGGATGACACATCGTGTGTGTCCCACCCCAGCCAGTGCCCCACGCTGTGCGGGTACACTTGCCGGTACTCATGTGGCTGCAGGTGCACTCCGAGATCCGCCAGCGCACGCTGCAGCATGCGCACGCTGAGGGCGTGCACCCCGGCCAGAGTTTCCTCTTCTAGACACCGCGCCACACATGCGCGGTGCACCTCCAGCACGTGCTCGTACACAACACGCTGGGCTGGGGAGAAGCGGCCGTTCACCGGCCACGTCCTGGTGATGTCTGAGCAAGCACCCCACACCTGCACAACACTCACCAAGCACTGGGCAAGCTCCGCAGCAGCAAGCCGGCACCGGCAACTTTTGTGTGCCGCTCATAGGGTGACCTCTGATCACATTGACAAGCTGCTGGGGGGTGTGGCAGTGATGCTCAGCCTGGCGGGCGGAAGACGGGCCAGTCACATGCATGTGTGCTGTCGGCTGGCCTGCCATGCATGCAAGCAAGCCAGGAAAGAGAGTGGCACCTCTGCTCCTGCGTCCATCAGCACCACCTGCCCATCCCGCAGCACATCGTCAGCATGGCGGTAGTGCACTGTGCATGCATGTGCGCCGCTCCCAACCACAGGAGGGAACGCCAGCGCGGTGGCCCCGCCTCTGCTCTTCACATGGTACTCATACAGCGCCGCTAATGCATGTTCCCCGACGCCTGGCTGCGTTGCAGCAATGCATGCACGCACTGCAGCAGCCCCAGCGCTCACCGAGCGCCGCATCGCGGCCACCTCCCCGGCGGACTTGCGCCACCGCAGCTTGTGCAGCAGCGGTCGCAGAGGGAGCACCTGTAGACATCTAGTGCCCCCTGCTTTCCCGCCCACCGCCTGCGCTGTTTGCCAGCCCCCTGTCTGCCGCGGCGCAGGGTCCGCGACCACATGCCGCAACGCGTACGCCATCTCCGGGCACTGCCGGTCTCGGTCCATCACCAGGATGCTTGGCGCTGTGCTGGGGGCGAGGCGTTGCTCCAGGCACGAGCGCAAGCTCCCCTCAGTGAGTGGGTGTGCCTCGTCAGCCCCAAAGACACCTGTAACCACATCCAGGGACATGACTGGCCCATCCCAGATCTCCCGGCTGGAAGGTTGGGGCGTCTTGAGGAGCGTGTAGTGCAGTCCTGCACAGAACTTTCGATGTCTAGTGATTAACTGGCAATGCATGTAGTGCATGTGTTACATCATCTGCAAGAATCGACAGCCCTGCACGTGCCTGCATGCGCATGCAAACCGGTACCTTGATGCATGCAACGCAGGAACTATTATGCGCATGTAATGTGTATGTGTGTGTGGAGCACCTTGGACGGTGACAAGACAGCGGGCGTGTCTTCACAGGCCAAACACAGCGGCAGTTCGATGCATGATCATTCCCTCATCGCGAAAGTAAGCTTGGCATGAAACTAAGTGATGGTCTGTCAAGTTGGAACTGGAGGAGCTCAAGAACAGTGCTCAGAGCTCCTCTTCTTGAAGCAGCATCGCACTTGATTCGGACACCTTGTGGAAAACTGCAACTCCTTCCTGCTGTAAACCTGTAAGATACAGAAAGTCTGTGTCTTGTCTGTATGGGTGAGGGATGGCTCCAGCTCTAAACTGCTGAGGTGCAGAAGGCAGTACACAAACTGCTCCGGTTGGAAGCAGTGAAGCCAAGGCGTCACGTCTTTTGGAGAGCTCAGAGAATGTAATTCCAGGAGAAACTTCGTCCGTAGCTAACGCCTGCAGAGCGATTCGCTTGTGGACAAGCTGCCTGCCTTCAGTAGGTGCAAACACGCTTGAGCAGCTACAGCCTGGCTCAGCACATAGCCCTGGTGCGGAACCAAATAAACGTGAGTAATGAATTAAATTGAGTCGTCATGTTGCCATAGCTACTCGTGGGCGTTGCCGACCGTCACTCCCACTGGCTCGCATGCGCTTGGGACGCATGTGGCCATTACAGAAGGGCACACCCATGGATGAGTAGCCCCAACAGGTTGTCCATATGTTCGTGGGGACGTCAGAACATCCGTGCAGGCCGGCTGTGTGCGCCATCTGTGTTGATGAATCAGTGAGGAAACATGCGGGCAGAGAGCGCCCAGGCCGCGCTCTTGTGCAAGTTTCAAGAGGGCTCTGCCACGCATTACTTAGAAGCGTCAAGCTATGTTGGACCACTTCAAGCAGCGTTCAGAGCAACTGCTCGTAGCAGCAGTTCTGGCCACACTTCACCTATCACCACATGCCGCCACACCCTCTCACAAAAGACACACAGTCAGAAGTTGCTCGGTATGCACGAATTCTTCACGGAAAACTAATAACGGGGTTGCCTGTTGCTTGATTCCCACGTTTGTGTACGGACATGGTGTATCGGATGTGCTGATTCTGTGGCAATCATGCATGAGAAGAACTACCAGATTCTGTGCCCCCTTCTTCCAATTATCCTACGGGAAAGCCTCCGAAGTCTACTTCAGGGGTATGCAGCGAGGATACTTCATCGCCTCAACCTCTGGGGTAAACAAGGAGACCCGTTCTCTATGTTCTACCTCTGCCTCACCACCCAATCCGCCCTCAGCATCCGACACCAGCCCACAGGTACACGTCATCAGTTTCGCAGATGACATCGATCTGGTCGGTCCAGCTCTAGAATGCACAAATGCGTTCACCACCCTGCTGGATAGTCGCGCCCCCTCGGACTGCAACCCAATGCCTCCAAATGCAAGGTTTTCATCCCCAACGGAGCAAACTCCCTCGCTACCTCCTGCCGCCTCCACATCTCAGACGCCCCAGAACGCGTGGTGGTCTGCGGCACCCCATCGGCACCCCAGCCTTCGTTGCCAAATTCGTGCGCGAATCCGCTGTACACACCACAAAGCTCATAAACGAGCTCACTGCCCTCCCGCTCCCCGCCCAGGTCAAATAGGTGCTGCTGCATCGGTCACTGCAGCGGAAACTCACCCACCTCCACTTCACAATCCTTTGGCAGAACCTTCACGCCCCTCTCCATGACTTCCAAGAAACCGTTGCGACCAGTGCCCTCCACATCCTCGACCTCGACGACCCTGGGACCCGAAGGCTTGACCGCGAGCGCAACCTACAACAACTCCGCCTCCCCCTGAAACGAGGGAGCTTTGCCCTGGAATACACCACAGAACTCGTCGTGCGTTCGACCTGGGCCTCCATGGCTGCACGCTGCGACCAGGCTTTTCATGAGGGGCCCGCTGCCTTCAGGCCTTTCACTGGAGAGGGCACCAAACTGGGTGACCTGTGGGCCGATCTCATCTTCCAAGTCCCAGCCATCACCCAAGGCTACCACCTCACACGCAGGGACGCTGACGCCAAAGCAGTGCGCCTCCTTGTCACAGCACACAAAATCGTGCAGCGCGAAGCAACGGACATGGCGCCCCGGTGCCTCCTCTCCCATGATTGGGCCCCAGAGGACCTCGCCCGCCTGCACTGCACTGCGTGCCGCACCGTCGGCGCCTTCCTTGACACTGTTCCCTCCAGCCCCCTCCTCTCCCTCTCAGATAGGGAATTCATTGACGCCTGTCACTTCAGGCTGGGCGCCTCTGGCTTCGTCCCTGATGCCCCCCCCATCAAGTGCCACTGTGGCGCTACCCTGCAAGGCAAAGAGGCGACACATGCGCTAACGTGCAATAGCATACCCAGCAGCCGCAAGCACTACCACCACAACCTGGTGACAGAGGCGCTACGCAACGCAACCAGTCAGGCGGGGATTTCCAGCACTCCTGAACCCCTGTACAGAGAGCTGGACCTGGCAACACGGCGCGGGGAGAAATATATGCAGTTGTTCGCCCTGGCCCCATGGCTCTGGACACTGTTGTCGTCCACCTCGGTGGAGGCACCAACCTCGCCCACGGCTCTGACCCCACAGTCAGGACAGCGAGTGCCGCCGCCTGCATGCGCAAATGCTCCCAATTTGCTGCGCATCGGGTGCCCGGCGTCACCTTCCGCGCTTTTGCCATCGAATCCTACGGATACCTGGACACCCAAGCCTCTGACTACCTGCAGCTGCTGGCGACTGCTGCTTCCAGCACTGGACATGTCACTTTTGGCGCATTCCTGGCAAGTGTTCCCAGAGACGTTAGCGTGGCGTTGTGGAAGGGTAGTCATGCATTGTTTAGGTCCGGAGTTCAGTTGTACTCCCGCGCGATCGGGCACGCCCAGCTGCCTGGGCTGCTTGTTCCCTCTGTGGAGGTAGAGTGAGGCGTGACACTGTGTACAACTGTTGCAGCCCATAGCGTGTAGCTGAATATATGGCTGAGATTTGTTGCACTTGCTCTATCCCCCGCGTCCTGGCGAAGGAATTACTACCGGAGTCTGCCTGAGTATGCCCTGGACAACACTTAAATCCAACAGATTCGATGCAATTCTCAGATGAGAAGATGTCTGAGCACAGGAGCTGTGCTTGCTCTGTCAGGTTACCATCCCACCTTCATTGCTCTTTAGAGCTCTCCTGCTGGCCCACATAGGAACAGCTAAAACGTAAACTCCATGGTTGCCTACCAGTGAGCTCTGAGGACATGGTGTAGGCACTGAATGCCATCAGAGGCTTCTTGTTGCATTGGGCATGACGACGCCAGTGCCAGACGTCACCACGTGTCATAGTGTGATCATACAGAGTGCCAGAATACATTGTCTTGTGGTCCCAGGAGTGCAGCGCAGGCTTCAGAACAGCATGCTGGTGCTGAAGCGTTGTCCACTCCATTTTCTCACAGGAACTGTGCAGATGTCTCGAGTTGCACGGGATGAAGTGAGCTTTCAGGAGCTACAGCTTTCGATCGCAAGCACATTGCAAACGCGAACTGACTCACATGGCCACAACACGAATCTAAACAGCATTCTACTTTGAATCTGTCACCTAGAAGCGACACATCCACACACACAGTCAGCACTGTGTACAACCCTAACTACACACAACATCGGCACAACCAACCATGCGCTTCTAGTTCACAGATTATCAGACACAAATCGCCGTACACAGTATATCACGTCACAGGTATGAAGTAATGGGTGAATTAACTGAGCACGGACTGCTTGTTGTCCTGTCAGCCATACGGCTCAAAGATTGGTGTACATGCATTTCCACGTCCCGTGTGGAACAACGGTCTAAATCTGTGTGAAATGTCATCTTGCATGATGGCTGTGAATTCAACTGTTGACCTGGTGAGCATGCCAGCTGGCACCAGCTCCTCTGCCACTCTTGAACTAGAGTTCAGAACAGAGCAGAATCCTGCTGATCCTGCTGGGCGTTGCCCATGATGACAGGAGGCCGCTTGCTCTGGTGGTCGAGGCCTTCAGGGCAGATGGTAGTTGTCAACATCGCCTCATCTAGTGTCCTGCAGAATGCTCCTCAGCCGGTGATGTGGAGAATTGAGAATAAAAAACTTGTGCAAGTTGTACTCACAGCAGCACTTCACACACTTGGATTCATGCACATGTGTTTGTAGCAGCACCGACTCGCAAACATATGAGGCAAGAGCAACAGTTTCTGTGCAGTTGATCGTTCTGGACCTATCTGGAGGCAACCTGGGTCAGAATGTTTGAAGCTATCTCTGCAGCATGATGCCCACTGCTGTGCTTGATTCCTTCCTATTTCGATTTCAGGCTATGAAGTGACTAGTGTGTACCAAAGAGCAGCAAGCATCACCTCGAGAATGAAACTTGCAGTTGAAGATGTTTCAGAGTGTCAGTGAGAGGAAAGCATGCAAACCACAGAACACACAGTGCAGCACACACATCACGTGCCGCTTGTTGTGGTTGTTGCGCACAACCACAGCGAGACTGCCTTTGCAGTAATATGTGTTTGGAATTGGCCAGTTCCAGATACATCAGAAAAGAACACAAAACCAGTCGCTTGGATGTTGAATGAGAGTCGCACGGCATCTCTCCCAGCGGTGAGTGAGTCTTGGAGGCATTGCTGTCGCGCACGTTGCCACCAGGGAAGCTGATCCTGAATGAGTGCACAGGCACAGTGCTGCTGCGGTGCACGACGCCTGTTTTCATGTCCACCCGGACAGGGTCTCCTCCAGTGCGGCTGCTGGAGTGGCTCACCTTGAAGCCCCGGTCAGTGAGCACGTCCACCAACATGTCTGCTGCATTGGCGTGCCTCTCAAACACGCAATTCGTGGTGGAGAAGTCCACATGGCCCGCCATAGCATTCGAGTATAACAGCGGAAGCACCTCGTTGATGATGACGCACATGACCTGCACACGCCCACTCCTGAGTAACTGCTGTTAAGCTGGAGGCAAGGGAACACACGTGGGCACACATGGTAGCAAGATGCTTGTGCGCATCTGACCCCATGTTACTCTGTGGTTCATACTATGTAGCACCCTGTTCCTCTGTTTTCACAAATTGTGCACAGCACGTGCTCCATGTTGCTAGCAGCAAAAATCTATTCTGAGTGTGGTGAGATTTTATTAATCGATTCTTGGGTGTTGGGAGGGGACCAAAACAGTGCCAATTTACAGAAAACGTTGCTCTTGCCCACACAGACGCTGAAGATGAATCATCACGATACAGAGGCACGTTCACAACCTCTTGGGTGAAGCTTCGCCGTTGAGAAGCCCAATGCGTTGTGCGACTCGTTCTGGCTGTTATGTGCATGCACTGCATGCCACCCCAATGTACCCGAAACATACTAAACCCTTTCCTGGCCCTGCCTGATACCCGAAGTATGATCGAAACACATGAACTGTGTGTTGCTGAACAATCTGTTTCAAAAGCTTTCTAACGATACTCTGTGCGCTTGATTCCGATGAGTGTAGCCTCAACAATACCCTTGCCATCGCCTATGTGGACATTCCTAAATGCATTACAGGAATTTCCTACATAAGGACCGCAATATGATATCAAATACCACACGGTGCATGCAGGTGCTCACCTTCAAGCGTCAAGGATAGCATGCACCCATCAATCACAGCGGCCGCTGGAGGAGGGGTGGGGGGGGAAAGGAAGCATACAACTGTTACATCATAGTCAGCGTGGTGTTACTCTT
Organism: Ulvella scutata; assembly: GCA_032359135.1. Taxonomy (NCBI): domain Eukaryota; kingdom Viridiplantae; phylum Chlorophyta; class Ulvophyceae; order Ulvales; family Ulvellaceae; genus Ulvella; species Ulvella scutata. The sequence goes on from JAUMHD010000003.1 coordinate 778,833, forward strand.
CTGTTTCTTTATGACAGGCCAAACGGCAGCAGCGCCGCACCCTGTTGAATACATCTGTATGGCTCAGCTGGTAGTCGTCTAGGCGCTGCACAAGATGCTGTCTTGAATGTGCGACAACCTCACGCGCCAGGGGCACACGAGAAATAGTGGCATAGGTGCGCTCGTCAAGATCCAAGCTGCTTTGATAGCGCAGTTCATGCGCAATTTGTGCTGCATAGTCGAAGACTGGTCAGCAGCTTGATCACCTGGCCACTCCTGCTGGCCATCCTTCACAGGCGCACAGCGTACAACAAGAATAGAGGAGGGCTGCACCTTCGCAGTCTCCAAGGCTTCCTGTTGCATCAATGACAACAAAAGGCATCACAGACTGCAGCTGTGACAGTGCTGGATAGTGTGTCCTGAAAACCTCATACCTCATCTTACATTTACTTATGCTCTTGTCTGTACCCCGCTCTTCTCTGTATAAACCAGCGAGTTCAGAAGAATCAGGCAAGCCTAAATGTGAAGAAGCGGATGGATGGTGGTTGAGGAGACGCACAGTGTGGTACCCGCACGCGCTTCACGGACTTTGGCGTTGTGAATCTCACTCTTTGCTTGCCTTGCCATCTGACGAGCGATGCTGGTGGCCTGCATGCAAGCGGCATGCTTGTGCAGTGGCTCCGGCCAGCAGCGTACAGGCAGCACACTGTTGGATGCTGTCTACTATCACAGGTGAATATGTCATTCAGGACACCACAGAAAGCAGCTTTGGAAACAGGTACAGAGTTGACACAATGAGGTTCATCAACTGGTATGCACATACATTTCATGCGCATGTCGAATACAGGTGCCCTCCATTGCACAGAAGCGTTAGGATCCACGATGCTGATGTCACCTGTCCCGGGGATGAAGTGAAGGACAGGACAGATTTGGGAGATTGTATGCAAACAAATAAATTTTCACGGGCCTTTCACGCTGAAAAAAGTCATGCCATCTCTGTGATCCGGTGCTCACCCCAGCCAGTCTGGGGTGTCTTGTGCCATCTCACTGATCCCTTATGACTAGATCCACACGTACACATGTGGTGAAAAGGAAACTGCTGGGGGCGAACCACATCACAAGGAATATGTGACGAATGTAGACACACACCTCGTCTATGTATAGCACAACAACTTTTAAGGATGGCCGTGGGAACAGGGTTCGGAGATGTGAACAGTCCGAGTGCCTGGTGTACCTCTCGTTCAAGTGCTTCAGCAAGCATTCCAGGAATGCCACCTGCAGACACAGTCTGCACGTGCATGTTGTATTTCATGGTTGTGGCGTTGGATTTGCTTTGTTGTCATGTTGATCCCGTGAGAGCTGGAGCTGCTGCATGTAGTTGTTCAGTTCTGTCAATGGGAACACAGATCCTCAGCACCCACGGCAAGGATTTCGCAACAGCCAATTGACAACGTCCTCATCATAGATGGTTGGGCATGACTGACACTCACAGTTTCAGCAAGTCAAGTAAACTATTGACTCTCAGTGGAAAGGGGCTTGTGTCATGTGGTTCTTGATTTGGAACTCACAGCTCCACCACATGGACAAATTGTTCAGATTAAACTCAAAAGGGAACAGCTAGCTGTAAATCGAGGCGGCATCAATACCTGTGATGTGCTTCTAGGGAACCCATCAACGATGCATCCAGCTTGTGATGTGAAGAGTGGGTCGAACAAAGCCTCAAGCAACACATCACACACACTCTCATCGGAAACGAGGCCGCCAGATTCCACAATGCTCCTGGTTTCTGGCCGCCTTGCAAGAAGGCTACTGACCACAAAAGAGTGAGAGAGCCCTCTGATGCGTTTGATGAATGGCATGTTTGCCCCCTTTCCTGATCCAGGAGGCCCATTGAGGAAGATGAGCTCTCGGGGGGTGAGAATACTCTGCATTGGAACAGTTAGTATGAACTTTGGCAGCACCCGAAGCACATTAGTTGAATGCAAGCAGTGCTATGTGGAGAGATTCTTAGGAAGAGGCACACAGATTCTAGTCTCCTCTGTAGCCTCTCCCAACACCTTGAGAAGAGTTGCTCCCCACTCAGCTCCTGCAGAAGACGACCATGAGTGATAATATGCGTCCTATATATTTTTAATCGACAAAGATGGTGGTGATCTCACACCCACACAGTCAGGAGCACCACCATGACTCAGATGCGCACAGGTACTAGAACTCCCTCCTGCGAGCACTCAAGGCGCATTGCAGGGTACTAACAGGACAAAAACATTGCTATTGGGATCGAAAGGAGGTATGTACATGTACAGTGACTAAAGGAGGTGGAATGTCAGAGGAAGGGCACACATGCTCCAGGTCTTGCCTTGGGAGAGCTGTATACTGCCGCATCCACGCACTGCCTGCTGCACTTGCTCCTGTTTGAATGGATAGTGTACTTCCATACTTGTAACGCTTGAGAACAGCTTCGAACACCTCTCTGACAACAGGTCGCAACATGTTGCTCCGACAACTTCGAACAAACACCACGCGAACTACGAACTTTCTTCACAGGCCTACCTTGAAACAAAAGCACGACAACGTTCTGCGATGTGACATGTTTATCACCGTAGGAGCGCGACGCAGAAGTGTGTTTCCCAGCAAGGAGCACTCGCGACTCGCGTGAGGAGGACCAAGAGCAGTATCAAGGATCAGAACACTTGAATAGCAACAAGTTTCTTCCTGACACGCGCTATTGTGCCCGTTTCAATGCCTTTTCTCAGAGCACGATAACAACTTGGGAATTGCGAAGTACGCGCTGCTTCCGATCAATATATATACAGCTATGGCAAACTGGCCAGAACCGGCAATGATTCCTCCTACTGTGATTTAGGTACCGTTCACCAATCGCTAACTCGCTGTTCTTGTTCCTTTCGGAACGCGCCGAACGCGAAAGCGAGCAGAACTGCAGCAATTCTCAATGCTGCAGCAATTCTCAATTCATGACCTCCAGTGACGTCAAAGAATCACCAGGAAAAGTACATCTTCACAGCCAGCTTCGGCCTTGGTGCACAAAGGTATACATCTAGATACACAGCATGTGCGCTGCAAATGCTCACTTGTTCACACCCAGAACGTGACGTCAGCTGACCCTTCATGACCAACTCCCCGGTGTGACAATGCAGCAGAGCCCCGTCAAGCTCATAACTGTAGGTGCTTGAGTGTCGGTGCGAGAGGGTTCCTTGCCTGTAAAGGAATGAATGGCATCATTGCGATTCTATCGCCACGTCATCGGCTCTTCTTGTCAACTCTGGTGTCTTCATCACCCCTGTTGTATGCTCAGAGCAGACAACAAAAAAACATAAGACACGCCCAGGAGCTGCCACTTGCATTGCTAGTAAGGAGAACGGGAACGTTTCAGAATTGATGCCTGATGAGGGAGTGCAGTGTGCTAATGTGATGCAGGGCTGTGAAGTGCACACTAGATCTATCCAAGAAACCCCAACTTAACCGAAAAACATTAGTGGCGCCTGAAAGAGAGATCCTTTCGACAAGGTGGCACACGGATGCACAAAAAGGTTGAAGTTGATCAAGGTATCGCACCAACACAGCGATACCTGCACGTCTCCAAAGCACACTTATGGCTTGCTCTTGAAAACACTTGATAGGTTTGAAGGGAGCACTGGGGCGACCAGCAGCTTGGGTTCTACCAGGGAGATCCCAGCCTGCGCAGCAGTGGGAGCAGACGCACGTCTGACCACATGACTGTACAGACAGATGCCCAGAATGTGTGGCTCATTTGTCTGGAAGGGCCCAAGTTGAGACAAGATGCAGGGGGGGTGGGGGGTTCGGAGGGAAAAGTGCGTAGGGGGACCGGGGGGGGAGGAGCACGCAAGCACATGCGCGCCAATCCAAGGCCAAAGTGCGCAAAGGAAACAGCAGCTGCGACTCAGGTGCAAGGAGTTATGCACAGGTAAAAGACGATTATGGTACAGAATTGCATCAAAGGATTATGGAACAGAAATGCATCCATGCGAATCACTGGAGCAGTGTAGCAGGCATGAGACTGCGGCAAGACGTTGCACAGCAGTGGTGATATAGCCATGGACGAGGAGGCGTGCAATGAGGGGTGACGATGCTGTGCCAGATGCGGAACAGTAGGGCAGGGTAGAGCAAGGCGTCAAAACTAAAGCGCCTATGCGCCACAAACGTGAGCAAGTGTTGTGTCAACAGAGCCCTGGCCACAACATAAAGTGCACAATGTCAGCAGTGCACCAACGGTAGCAGAAGTTGGGAAGTCAAAGCCAATGGCCACACACCGCTATTTGGCCATGCAAGGAGTGCCAAGCACAGATGTGATTGTCAGGAGATGGGCCCATGGCACAATTAGCAGCGCAGACATGGTTGCAAAGGGGGAAAACCACAACACGATATGTGAACTGGCAAGCTGCAACAGTCAACACACGGTCGAGAACATAATTACCAGCACATGAAAAGTAAACACTGGCATACACATCGCAAGTGGGTGGTTACACAAGCGAGATGTGCAGCAGCTGGTTGTGGTTCAAATCAGAACCCACTAGACAGGGACATGACATCGGCAAGTACCCTTGCTGGTGCAGCTGACACAAGGATGACGTACGCGGCCACTTCAGCAATGTTTTGAAGTATTCTAGAGTAATTCCGAGTTTTCTGCAAGTGTCATACTTGGACAAGCACATTGATAATGCAACACAACCATGCATGCACTAATCTCCTGCGCTGCAACCTGGTATACTGCAGTGCCACCCATGTTACAGCATAAATCACTTCACATTGTACAATGGTTGCATTTGACTGTGCTTTCAGATACGTGCTTGTGCTGCCCGCCCAGTGCTATTTGTTCGATTGCAGCAGGACATGGTTGAAGCACCTTCCCACCCGGGGTTTCAGTCCCTTGTACCAAGGGACAAGCTGGCAGACATGGGTCATGTAGGTCATTAGGGCTCTGCTGACGCTTTTTACTGTCTGCCCACTGTGATGCCATATCAAAGCAAGCCACGATGCATGCTGTTTCACTCCGAGCAACACATCTGTTCAAGGATGCCTGCGCAAGGTTTGCGCTGACAGATCACCCACAAGAGGCCTTTAGCGACCTCGCCCCGGGCTAAGCCAGGTGTACGCATGTGAAGTAGCACGTAGCAATTTTTGACATGTAAGGAAGTAGAAATACATGTACTTCTGAGCACCTTTCGAACCAGTTCTGGATGAAAACCTGATTTCACCCAACACACCTGGTAAAGGTGGCACTGTACAGATGTTTCTGCATCAGCACAATTGCTCCTTGTCCTGGGGAAAGGCACCTGGACAGGCACACCAGCAAAGAAGCTTCTATAACAGCTACCACATACAGTCAGCGATTACATCACTCCAGTCGATGTGCTCTGGCCAGAAACTGGCAAAATCTCGAATACCAGCTCCAAAACTAATACTGCAGGCGACCTTGGATCACCGTCTCTCAGTGCTTGGGATGGCGGCAACATAGCGTATGCATCAGCTTCCTCAACCGAAGCAAACCTACTCATCACCACATGTGACGTTGAGCCACCCTCTGCACCCAGAGCACCTGGACCCCGCTGACTTTCGTTTGCAGACAACACTATAGGGCCAGCAACACTCTGTGTGCTCCTTGAAACACTGCTCTCTGCAACTTGTGTGAGCAGCTGCGTGAACTCATCCACTTGCTCGACGGAGGGTGCAGCTTCAGATGATGGGTTGCCAGCCACTAAGGCAACATGTTCTGCCCCACTTTCCCAACCATCTGCATGTCATTCTAATCATCAGTGAGTATTGAACTATGAGTCCAGGTGGTACAGTGCGATACAAATGGTTGTTTCATGTGTATGTGAGTGTCACTGTGCTTTGAAGACTTGCAGACAGGATGTAGCTGATGTACAGCTGTCACTTTGAAGTACCCATAGCTCCTGGATGAAAAACAAACAAAACCTGAGTTTGACTGCGCTACGTGTACCAAGATGCTGTGAGGGCAGAATGATTGTGTAATTTTCATCGAGACATAGCTGGCACACGAGCGAGAAAGTGCGTATCAGAGACAAGCGCGCTGAGGCAAGGCAGGAGATCAGGGTTGGTCACATCATCTGCATCACAGCAGCACTGGTACCGGATGCTGCGCGAGTACAATTCCATGGGAAAACACACCTGATCTTCTAAACATAGCATCCATGTCTTTGCGGACAGATCCCGAGAATGCGACCTCAATGAAGCCGTCTGTGACGCCCTTCAAGTAATCATCAAAAGCCTTCTTCTTATCTGGGTTCTCCATGAAGTCCTCCACACCTTGCCTGTGCAGCATCAGGTTGTTTAACAGGGCGCAGATCATAGGTGAAACAACAGCGTTCCCTTTTGCTGACTACAAAGTCAGCACCCCTAAAATATGAGCATACCTGTCAGCAATACGAAAGTGAAGCGCATGCCGAAAGGGTGTCGCAGATTCATCAGCTTCTGACAGAGGACCCCGCACAGACCTGAGTGGACCTGTGAAGCCAACAACTATTTTAGGTACAGCATACATCAGGGACATTATTTCACTATATGCGTCGTACACGTCTTCTTCTGATAGGGCTGGCTTGGTTCTGCAGAGTAGCAGGTAGTCCAGGACTTTGCAGGACTCCTCTGCATTTGCCACCACATTGCGACATTGAAAATAAGAGCCAGGGCGTACAGCCTGCATCGTAGACTTGAGTGGATATAACTTCCAACAGCTTGGGTTCCACAGAAGACAGACACATGGACAACAGCTTCTACGATAACCAATTGTCACTTTCAGCACAAATTTGTTATGATCACACTGCTGAACCCTCCCACACAGTTGTGGATATGTGCTCACTTAGATCACAGTGCCTATTGATAGATACAGTGGCATGAGGAAACCATTGTGTATGTTGCGATAGTGCCCGGAAAATGGAGTGAAATGGAGTTATCCAGCCATTGTCAAAGAACCTACCTGGAGTCTGTGCGGTGTGATTGACGCCAACTTGTGAGGCATCTTAACACTGAACAATATATGCAACTTGAGTGGTGTTTTTCGCTGCTTTTATAGCCGGGAGAATACTCTGCAGTGCTTCTATGCTGTTATATTGAGGAGGCAGCACCTCCCTGCACGCACGTGCCCTCCACAGCCGAGCGAGCAGAGCAAGTGTACAAGCGTTGTGATAACATTGTTGGAACAGAGTTTTGGGAATAAGGTTCTCATAGAGCGTCTAGAACACTGCCGAAGATTCTAGAGCATGCTTATTCGGAAAACTTCTGAAGATGTATCGAAAAAAAATGTGAATGCTGCGCCTCGGCTAGCGAAGCTGACAACATAAAAATGTCGGACTCGCAGTCACATATACGTATTCTTTTGCGAAAACACAAATTTTCACTAGACCTCACACCTCATCTTGCGAAAGCTCAGTTTCATTCACTTCGTTACTTTTGTCGAATCGCTCTCCTGATCTCGAACAACATGCAGGTGTGTACAGTAGAAGTAGCTAGTGCCTGCTATGTGGATGCGTGAAGTGTGTTTAATCCCGGCCTGGAAAGGTCGGTGACCAGTTGCGAGTTCACGTACTTGATCACAACACTTATCAGCTCACACCTAACCTTCTCCCCACACCGACAATGAATGCATTACCTCGCGTGCAGATTTTCGTTAAGACTTTGACAGGCAAGACTATCACCCTTGAGGTGGAGTCGTCTGACACTATTGACAACGTCAAGGCAAAGATTCAGGACAAGGAAGGTCCGTCCGCCATTTGATAGAGACGTTCTTTATGTGCTTCGAAACCTAGCCTTTGCCTGTTGCTGTCGATGTCTGGTAGCGCGAAAGCCCACGTCAGCATGAGAAAAGCACACCGTCCATCGCACCAGCCTTGCTGCAGTCTAGCAAAGCTGGAAACAAGTCTAAGTAAGGTTTCCAGAGAGTCGAGGTACCGTAATGGGGTTTGTGCCTAGTGATGGCAGTACATCGTTGGCGAGAAGGCACCACGTCACTTTCATGTTACGCTGTTCCAACGGCCAACGCCTACATCTTGTCGGATGTGTTCTTGCCATTGTCCCTTTGTCTTCACTTATCGCTATGGAACTCGTGATGTCTAAGCACAAGATGCGTGTGTCAGGTACCTGCAACACGCATCCTCATCTTATGCGTCGACGCATAAAAAATGTGCGTGCGTTCAGGAATTCCACCCGATCAGCAACGCCTCATTTTTGCTGGCAAGCAGCTGGAGGACGGGCGAACTCTGGCGGATTACAACATCCAGAAGGAGTCAACTCTTCACCTTGTTCTCCGCCTGCGAGGTGGCATGCAGATCTTTGTGAAGACGCTCACAGGCAAGACCATTACCCTGGAGGTCGAGTCTTCTGACACTATTGACAACGTCAAGGCCAAGATCCAGGACAAGGAAGGAATCCCCCCTGATCAGCAACGCCTGATTTTTGCTGGTAAGCAGCTTGAGGATGGCCGCACTCTGGCGGATTACAACATCCAGAAGGAGTCAACTTTGCACCTTGTCCTTCGTCTCCGCGGTGGCATGCAAATATTTGTGAAGACCCTCACTGGCAAAACCATCACTCTGGAGGTCGAGTCGTCTGACACCATTGACAATGTCAAGGCCAAGATTCAGGATAAAGAAGGTACGTATGTGATTGGTTGCAACATTTTTGGTCTGACTATTGACATGATGATGATGAGTTGGAAAGGTAATGCAGTATTGCCGAAGCTTCATCTCTTAATTCTGGGGCTGAGGGTCAACTGTGTGCAGGAATTCCGCCCGATCAGCAGCGCCTGATCTTCGCTGGTAAGCAGCTAGAGGATGGCCGTACACTTGCAGACTACAACATCCAGAAAGAATCGACTCTGCACCTTGTCCTTCGCCTCCGCGGTGGAATGCAGATCTTCGTGAAGACCCTCACTGGGAAGACTATCACCCTTGAGGTCGAGTCCTCCGACACAATTGACAATGTGAAAGCGAAGATCCAGGACAAGGAAGGCATTCCCCCCGACCAGCAGCGCCTGATCTTCGCTGGAAAGCAACTGGAGGATGGTCGCACTCTCGCAGACTACAACATCCAGAAGGAGTCCACACTGCATCTTGTGCTACGCCTCCGAGGTGGATGCCAAGGAGGGTTTGTGCATGCTACGCGTGTATAGTTTTCAGCCTTGGAGGTTGTCCTTGTGCAAGGTTGGTGAGTTAGCAGTGAGACATGCTGTGTGAAGAGATTGCAATGGTCTTGTAACAGACGACGTCAAGTTTGCAAGATGCAGAGGAATGCCATGCATGCCATGTTGCCAACTGCCATACTTTTCCGCACTTCACTGGGGTCACAGTCTGTACGGCTGTGTCGGTGAAATGGAAGGGCAAACTGTCAAGAGTTCACTGCAGGCGGTGATGGAATGTCCCGCAGTATGTTCGAAAACAAGCTGACCATGACGGGTCATATAATATTGCTTGGGTGATCATGCTGTGGATTGTTGGTGCTTTCTTGTTGTTAAAGCCAAGTCGCCAAATGTTAGTGCTGTGATTCGTACGCGTACAAGATAAGACGCGTTGGCTGCGGTTTTGCCTTCAGGTGGAGCACTCCTATTGTGTGCGCTGCTACCATCAGCAATTTGCTGGTCCAACTTGTTCCTTCGAGGTACAGATTGTGCCTGTTGAATAGGACATTATACACCTCACATGCAATGTGGCAAGGATTATCTAGTATGTCACTCTGATGTACGTTCCATGTACAGTAGAGTGGAAATCACGGAGCACGATTGTTGCGCAAGTTGGACAGATGCATGCTGACAAATTCCCAGCAACACCTCCAGAACAGAATTCTGACTACCATACCTTGTAAGGGCCTTGGATTAACTCAATATTGACCTTATAGATCAACACCCTTCTGTTCTTGATGTTTATCTGGCACATTGTCTAACTTATTCATTGGCAAAGTTGTCAGAGCTGTCGGTACGGCAGAGTACTTCCTGGCACCGTCAAACTATGCAGTCATCTGAACACAAGGGAACGTGTTCCTGCTTGAGTCACAGTATTTGCTGATATGGAAGCAGAATTGAATTTGGCAGCGCAAGTGGAGGCGTTGCAGGCACAGGTACGGCTTGGAATACCAAACGACGTCATCATCTCAGGCACATTGCTGATTACCCTTCCTGTATCCTGATCCACGCTTGTCTCTTGCCAGTCAGCGGCGGGTGTTTGTGATCAATTACGCGCACTTGCACAAGCCAGCTAGCCCTAGACACAAAGGATCACCTGTGTCTGCACGTGCAGTTAGAACTTTCCAAAGCTCAGGAAGAAGCTACAGCACGGGTGCGTTAGTTTATCGTGCACTGGATCAATGATCGACGTTTGAGGCCTGTCCTGCCTGCTTCCAATTCTTGACCTTCGCAACGTTGGACAAGTTCCAGCACAGCCCCTATTTTACACTGTAGCTGTTAGAAATGCAATCATTGTTCCTTGTTTGCATTGACGGTGAGTGGTAAGCTGCAGAGGGCCGATGAAACGAATGATGAACTCATAAAGCAGCTGAACAGCCTGCAAGAGCGCCACAGCAAGCTTACTGACGATCTCAGCTCTGCTCAGGAGGTGCTCATTCTACGGCCCTTACTGATCTTGTCGACTGACGTGTACTGTTCCTTCTGACGACATCAAGTTGATAATGCAATGTTACTTCAGGAGCTTCATGGCTGTCAGAGACGCTTTGAGGACATCAGGCAGGAGAACTTAAAGCTTCAGCAGAGACAGGAGGAGTCTGATGCAGCAACTGTCGCGCTAAGAAGAGAGCAAGCGTCCTTGCAGCGAACCCTCGAAAGCAAAGAGGTATTGTTGAACTCCACGAAAGACCTCAACCCTTACTTGCTTAATCTGAATGCCCTGTCTGTGACACCTATATGACAGCTATATCAGCTGCAGACTTCTTTCGTCACTACAGACGCCAACACTGCACATCACCCCAGTAAGACGCACGAACAGGACAAGGCGTCAGGAAACCAACGGAAGGTGCTGACGCAGGCACGCCTAACAGCAGCATTATCAGAGGCGGAGTCGCTTGTGGCCACTAACCGCAAGCTTATTAAGGAGGAGGCGGAGGCCCGAACTGTCTCCGAGAGGGCTCGCTATGAGGCTGCAGCTGCTGCTGCCACATGTGAGCATGCCGTGCAAGACCGACAGCTCCTGGAGGAACGCCTGCAGTCTGTGCAGAAGCGTGCAAAAGATGCAGATGCTGCACATGAGCAGGGGGCCAAGCAGCTTAGGGTGTGCATGTCAGCCTGCCTGTGCACACCCTCCAATGGATTTCGCTCAGCTCCAGTTGGTTGATCATCTCCAGTGAGCTGGAGTGTATGTCGCTCTGCACATGGCGCAGCGGTTTTGTATGCCGTTGACAGCTGACTGTGAAGAACAATTCAGCAGTGCTGTACTTTTTTCTTCTTGCTGTGTAGATTTGAGGAGGGGCTGTTGGACCGTGTCATGCATGGCCGTGACACCAACTGGCAGGCTGCAAGGTACACCGCAACAGTCTGAAACGCATGCAGGACGCGAATGCAGCGCTGAGCGCGGACTGTGAGCAGAAAGTGGGTGAAGCGGCGCGCCTGCAGGCCATCAATGCACGCCTGCAAGGCGACAATGACATGCTGCGAGATGAGGTTCGCTCTCGAGCTGCCTCTCCCCCCCCTCCCTCACTCAACTACATATGTGTGCGCTCTGTTTTACGTATGAGAACCATGCACACGTATGAACACGTGCAGGTGAGCACGTTGAGGGACAAGCTACGCGAGAAGGAGGCGGAACTGACAGCTGTGTTTGAGGCGTGCGAAGCTGAGAAGAGTGCGTACGAAGCCGCGCGGGAGTCAGCAGATGGCCGCTACAGGAGCGAGCAGGAGCGCAAGCTCGAGCTCGAGAGCACCGTCAGAGAGCTGTCGGTCGTTGTTGAGCAGCTGAAGCAGGTGCGGCTCTGGCAGAATGTTACTTGACACATCCCTGCATGCGACAACACTCCTGTTTGGGCTGCTGCAGACAAGTGCTCTTCAAACTCGCCGGCATTTCTCTATTTGACAGCCGATATCACTCCCAACAAATCTGGAATATCTATATCTTAAGGGTTCCTAGCATTAGGACACTGCTGTAGACCCTGTGCGGCTTCCATGTGCCCTTCTTGTGGCATGTCACCCCTCTCTTGGTTGCAACTGTGCGGTAATGCGTCACGATGCCATTGCTGTGCGCCAGCCGTGTGAATGGAAGGAACGACGATGGCCCTCGCCGCTTGCAGAGGGAGCAGGAGCGCATGAAGCAGCTGACAGCAGAGAGGGACGACGCCCTCGAGTTGGCGCGCAAGGCTGAGGAGCACTCCCGCAGCCTCAGCACCGCGGCACGGGGCGGCTTGTTGGAAGCTCTAGACAGCATGCCTGGCAGCTCAGAGCAGCGGGCGCCTGTCGCGCCGCTCTTGGATGCGCGCGCAGCAGACATGGACCGAGCTGTCATGCTTGCAACGCCCAGTGGCCGGGAGCGCACTTACACCTCGCTGATGCATGAGCTGGAGGTTACCAGGCGCAAGGCCCGGGAGCAGGCCCATGAGCTTAGCCAGATGGTATGCATCCGCGCCCCTCGCAGCATGCATGATACTCTATCTTTGATTGTGGTACTTTGCTGCAGCGCCCTGACTGTCCTGTGTACTGCTATGCGAATGGTGGAATATCAGGAGTCGACTGGGGGGTGTTGCTGTTGGTGTGCAGCTGCAGTGCGTGTTTGGCAAGCGCAGTCGCTGAAACAGCTGGACATATCGTATAGCTGTTCAGAAGTCATACAAGCACGTTTGTTTAAAGAAAGCAATCAAAGCTGTGAGGTGTGAGGAAATATGCTGAATACAGCTTAATGTGAAGCTAGCAACTCCATGGCTTGACGCTCGCAACACAAGAAGTGCCAGCGTGTGCTGCAGAGTAGGGAGTATGATGAGGCGATGGCTATTCTGCGGGCACGTGCAGTGGACCTGGACGTGCAGCGCAAGCAGTTCAACAGCATGCGCAGCCAGCACAAGGCCCTCAACGCGTCGCTCGCGGCTCTGGCGGATGACAAGGCCGCAGCTGAGGCTGCAGCAGCTGCAGCACGTGCCCGCGCCGATGGTGCAGTGAGACATGCGGCGCTCGCTGCGCAAGCTGCGAACGACCGCGCAGCTGCAATGGCATCCCTCATGGCTGAGGTGGCTCGCCTGAAGGGGCTGCCAGAGCCTGCCCGCGAAGCGGTGCCGTTCCCCAATGTGGCTGAGGTGCGCTGTCAGTCTACGAAGTGTGTGCTTGAAGAGCAGCTGCTTTGCGCTACAGCAGCTTATGGAACCCTTGAACATAGTGCATGGAGCAGGACCTCGATGTGTGCTCCCTCCCAGGAGACTGGTGACGGATGAACTCCATGTGCAAGGGGATCAGCGATACGATAAGATAAGCTGCTGCGCTTTATACCCCATGCGTACCTGCAGTCAGAGTAGCACCAGCTTCCGCAGATAGCAGATTGAGTTCTGGTGAATAGACTGCGGTAGGGTGTGTGCAGATGGGAGGTGGAGTGGAGGGGTGGGACAGGGAGGCTCAAGCGCTGGTCATGGATGAGCAGGAGATGGGCTCCTGCACTTCTGTGGACGCCACAATCGCCATGAACATGCGTCTGTGCGCTGCGCTGCGTGCTGTGCTGGTAGATGCCAATGTTGAGCGCAACAAACTTGCTGATGCGAAGGAGAAAGAGCTTGGCCCCCAGCTTCAGGTTGACTCCACACATCACTTGTTTGCCTTGCGCCCCTTGATGCCATCTTGTGCCATACAGTTGTCTGGCGGTGGCATGGGTAGAGGCAGCGCATGTTGTTCTGTGTAGGATGGCTGTGTTCTGATGAGGTTGACAGGTCAACATTGGTGGCACGTGCAGGCAAAGAGCACGGAAGTAGAATGCTTGAGGAGCACACTGATCGAGAAGGACGAACTCATGGCTCAGAAGCAGCGGCAGATCGACTCCCTGCTGGCTGCCATCGGAGCGCGGCCTGCCTCTACAGGTGTGCCACACACACTCCGTAGCCTACCAGCAGCTTGCAGGGCACTTTTTTGCGGCTGCTGCTTTCCTCTCAACTGCTGCAGCTGTAGCTGGTGTCTGCGCCGGCATCGATGCAGTCTTGTAGGTCCTGTGTGGGTGGTCGGAAATGGGTCGTGCGGCTGGCATGTGGTGGGTGTGTGTGCAGGTGAGGGCAACACCAGCGACAGCCAGAGGGTTGCGATCGACAGGATCAAGGAGAAGATGAAAGAGGATGTGGAGAAGCTGCAGGAGATGCATGCCTCGCAGTTCGGCAAGCTGGAAGAGGTGTGGCCCCACATGCAAACTCAAGCCCTGCACCCCGCCACTTCCACCAACTACCTGCACAACTCTTTGTTATTCACTGCTTGGTGCTCACATGTATGCAGTACACGCGAACTGTGCGCAGATGATGCTTGCACCCCGCCTGCCCACACGCCAGAGAGCTGCCTATTCACGCCTTGGTTTGAGTTCGAACCCTTAGTATAGTACAGTTGTGATAGATGCCTGATAGGAGCGGTCTGGCTTCCTCACAGCAGAAGCGTGATAACTGTCTGATTGAAACCAAGGCGTTCTGGCGAGGCACTTCAAGCCTGCAGCATCCGCGACCTGTTAAGCACAGTTGGGTGCCGTGCAGTCTCTGGAGAAAACCAAAGACTTGCTGTTTGCGGCTCGTAGCGATGCAACGACCAAAGCAGCTGAGGCCCAGCATGCCAGCGACCGCGCCGCAGCAGCCCAGCAGCAGGCAACCCGCCTGCAGTCTGACCTGGAAGCAGCCCGCAGTTCCGTAGCCAAGGCCCAGGAGAAGCTTCTGGAAACCCACCAAGCTCTCACAGAGAGCGAGGCAGAGAAGGCCTCTCTGCGGGTCCGCACTGCAACAGCAGAGGGTGAATTGGAAGGTATGCACGCATTCTGGTAATTTGTACGCTCTCATACTCATTCAAAGGAGCTTGTCTTAAGACATCTTTTCCGCCCATGCGATTTCTGTGGAGGGCACCTGCTTCAGTGGAGCATAGTGGATCTGCTTGCAGTTGGAGAAAGGTGAGGGAAGGTGAGGGGTGTGATCTGTGAGGGCGTCAGCCGCATGTTTCAGCCGCAAGTTTCAGCCACTCTACAGCAGTCATCTGCTGTGCATCTGATTTCAACGGATTGATGCTACTGTAGGTGCACGGAAGGCTGCAGCTGCAGCTGAAGCAGCAGCTGCGGCAGCAGAGGACCGCTGTGGAGATGCACAAGTGGTGGCTGCGCAAGCAAACGGGGAGCGCATGGCCGCTGAGAAGATGCTCAAAGCCATGCAGATGACGTGCAGCCCCCTTTACAACCTGTGCATGTACACCATGACACATACAACAAGAATAGGAAAGAAAAAAAACCTGTGATAACTTGGTAGAGCAGCAATGAAGTGCTGCCTGGCGTCGCTGCTGGGAACAGTTTGGTTTTGTGTTCATTTATTGCAAGCATTGTGTGCTACCCTATAGTACCCAGCAATGCCCCTCACTTGCCGGCGTCTGCTGTGCTCAACTTCATGGAACAGCGATGGTGATGGTAAGTGCAGAGAATAAGGCGAGAACCTTTCTTGCTACCCACCCAGTTGGGATCCCGCAGCGAGTTCTAGTCCGTGAGAGCTGTAGCTATTCTCTGTACCTAGTGTAGTCTACTTCATCTAGTACCTGTTATACGACACCGCAGTGCAATGCTGCCCAGCTCTGCTCACACACTCAGTGTGCAGGTTCGACAGGCAGTCAGACATGCTACAGAAGCAAGCACGGGAGCGAGACGAGGAAGCTGCAAGCCTGAGGGCTGATGTGGCGGCCGCCCGCGAGGAGCTGCTGCAGGCGCGCGCCGCTCTGGCGGACACCTCCGACAAGGATAAGGCTGAGCGACTTGAGGTGGAGCTGGGCGCGATTCGCACTTCTCTGAAGGAGAAGGATGCAGCTCTACTGCAGGTGCGGTTCTCGCTGCATGCTCTGCCGCGCTACCCTCTTGTGCTGCTCCCTCAGAAATCATGCAACGCCTCGTAGTCTAGAAGGTTCAAGTGGAATTGGGCGTTTTGGTTATCAGAATGATTGACTGTACAACATTCTAGGGGTGTTGGATGGCAGTGGGACACCAGGTGGGGGGAAGGGGTGCAAGTTTGGAATGTTTAGAAATCTTGTGTGATGTCGGAAGCAATACATGTGGGTGCTTGTGCAGATCAAAGGAGAAGCTGCAGCAGCAGCGTCTGTCAAGGCAGAGCTTGAACGTCAGATAGAAGCCCTTCAGCGGCAGTTGGCGGATACACAGGCAGGCACTGCCACAATAGCTGCTCCGACCGCGGCGGCCGCAGAGGGCGCCGCTCGGGACTCCGCGCTGCTTGCCGCAGAGCTGCGCACGATTCAGGTGCAACTGCAGCATGTCATGCACGAGCGGAAGGCGGCGCAGAACCTTGCAGAGCAGCACAAGTCCAGTGCAGAGTCATTGGAGAGGCACAGGGATGCCCTGCACAAGACCATTTCGGAGCTGCGGGCCAGCAAGGAGGAAGCGGAGAAGCGGGCAGGAGAGGAACTAGCGGCGCAGCAGGAGCGCATCGACGCCCTGAACGCGCAGATCACCGACCTCCGCACAAGCACGTCTGCGGCTGAGGCCAAACGGATGGACGCTCAGCGACGCGAGCAGGCGTCCATTGACGAGGCGCGCCGCTGGCGCAATGACATTGAGGGCCTCAGAGACAGACTGCGGAAGCAGGAGGTTGCAGCAGCAAGCGAAGCTGCAGAGGCATCTGCCCGTGAAGCGTGCGCCCCCTTCACCCTCCCCCCCCCCCCCCCCCTGCCATTGCGCAAGACGCATACCTACATACCAAGTGCAGAGCATCAGCCAGTTGATGTCAGAGTAGTGCAACACTCTGCCCAGGGCATGCACTGCATTGTCTCTGCATTGCGCCAGTGGGTCGCAGTGGAAGACACAGAAGAGTGTTAGTAGAGCAGGTGTCGCGTGGGTGCACTCGTGCCTTTGGAATGCTGCTAGGTGGCAAGCCTGGTTGAGCTTGCTGCCTAGAGACAGGAGCCCAACTGAGCGTCTGGAAGCACGTGTGTTGAATGAGTGCATGGAGCTGTATGTGCAGGGCGATTGCAGCAAAGCATGACAGCCTCACGATCCAGGCCGGAGAGTACGTGCAGCGCATCCAGGCACTGCAGAGGGAGCTGACTGCGGCTGAGGAGACCCTGAAGGCTGTTCGCGCGGAAGTGAGCGAAGCCAGAGATGCAGCGCGACGCGAAGCAGACGATGCGGCAGCTGAGATCACCAGGCTGGCTACAGACCTGGCAGATGCACGTGCTGCTGGCCATGCTGACGCCACTACTGCGACTGCTGCTACGCCGGCGCGTAGCTCGCTCGCTGCTGCTGCCACAGACAAGGGCCCTGCAGGAAGAGGTGCCGTGGCAGAGTCCGGAGCGGCGCCAGGCACCTCCGCAAGCACAGCTGCAGATGGCGCGTCTCCGGCACAGGATGCTGGTATGAAATCTCCTGTAACTTTGTTGTTGCCTCGATCGTGGGCCACGTTTCTTTGCGTTTATAAAATTTGTTCCAGGTATATTTACAGATGCCGCACGGATCGGTGCCTCTGGCGCCTCCCGCACTGTGTTGCCGGGAGCCCGGGTGCACTTTGCGTCAGCTGCTCCAGGGTTGAACACAGCTTGGTATGGGCATGCAGACGAGGCGAGAGGGACGCCAGATAACAGCGCAAGCGAGCTGCAGAGGCTGCTCAGGGAGAGGGGAGCGGACCTGCGCGCAGCGATGGGAGAGGCACATGCAAGCCGTGCGCAGGTGCGGCGGCTCAACACGCAGCTGCAGGCCGTGAAGGCTCAGAAGGAGGAGCTGCACGCTGCAAAAGTTGCGCTTGAGGAGAAGCTGGCCGCGCCTGTGCTCAGCGAATCGGCGCAGCGGTACTGCGCCCCCTGCTCGCACACCCTCGCACGCTTGCTGCATGTAGATTCTTCATGCCCTGGTGTTAGCACGTCATGCATCTATTTGACGCAGTGAGCATCTATGAAACCTTGACTCAAGTATACCTCACTGTTGCTACTTGCAATACAGCCACATCTCCTTCCACAGATCTCCGTCCCAAGCCGAAAAGACTTTCAAGGGGCAAGAATCCAAAAAGCCGCCACATCTGCTTCCATAGAACCAGTTAATCACACTAGGAATATGGTTCAGGACCCCGGGACTGCATCATGATCTGTTTGCATCAATTGTGATGTTATATAGTTCATTCATGAGCATAGAAGCGGTGCCTGCTTGCAAACACAGTGTTCATACATGTGACTGCACGCAGCTGTGCGGATACTGTGGCTCTGAAATCTGCATTGGTTCAAGATCACAGCTTTCACGTGCGACGGGTCAGTGGAAGCGGGAGCTGCTGTGTGCAGGCAGAGTGTGGAGACCACACGGCAGTATGAGACGCAGAGGGCAGCGAACGAGAGGCTGTTTGAGGAGAAGGAGGCTCTGAACAGGAACCTGTCACAGCTTCGAGATGACAAGGATGCTGTGGAGCAAAAGCTGCGCAGCGCAAACTCGGAGCTCATGGTGTGCAAGGTGAGTTGCTCTGCCTTATCGCTGCTCTTTCGTGTTGCTCGATGCCGTGCTGGTTTATGCGCCAACATTGTCTTTTCATGGCATGGAGAGAAACACAAGTGAACAGAATATGCCTGTTGCTGAAGTGGCCAGCGGTGTCTGACAAGGGCAGTTCGTGGTGCAGAAGCAGTTGGTTGATTCCAAGAAGCAACTGCAAATCGCCGAAGATCAGTGCAAGACATGGCAGCAAGAGGCAAGAGAATGTGTGGAGAAGTATGGCAGCGATGAGCAGAAGCAACTGCAGAGCCTACAGGGTAAGGTTGGCACCCTTGAAAAGAGCCTGGCCGTAGCACATGCTGACGTGCAGCGAGAGACAAGATCCCAGGAAGCTCTCACACGTGACAAGTCCAGGCTAGAAACGGTGCGCATGCACACATTCTGGTAGTTGCCCTTCTTACCTGCACCTGACTGTCTGGCATCTGTGGAACTGATGTGCTATCAGGCACAGAATCTGAGACACCCACTCTGCAGTTGTGTTCCCTCCGGAGGCGATGGCAGAAGCGATTCAAACTCTCCAGTTGAGTACCTGATGTTTGGATGATCGCCTTGCTGCTGGTGGAGCCTGCGTAAGATCGCCACTGGTGCTGGAGGTGAGGAGGAGGTGCATGCAGGAGCTGGAGGCCGCAAGGAGGGACATGGACACGGTCCGGAGGGAGCTGGAGGCCGCAAAGAAGGCAGTAGCAGAGAAGTCAAACAGGGCGCCGATTGCGTACAAAGCCATGCAGGCCGCCGCGGCTCCACATGTTAGTGCGGGCACATCTGGCGCCGCTCGCGTAGCACGGGTGGGTGCTCAAGCAGGCAGAGAAACCCCAGACAGCTCGAAGGAGATCGCCCAACTGAAAGCGGACCTTGCGAAAGCAACCTTGGAGCTGCAGAACAAGACCGCGGACATGGTGCCCAAGGCAGAGTTTGACAAACTGATGAAGAAGCGAGAATCGTTGTCTAAGCAGGTGGACAGGCTCGGGTGGTCGCGTCCTGAGAACCTGAAGGTTGATGAGGCCGGCACAAAGCACAAGAAGGGTCCCAAAGAGTTCATTGATTCTCTTCTGCCACAGCTTGAGTTTGCCAAGGTGAGCCTATTAACCCGCAGCTCACTTTCATGCAAGATGTGAATAGAAACAACAGGTTTCGTGTACTGTATGGCAACTTTTTAAGCTGTTTTCTGCGACAAAAACTTGCTGTGCATGATCTGTCAACACAGTGTACTGTCCGTTGGATCCTGCTCACTCATACGATGATGTTGTGCAAAGCTACATGTGCATCATCACGAGTAGGATGCGTGGGTGCAGGAAGCGGAAGGCAACATCCAGGAGCTGAATGTCAAAATCACAGAGTACGAAAAGGCAGCAGAGAAGAGTGCAGAAACGACCAGCAAGCTGACAAAGGAGTGCAACACTCTCAAGGCAAGGATCAGCACACTGCAGAAGCAGTCGGAGGCACAGGCTGCAACGCTCAAGAATCGCATCAGTGAGCTGGAGGCATCTCAGGCTGCGCAGGCAGCAGCACAGGCTGCAGCACAAGCTGCACAGGCTGCGGATGCATTGGTGCAAACGCCTGCTGCTGCCACAGGCACACTGCCAGCTGCTGGTGTTGCAGCTACCAGTGCGGCGGACACTACTGACGCACCAGTAGCCACAGATGTGGCGACTCCCACACGCACCAAGCGGCACCGAGATGAGGCTGCTACGCCTGACCAGCCAGTTGCTGATGCTGCAGCGGGCACCGCTCCAGCCTCCCCAGCTGCACAATCGACCCCGAAGAAGCTCAAGATAGTCACGAAGCCAACCCAGATGGAGGAGAATGCTGCTCCTGTTGCGTCTGAAATGGCTACTGACCAAGCAGCGCCTTTTGTGGCGCCTGATGTGCCGCCAGCAGGTCCAGGAGTTGCTGCGCCTGATGCTGTGGAGGATGCCGCAGGTGCTGCTGAAGCAGATGCAGCGGCTGCGGCAGCAGATGAGGAGATGGAGGAGGAGGACGACGACGGAGATGTAGGTGAGGAAGGAGCAGATGAGGAGGTGGATGAGGAGGACAAGGCAGGTGATGAGGGAGAGGTGGAAGCAGACGTAGAAGATGAGGGAGACGGTGATGATGACGATGGGGAGCAGTTCGAGGTGTCTCTCTCCTCCCTGCTGAAGTGTGTTTGGCGATGTTCGCTCAATCGCAAGTTCAAATTAATGTGTCCGAAACAGTACTGCGAACTTCTCTGATGTGTGTATGATAACATGCATTTGTAACCGCTGAATGAGTTCATGCCGCATTTAAGGCATGCGATGCCAGGAAGCGACACGGTAGATGATGCTGGTTCCAGAGGTTGACACACATGCTGCTCATGTCTCTCACCACAAGAATGGTTCGACCAAAAGGCGAGAGAAAATGCTCTTGTGCTACCCCCACAGACTCCTGCCAATCATCAGTGCAAGTGTGCAGGAAGCGGATGACGAAGAGGATGACGCTGGAAAAGACGGTGCTGGAACGCCTGAGCCAGCTGATGTTGAGGCTGGCGGTGCTGAGCTTGCTGCTGATGGTGTGCATCCATGCATCCAACCCTGTCCTGAATTTTCATTCCAGCTGCAACCTGCCTCAGCACAGTAACGTAAGCTGGTAATGCGGGAGGCTTGCAGGTGGCACTTGCATCACAGCCCTGAGGGATACGCACATCCCTCAAGGATGCTTGGGGAATTTCACGCACGACTGTGCATCAATGCTGTTGTCGTTGTAGCTGGAACTACACTATGGCTTTTATTCTTTTCTTATGCATCGGTGGTATGCGCTGATGGTGTGAACTGAACTGTTGTCATGGTGTGGCAGGGCGTGAAGAGGAGGGGGAGGACAAGGTGGAAGATGAAGGTCCGGGCACAAGGGAAGGCGGAGAAGAAATGGCAGCTGCTGCAGATGGTGCAGTAGCAGGTGCAGATGAGTCTGCTGATCAAGCTGAAGCTGGTGAGGGGGCAGATGTGCAAGTGGATGCTGATGCGGAACGGGATGCTACTGTGAAGGAGGAGGAACAAAACGATACAGAGGCTGTGGCTGGCCATGAGCCGTCCGAAGCTGAGGGTTCGAAGCAGGTGAAGAAGAGGGTAAAGAAGACAGTGCCACAGGCTGGCACAGCCGGCAAAGGTGGTGCAACAGCGAAGGCCAAGACAAGAAGTCAGAGTGACAAGGGTGGGAAGAAGAAGGTCATTCCGATAGAATTCACCCAACCCAAATAGGACATGAGGAATTGTAAGCGTTCCTTATTTTGTAACCTTTTGTCGTTGAGTGGTAATTGTTTGTGCATCGTGCAACCATTAACAATATACAACTGTCGGGGTATCTGGTACAGTGCCATCCGATCGATAGCTAGACCACACAGGAAAAACGAGTTGGGGTCTGGACGTGTTTACGCTTTACACACCACGTTTGCGCTTTCAATTTGCGCACTTACACCGTAAACGCACTGTGCGACGCCCAGCAACACTTACGCAACGCCTGGTCGTAAACGCGCCTGTCAAGTGCATAAGTGCGCAGCCAAGGTGCACACTTCCACACTTACGAACACACGTGTAAACGTGTGTTCGCTGTCGATTCGCTGCACCTAGCTGCCTGTAAGCGCGCGTTTGGATACTTGAACACCTGTAAACGCGCGTTTAGATGCCTGAACAAGCTTGTTACATATGCATGTATGTGGGCCCCTCCAGACACTGATTCGGTTGGCATTCTGATCCGTCTGCAAGCGAGTCTGGACACATATTATGTGCTACGTAGTTTTAAGAGTCGCTGTGCATGTTCCTATAGCTATAGCGTTGTGGGGTAGTTGATCGCACGTGTCGCAATCGCAACGTTGCAGGTTTCAGCGAACTATTGCTAACGTCTGAAGTGCTAAAGCTACCGCGCAACGTGAAGGTCAAGCGCAAGTCTGACCCACAGATTTCACGATTTTTGTCTGCTTGTTGTGATCTTGTGACCATTTCTGCTCGTTCCCCGGTATTCGAAGGCTCAGAGGCTACAGTTACTGCGGCTGTCAATCATATACGCGTGTAGGAGTCCCTGGAGCGCCTACGCATGCGCTTCAGCTTACATTTCAACATATCAATGTTTCTTGCTGTATCGTATTTGTGCTACATTGGCCAACGAAGCAACATATGTTGCTATACTAGGGAGCAGTATCTGTAGTACGACTGCTTCCATGGAGCACGCAAAGCGCAAAAGAAACTACAGGGCATATGGATATGTTGAAATGCAAGCTGGATTTCATGTGGAGCCGCTCCAGGGACTGCTACGCGCGTATGGTACGTGTACTGCGGCATGATGTTCGGCTGCAGGTCACATTCCTGTATCCCGGTGCATGTTTAACAGCACGATACTGAAACATCTTGATACTGACCAAGCTATTTTACTGTTTCTGCGGGGAGAACATAAGATCACAGGTACCAGCCTCAACAGCAACAATATCACTGCTGCCGAGCTCCACAATGCGCATTGCCTGAGAGGGGCATACGATCTATACATATAACAATACATGACACATTCCTACTTGTGAAGTCCGTACACAGAAGCAGTATACATGCCGCAAAGAATGGTAATTAAATCAGAAGCAACACAGCGTTTACGCAAGACCAAGACTGCGTTTATCACAGCCAAGCGCTTACAGACTCAGGTAAACGTTACTATCGCAGTTTGGCAAAGAGTGCTGGGAAAGACTTTCGTGATGGTGCTGTTGTGCCATTCGAGTGAAGTGGATGTTTTGTGTTAGTTGCTTTTGGCTATTTGGGTTCATGCCTATTCAATACCTTTCCGGTTTGTAAAAGGGGTAAGCGCGCATTTAACGTGGCCTGAGTGCACGCTTACAGCCAAACCCCGTCTAAGTGGGGCAATAAGCGCGCGCTCACCCCATCTCGTCTTTGCTGTGCCAGAGCATTCATTCGCTACAGAAACAAAGGACGCGAGACTTTCACCACGTTCATTCGACGATATTGTCACGGTCCGGTTAGGTTCGTGTTTTTAGTAGTGTGTTAAGTACGACTTTTCATACCAGTATGTGCTTGCAGTGTGAATCCTGTCACGACTGTTCACTTCGGGGCTACATACACGCTGTTTCTGTCTTTAGAGCGATGTAACATTTGTATCATACGCTTGGAAATGTCAAGTGGCGTGTATGCAGCTCGCAAACAGAATGCCCAGTTTAGTAACATCTGCTCACTGAGTCGGTAGTAGGTTCATGCAGGCCACCTGGGTGCCCAACAACTGTGCATGTGCACCCACAGAACCTTTGGAACAGCCGATGTTACTTCTGAACGGCTCTGCAGGTATTCAGCAAGATCTTGTGTCTGTCCAGCGGGTGCATGCGCATGTGATGTTGACAACCTTCACAATACGTTGTTCACGACACAAGTTTGGCATGTCTGTTGAACACTGTTGTTGTAATGGGTATGCTTGGATGAGTACAGAGCTGCCAACGTAGTTTCGGTTGACGTGGCTAATTACGCAGTCAAATTTTTTGCCATGTATGCATACATGTCCACCAACCACTGCCGGCTGCGCAGCCAACAACATACGTGATGCCCTTCAAATGGTCTCACCGAATCTGCAACGTTTGCAGCTGTGGCCTGTAAATGGCCCATGGATCACGGGAACCCAGCCTGCAGGTTCAAAATCTCGCTGTTCATCACAGGATCACTGCGCTAAATCCTAGAGCAAAAGAATGGTGCTTCAAATGTGATCCCGTGAAGCAGTTCAGATGGAGAGTTGCTTGTAGGTGTTGATGGACCATTTGAGTGAACATTCAGCACAATCAGACCGAAAATTGCATGGGCGACTTCGGCGCATGAGCACACCACCACCACGGAACGTGTTCTGCAAGCGGGTTCCTTGCCTGCAACACAAGTACCCAACGAACAAACGCGCAAGACTTAATCTGTGTAGCGCTGCCATCATCTGTCCACCGAAGTACTGTTCGTACCGCACGCACAAACAACCTTGAACAATGTCTGGCAAAGGAGCAAAGGGTCTCTCCGGAAAGGGTGCCAAGGGCACTATGGGCGACAAGAAGGGTGATAAGAAGAAGCCTATCTCGCGTTCTGCTCGTGCAGGCCTTCAGTTCCCTGTCGGTCGTATCCACCGTCTTCTGAAGGTGTGGCCTCTTTCCTTTACTCCAGGTGAAGTGCAGGAAGTAATAGGAACCCAGAGCTAACGCTGTGTTCTTTTGTAGAGCAGAGTGACAGCAAACGGCCGAGTGGGAGCCACAGCTGCAGTGTACTCTGCAGCAATCCTTGGTGCGTTCCATAGCCTGACCTCGGTCGCCGTTCCTGACAGTGATTCATCCGAATGAAGCAGACAGTGGCATAAGACGTTTTAAGGACCTGAGAGTCGTAGGCGGCAAGTGTTCTGGCGATGTTCACTTCTTTGCGTTTGCACCAAAGGCGGGGTTCCGTGCAGAGTACCTTACTGCGGAGGTCCTGGAGCTGGCAGGAAATGCTTCAAAAGATCTTAAGGTAAGTTTTATCACGATTTAATGTTCCCGTGTGTTGTGAGTTGCTCTGGCGTGCGTCACGTTGTTGACTTTTTAGGGGAACAGCAGCAGACATGAAAACACTTGCAGGTGAAACGTATCACTCCTCGCCATTTGCAACTTGCCATCCGAGGAGACGAGGAGCTTGACACGCTCATCAAGGTGTGTGTACGCAGTGGTGCATTTTTTGAATGCGAACATCGAACCAACACACTGAAGTCCGTTGACATCAGCTCCAAATATTCACTGTTACACATATTCTTTCATTCTTGCGAGGGTGCATGCCGCAGCCACAGCCAGGTTCCTTTCGGCGTGTACATTTTTGCTTTATGCCGTGATGTGTCGCCGGCATGCGTTGACTGAATAAGAGTAGCAAAGAACCTGTTAATGTCGAACCATTTGAATATGTTCGTCGCGGTTGTTGGTTGTGCTAGTTTGCTGATATGTGTATGGTTCAGCATGCGTAGCAACCAAGCGCGCCAACGATGCGTTGAGTTCTGAACTGACAGGAGGATGTATTTGTGCAGGCGACGATTGCTGGCGGTGGGGTATGCAATCCATCAGCTCCTGCGATTCATGCTCACTTGGACTGCTTGACTTCAGCTCCTGCTGTGACTAGCCGATGGCATCGCCCTGGACTGTCAATGATTACATTAGTTTGTGATGATACGTTGTTAAGATCGCTTCTTGCTGCAGGTGATTCCACACATTCACAAGAGTTTGATCAACAAGACACCAAAGAAGGAGGGCCAGATGTAACTGCTTCCAGTGTGAGATTGGCAGTTGTGTTTGAGTCCTTATCGAATGTCATGCTGCAACTCCACCCAAGTTCTTTGAATCCTTTGGATACAGCAGTAGTGTACTGCCAAGTGAACGGAGAGCTCTATGTTGTGATGTTGTTCAACCTGCTTTTGGCATATGACTTCGCTTAGGTTCATGCTTTGTCGCTAATGGTTTGTTAGAAACCAACAAACGGGATACGGGTTCTGTGCCCTTCCCGCTGTTTGTTTGCACTTATGTACAGAACACAAGGCCGCCAGAGGTGGGGTGAGTGCGAGTTTGGACAATGTAATGCCTTCTTGCTGTCTTGTATGTTCACACATTATCAAAGTTGTGTATGGTTTGAGTTCTTAGGCTTCATGTTGACTGTCTTCTTCACTGTGGCATGCTCACCTCTTGGTGTGCGCGTTTGCTTTCATGCCGTTTTGTTGCTGTGTGAGGTTGAATTGGCTCTGCGCCTCGGTTTGGGGCAGACATCACCTGCCTGTAGTGCTGCATTTTATTGCCTGTTTTTCTGTGGGTCAAGTCTGTCTTGTGATTCTGTCCAGGTTGTGCATTGAAAGACGCATACAGCACAGCAAGGCCAAGTTTGCGCGTCTGGGGAATGCTGTGGTGGCTGAAGCTGGCTTTCGGCTCTGGGTATGGCCCACAGACCTGGTTTGTCACTCAAGCCATCTGTTCACATGGCCATTTATGGTGCAAGTCGCAAACCAGTGTCGTTGTTCGTGCAAGGCGTGCAGATTTTCGTTGATCGTCCTAGTACTGTGCAACATCGTCCTGTAAACACTTTGCAGTAGAAGCTAGATTGGCTGTATGAGAGCGCCAAGCACAGTATGGATGCTGTTGTTCAATTGTGCACAAAAGGTATCGTTGCAGAGAGTAACACTTTGATAGACGTGTCCTCTGATGGCAGCGTTCTGTTGTTTAACGATTCTACTGCTCATCTATGCAAGGCGGACGGCCGCTTGTTACAGATGCCCAGCGCATCTTTGTTAGAAGCGCAATGCTATGAACTAAGATTGCAACGTGATGGAAGTGAATCGTCTCTGGACAATTTTGTCTGTCACGGGCTGAAAGCACATCCTCGCGCAGCTTTTGTGTTGCTATATGGCATCCTGGTGCGGCCCTGCCAAACGTGTCTAGCGAGTATGAATGCATACCATTTGGGGTCTCGCCTCCAGATTTCATTCTTGTATGTGTTGCTGTAGCCAGTGAGGGTAGGACGGACGCATGTGGTTCTGCTGGTGGATACCAATGCTGCTGGAGCCAAGGGAATGCCGAAGCCACCGAGTACGGGCTCCAAACCTTCTTCAGGGCCAGCCATTATCGTACAGCGACTAAACTGTCTTGCTCGCTTCGTTGATCATGCCAGAATTGCAGCAAATGGGTTGGAAGTCTTGCAGGTGGGTTTCTTGTTCTCCTTGCTGCTCTGCATGTTTCCAGAGCGTAACAGCGGTATCCAGACACACAGCTCCCGCCAAATCATTGTCAGAAACGGTTTGTTCTGTCCTGGGCTCGACGAGCCTTTGCTAAATAATTCCCGACTGCATGACATGGCAGAATTGCGCGTGCCAACTTCTCTCTCCCTGCAGGTGTCATGGCACCAACACAGCGGGGCTCACTTTGCTGTCCTGACTTCTGATAATGCCTTTTCTGTTTTCTCCGTCCGCCAATTGAGCACTCCCGAACAGCTATTCAAAATCAGCCCTCTGAGTCCATCAGCAACCTTCTCCTTGGTGGACCTTGCTCTCGAAGATTGTGTCAGTGGGCCGCAGGAGTTCGTTTCTTTTACTTTTGGGTCTACATGCGGATGGGACGCATTGATGGTGTACTTCATGACAAGGTGCTCATCAACACCTGCACATGTGATTGAAGTTGCAGGCAACGTATCAGCACTAAATACATTCTTTTGATCGGAAGTGCTGGTACGGTACAGGCACCAGAAAACATCAAGTGTGATTGCGTCAGAGTACTCTTTCTTAGAGCAGCGCTTCCTTATGCCATTGTTTGCAGAGCCTCCTGACGCGTGCTGCTTGCGCTGGTCCCGATTCGGTGGCACCCCTTCAAGAGCAGCTGCACAGTTCGACATGCTATTGACAACTCAATATCTGCATTTGCAGATCAGGTGAGGTCTTCAGCCTGGGCCCGATAGCCCCGTTCGGCAGCCTGCTCAAGTCAGGTGCAGTACTTGCCTTGAAAAGGGACTGTCAAGATGACCCCACCACCCTGGAGTGGCTTCAGGTGGCCACCGGTCACCCCGAAGTATCACAGCCTCTGCCACAGCTTCTAGAGAAGGACATGTGGCGTGTGTCCAGCACAGTTGTCATACAACCACACTCGCTGGCAGGCCGTGTGCTTGCCTTGAAGGTTTCTCCTCCTCCACGCCTCGCACAGTCATCGTTTCCTGTACAAGAGCAGCTAGCCCATCAGCTACTAGGTATCCGTGAATATGTTACTTAAGTAGCATTTTTCGTGCTGTCACATGGTGGATCGGAAGGTAAGCCTTGCATGTATGCACCTTCGCCATCCATCGTTGTTTGAGGGGCTGAACTTCTCTCTGAAAGAGCCGAACTGTATTGTTCCCCTTTGCACTCTTTTCCCAGTCATGTACCTGCGAGCGCGTTCGCCAGCCCCGGGAGCCTTGCCCTTGCCAAGATCCTGCTGTATCGTTCTTTCGAACCCGAGCGGCACATGTCACACAGGCAGCTTCATTATCCATTGCAACCACTTTCTTTCTATGTTCTATTTTTGGCATCCGCACCATCAAGTTGATGTACCTGTGCTTTCAGCCAGCACCAAACAGTACTTGGCACCGTGTTTGTGTCAGTGCAGGGCCCGATAGTGTCCGCGGCGCAGCGGGGGGCTGTGTTCAGCAGCATGTGCCTTCTGAGTGAGAAGCTACCACGTGCTGAAGCAGCTGCAGCAGGTGTGGAGGGTTTCACTGCTGTGGTGCTCGCAGGCGTTCCTGGTACACATGCATATGTATCTGTTGGGCTGATACCAGCTGTGCCGCTGCCAGAGTGGGGCCCCGGTGAGCCCCTGGCAGAGAGTGATGGCTCAGGTACCTCCTCCATTGCGATTCCATCCCTGTACACCGCATGCTTTGCCATCCTCCGAATGCTGCCACTTTTGCGTTCCGCCACAAATTCTACTCACACCTTAGACCTCAAGGTTCTCCATTCGATCTGTGATTATGGCTGCCCTAAGAAACTATGATTCTGCGCCGAGTTGTGGCTGCTGTACATTTCGTGCCACATCCTAGCTCCCTTAGTAATTGCGCCGCCTTTCTGTGTTCGGCCGCAGGATTTCAACATTGCCTCACAGCACAGTACCATGACTTGTGCAATCGAGTGCTCTTATCCGTCTCCTGTCACGTCAATGTGATCATGGATTCGTTCCCTGCAGGGCATGGCACAGTCACGCACGTGATTCAGAGAGTCACAAAAGTTGTGCCAGACTGCGATGACCCAGCTGAGCCTCTCGACAATCTCCAGCTGCAGCTTCCAGACCGTTGCACCGCCTCCTTCATACCTGCTGACCAGAAGCCCGCACCACACCACGGCAGGGCCACGAGTACTGCCTACATGCAGCAACTCCGGGAGACAGTATGGATGCATGCGCCACGCCAGCACGTATCGCCCATAGGAGGAGGTCACCTGGAGCCAATGCTGATGATGTGTCTCGGCGGAAGCTTCTGGAGACTGTACGTTCATGCACTGCCTGCCCTGGCAAGTAGGATCACTGATGCCACCTCTGGACTCCCAGATGCATCACAGGCAGCAGGTACTCCGTTAGGGCGTGCAGGCACGAGCGTGGCAAGCAGCGTTGTGGGTGGAGCAGATGGGATCGCTTCATCGACCGTAGCGTCTCCCACAGCTCGAAGCCGTGCTGCCAGGGGCGGGCCAGCGTCCCCTCGCCTGCCGAGGCTGCCGCGCTCCCGCCTGCAAGAGCTAGCTGTGCCCCTCCCTGTCAGCACTGCCTCGAATGGCAGTAGTGCTGGCAACAGCTCCGGACTGCGGTGTGTGAGAATGTTCTGGAACGCTCTGGTCGGGGATGTCGGCATAGTACAGCATACTGATGGCAACGTGGCGATGTTCCCTGCAGATGACCTTGTAGCGGGCAGCCTCGGAGATAACACCACTTTCTGGGGTGCCCCTTCGGTTTCGGGTCCGCCTGATGGCTGCACTGCAAACACAGGGCCATCCAGCCTCGTGCCTGCAGGCGGAGGGGGCCCGCAGCAGCCTACAACAAAGAAACGCCCGGCAAGTGGTTCAACTGCTGGGGGCGGGGCTTCTAGTTCGTTGGGTGCGGGGGAGAAGGTCGTGGGTGGTGTGGCAGATGAGTCTCTGCTGGCATCTGAGCAAGCGATGCAGGCAGCATATTACGTGCACAGGCCAGAGTTGCCGCGGCCGTCTAGGGACGTTCCAGCTGGCAGCAACCCAAGTGAAGTGAGCGAGGCCTTGACTTCTGATGCAGCAGCCCTCATGGCTACAGGTGCGACCTGTTCGTTCCATCTTTCACAGTCACTGATCTCATGCGACTGCAGTGCGATCGCCAAATGATAGCATGAATGGCCCACAGTGATAATTTTTTTGCTGTGACGCAAGACGTTTCCATGTGTTGTTGAGATTGATAGGCAGCACTCATCCTAGCACCGAGCCTAGGCGTGTTGCCATGGTGACTGCCACCGTTTCAACTGCGGCCCCTGCTGTATTGGAGTTATCCCATGCGCGTACAAGCTTTACAGCTTCTATTCATTCATAAGAGTAACTCACAGCATGCAATGCTCTTGTATTTGTAGCCGTCTGAGCACCTTGTGCACGCACGTCAGCTGTCTGTTAGTTGTCTGTTCAGCAGTCCATCCAACAGAATTACAGCGAGTAGAGCGTTACAGTCGTTGGTGGCTACAGGTGCCGCATATTGTGAGCATGCCCATGCGGTGCTCATGAGTAGATTCCGGAAGGTGGCGGAGGAACTGGACAAGAACACGCATGCAGCGGAAGTGTCCGACGTGCAGCGCCAGCTGGAAAACATTGTCAAAGTCAACAGCGAGCTGCGCAAACGCATCAACAATGTTTCTGAGGTGCGCTGCAGCTGCGTCATAAACAGTCCTTCGTAGGCCGCGCGCCCGTCATCAAGATACAGGAGGCGAAGGGGGGAGGGAGTAAGAAAACAACACTCAGCAAGGCGCCTGCGTCGCCAGTTCCCGCTGCCTGCTCTACCATGTTTTGTGCCTTGCTGTGCTCGTCACCCAACAACACGCTGGGCGTAGTGGATAGGTTGTGTTGCAACGAAGCTGGAATTCTGGTGCAGGCCAAGAGCAACCTCGCTGCACGCACAGACGCACTGTGTAACGCCACGCTGCTCAACAGCTCCTTTCAGCGGTGTGGTCTAAACTCTGCGGAGGAAGCGGCATGCACGCACCTCAACAGAATAGAAGACTCCCTTGACGGCCTTCGCCGCCGCACCGCTGACACCAAAGCGCGTGTGGGGCCTCTCATGCAGCCCAAGTCACAGCCATCCACCACCTCCACCAGCGCCCTCACGCTGCAAGGTGTTGGTAGTATGGGCGCGAGGCCCTTCAAGCCTGTTGGAGCAGCCCTCGGGCCATCATCTGATCGCTTGCAAGGGGGTGTAGCGATCCAGCCACGCACAGGCGTGGCAGGCCCGCTACGGATGTCGAAGTCAGGTAAAACCTACACGGGGCTGGGTAGTGGGTGGAAGTGCGCGCCTCTGTTTGGCGGCGTTGACGCTGCCGCTGGCGACGTGGCCGGCACTCGCAAGGCTTCTGCAGCCAGAAACCCACTGGCACAGAACAGCAACGTGCCCCTGAACGTAGGTTTGAATGGCCGAGGAGGAGGGTACGGGGGGAAGGCTGGAGCACTCCCTGGCACGGAGATGAGTACTCAACAGATGGAGAACCTGAAAGGGCAGGTGGGGGTTATAGAACAGCAGCTGGAGCAGCTCCGTCAGCTGCAGGGTGAGGTGGTGGCGCTGTGTGATGAAACTGCCAGGCAGTATGGTTGAGCATCGGCTTCCAGGCTCCTCTGCTTCCCATGCGGTGGAACATCCAGCGCATTCCAAGTCCTTGCAAAGGATGCTAGAGTGAGACATGCTGCTAGTGTGCTCTTACTAGCTTGGAGTAACATTGTATGCCGTGTGCAGCAGGTAATGCGGGGCTTGCTGTTTACATTCGTAAATTCATGGTCCTGTAGAAGAGTAAGTGCATCGCTGCGTGCGCTGTAGAAAGGCAGATTGTATGTCATCAGGCCGATTTATCAATGGTTCGGTGCCTCATGTTGCCTGATGTACATTTTTCTTTTTTCCACACACACAGATGCACCTGAGCTTGGACCCAGTGTTCCCCTTGGCGCACCACGTATATGTCGCCTGCTCGATGCCATGTTCACCACTCACCCCTCCACCTTGCACTGCTGCCTGAATTCTCCATCCCCGCCACCTCAGCTCAGGACCTTCTCACCAGGTCACACCTTGGCGTCTGCTGCACCTTTCTCGTGCGCTGGGGTCTCGGTGCCTGAGTGGTACCCTCACCTTCCAAGGTGGGGGTACTCCTCCTGCTCTCTCTGACGGGTCGTGCAGACGACCGCCAGTTAGGTTGCCCAGCGCAGGAGCACCCCAGCCTCGGTGTGCTATACCCCGCACCTGCGGGGTTGCTGCTTGGTAGTCGCATCCCTTGTATGTGTGGTGCAGCTGATCTTGTTCATGGTTGTTCAGCTGTAGCTGACGGCATTCTTTGGTCTTGATGCCTCTTGTTCAGGATTTTATCACTGTGTAGGCTTTGAATTTCGTTGTGAATGAGATGCCTTCTATGCATCTGCCTTCCATGCATCTGCCCGTGTGCTGCTGCAACATACAGGTGCACTTGGGCATGCATCGGCTGAACATGAGACAGGAATAAGCTTTAGCGGCGTGATAGTACATGCATAATTCCTTCATGACAACACGAAGAATGGTTCAGACCACATGGGCTGTTCAAACCACCATGTGAGAACTGCTCATCTTGACGACGTGTGGCTGTCCATTAGGTCACAGCCACGTTGACCTAGAATGACGGTTGAACTGCAGTGATAGAGATTGGATGCGGAATTCTGCGCCAGTTTGCCAATCGTATGAATTGTAGTCTGAATTGGGTTTCTGGAGTTTCGAGAGAAGTGGTGGATGTTTTGTGTTAGGTGCTGTTGGCTGTTTGGGTTCATGCCTATTCCGGTTCGTAAAGCAGTTTCTGGAGTTTTTTTAGGTGGTATTGGCACACTTCATGCCTATTCACTACCTTTCCGGTTTGTAATGGTGGTATTGGCACACTTTTCTTTCTTGGCGTCCCAACAAGCACTATCGACTGCAGTCCGCCCAGAATCGCTTTCTCGGGGTACACGAACTGATTCGAATTTCTTCCCCAGGCGTCACACTTGAACTTACTGCACCTCTTGCAAGGTCAACATATATTCGTACGTATCAGCAAATTCCGCACTCATCAGACCTGTATGAACTTTTCCTCTTTCAAAATCAAGGCATTCATGGCGACAGGTCAAACAGGCTCAGCCGCTCTTGAAGGTACGTCCAGCTTTCTCGACTGCACGCAACCTGCGGATGGGCTGAAAATCAGTACCACTCCTACAATTAGGCCTGGATTTTCACGTTGAATGTCGTATTTGTACGTTTCAAGGCTGTAGGGTGCATCCATGTTCACCACCAGCGAAACTGCGAACCGAGGAAAGCAGTCGATGACAGGTTTATATGAAAGGGATAAATGTAAGAATGCCAACTTGACTCGCCCAGTTGATTCACATTATTAATGTTTTACTCTGGGCCTCTAGTGACTGGTAAACCACTGTATCTGATTGCTGAACCGCGCTCTCATTCTGCTGGACAAGCAGTACGCCAGAACATGCACTAGTATCAATATGACCGCTTTAGGCAGCCCCGTAGTATTGTATCACCATTTCTTGGCGAGACGTAGGAATCGCCGTGCGCCGTGCATTGCTGCTGTAAATATGGGGTGCTTTTGTCCTCCTGGCATGGTCCTGGTTGCACGTCAGGCGTACGCTTGGAATATTATGAATTAAATTTGCGAATGGGGTCATTGCTGGTGACATTGAGAATCGTCCAGAGCAGGCGTTTCGATCAGCAGTGCCAACCATGGGATATCCTAGCATTGCATCCATTCTCCGGAACTGGGTTGGACATATTGATTTCTTCATTCCTGCTGCAGAAGAGAACCAGGAGAGGTTCTGTACCTCACAAGCTCGCACACACAGCACTGCAAGGTTCCTTCAATATTGGAACCTGTGGAACCAATGCTGCTCAGTTTGCCGGTACACTTGCTCACCGCTTATAACCATATGCTGATCTGCTACGCTGTGAGCCTCCATGTATGATGGTTCTGCGTGACAGCTCACATATATCGATGTCTCTGGCTATTCATTGTTTTTACAGATATGATCACCGCGAATGCTGAGCCAGAAGTGAGCATATCATCACAATGAAAACAGGAATATCGTCTATGCTTTCAAAAGACTCAGTGCTGTGCAGCGCTGAAGTCGATGAGCATGAAAGCTGGCACCTACATCCGTGACGCGTCAGTCAAAACAGGAGATGCCATCAACGAGGGCACAAAGTCCATCCGTGAGAGCAGATTTGCAGCTGTGGCCAGCGAAACAGTTTCATCAATTGGCACAAAAACAGCAGAAGGCGGCACCTATTTGTACAACATGGGCAACGGGGTGATTGGTCGCTTTGCAGCTGGATCTGCTCTAACAACAGAGTGTGCCAAGGAAGCCAAGTACGCTCCTGCTTCTCGTGCAGCCTTGTTAGCAGGCTGTTGCCCGTCGTGAGTAGCTAGCGACGCCGTCTTGGTAAGAACAGTCAATGCGTTTTCAGAGGGTGAGAGGCAGCCACCAGCAGTCTCAGCACCTCCGACCACTTCATGTGGTGGCTGACGAGTTTCGTGTACATCCAGCCCCATAGATAAGCAATGTTAAGAGCTGCGCGCCTGTGTTTTTGGGTGTTGCTGCATGTTGGGATGATGCCCGCCCTTGCCTTTCAGGGAGGCTCCATGCCCTCGAATGGTTATCATGTGCTGCACAGCCCTGTGCGCAAATGGCCTGGTGCACGAGGGGCTGTTCACTGATTCAGCAGAAGCAGAAACCGGAGCGGCCTTGTACCGCGAACTCAAGGCCTGCAACTGCTCGCGCCTGCCTGACACCTCAGCCACTCCCCAAGTCATCGCACAGGTGTGCTAAAACAAGACGAATTGTGATCACCTCAGCTTGAAATGCATTGCCATAGCTCAAGCAGGTGGTGTGAGTGGTAGCACGCGCACCTGCAGAGTCTGTTGTCGTGTAACCCTTGTGTGTTGTGGATTCCTGAAGGGCTGCTTACAGAAGGCCGTGTTTTTCACACATGACCACACTTGGGGTGAAACCAGAGGGTTCATTTCGGACTCCCGGCCCACATTGAAGCTGACGTGGAAATGAATCTCTGCCCTTCCACCCGCTCTCTTCTGCCGCTGTGTATAGTCGAAGCTAACTGCCACATAAGTGGCATGCATGATAAGCAGCCTGCAACCGCAGAGCAATATATGATGGTGCGCTGTGTTTCGTGGATTTGAAGTTGGCTGTCCCTATGCTGCAGGCACTGAAGCTGTGGCTGTCAGAGATGGAGCCGGAGCCGCTGCTGACGTTCAAGCTGGTGCCTGCGCTGACATCCCCTGAGACACCACGTGAGAGCCTCTCCGTCATCCTCAGCGAGCTGCCCCCAGCCAACTTCGCAGCACTTCTGATGATCCTGGATACCTGCAACCGCATTGCAGGTGCGCCACGCAGCCATGATTGTCGCCCAGAATGGAAGCGTGGTTGGAATGCCTTCTGTGAAGCTGGTAATTGTTGCGCAAAGGCGAACCGATCGATGGCATATGACGTGCCCAGCCTGTACAATTGTATCTCGATATTTCAGCCACCGAATTGCAACGGCCATCTACCGGTACAGACCAGATACCGGTACAAATACAACGTGTTGTGGCCGTTTGTGCACAGCACTTCTGGCTGGTGCAGTGGCGAATAAGTGTAGTGAAGACCGGTTTATGGAGACGCAGTTGCCTTGTCTGTCAAGCAGTGCCCTCGCGATAGTTGTACAGGACATGTTGAATGAAATTGAATGAAATCTCTGCTGCATGGAGCTTCCCCCTGTAGAGCTCTCAGTGTAGTTGTGGATTGGGAAATAGCCACGTTGCTGGAGCGTGTGTTCACAATCAAACCATCAGTCTGGGTGCAGGTAATGCAGCCATCAACTCCACTGACGCCAAGACTCTCGCCACAGCTTTGGCCCCCTGCTTGTTGTGGGAAGAGGCCGCTCCGGCTGACCCCGGCGCAGCACCTGTTGCAACCCAAATGCAGCCACTCAGTGCAGAGCAGGAGGCGGTGTTTACTCGGTTGCTGACGTACATGATCACAAACTGGCGTGTGTTGCAAGGGTAGCGGTTCTAGTGTGGCTAGATGCTCCATTGAGCGGGTTGTGACTGCGCGGTCGTGTATCAAGTTGGTGAGAATGAAGTGTCTGGTGACTCATGGTGTTGCGAACTGAGTGTTGTGCGGGGCATGAATATGGATCCTGCACCTGTGCATCCATGATGCATGTTCCTTTACACGTGTTTCTTGCCTGTTCTGATTGAATATACCAAGGATGCAAGCCAGAACAATGCCCTCATGGCACTGTAGAGTTGTTTGGGACCCAGCTTTGTCATGCAATCTTTCCTAAGCACCCTTTGTACAGAGATGCGTATTTTTGAATGAGGTGAGAACGGACGTATATGTATCTGCTGTTCCATCTCTCTGGGAGGTGATACACAAGCTCATGGTCCGTGCTCGTATGATACACAACCAAAGATCCCCAACCTCTCGACTGGTTGAGAACAGTCACTTTCTTGCAGTGATACATCGCACTTCATCTTGTCATGCACACTGTTCAAGCTGGCCCTGCTGTGAAAGCAAGTGAGTCACCAATGCATTAGTATCACTTCCACTTGTGGTGCACCTTTCCAAATCTATCGCCTGTATCATCCAGGGCCACGAAAAGAGTCCAAGATGGATTGCATCTCCTCGTTCAGCCT
Source organism: Ulvella scutata (assembly GCA_032359135.1). Taxonomy (NCBI): domain Eukaryota; kingdom Viridiplantae; phylum Chlorophyta; class Ulvophyceae; order Ulvales; family Ulvellaceae; genus Ulvella; species Ulvella scutata. The sequence continues at coordinate 815,866 of JAUMHD010000003.1, forward strand.
TCTCTCTGCTAACAAATCGGTTTGAAGCGTTTCGACTGTCATGCTGAGGTTGTCCTTATCCCTCAACAGCCCATCCACTTCTCTGGCAGCATCATTCAGGTCCCTCTCCAGTTGCTGCAGGACATCACCTCTGGTGACGAAATGTGAGAAATGCGATATGCTTGGCATCCTCAGCATTCCAGCTTGTAAGTATGCGCTAAAAATTGATTGAATGGTGAGCCACCAGACCAAGCTTGCCCTTTGGTTTCAATGTCGCCTGACAATCATACTGTCTGTGTATCAGTATGCTGTTGTCAGGAACAGTGCATGCGCTCAACAACCTTATGCTCTTCCGTTCCACAAACTTCTTCACGCAACCTTGCAAACGCCACAACATTCCTCTTGGCCAGGTGCTGCAGCATCCTGGCGCCTTGTTGCAGCCCATCAATCTGCACGTCACAGTTGTACCAAGGCAGCGCACCTTCACACGAGCCTCCCTATCCTCTGATGCTTGCCGCAAACCCTCAATGTCAGCACCTGCCCTGCGCTTATCTTCATCAGCCTGCTTGTGCAGCCCCAAGAGCTCCTGCTGGGCAGCTTGCCGCTCCTCTTGAGCCTGTGTAATCCCCTCTTCTAGCTGCTGCTTTTCTCTCTGGGCCTGCATAATGACGGCCCCTCCACAATAGGACTCGAGGCAGTTGCTTCTCGTTGCTGCCATCAGAGCCGTGCGTTCTTGCAGGCATTCCAAAGAGCCCAAGGGGGGAGCTAGGGCCATGCCATACCTGAGCCAATAATGCTTGCTGAGCATCCCTTTCAGTCTTGAACGCCTCCAGCCACTGAACCAGCTGCCGGATTGTTGCAAGAGCTTGACCATTGGAAGCAAGTGTTCGAGTGTCTTCTGGCGCTCCTTGACCAGTGGCGTTACCATTCCGAGCGCCGATGTGAGCCTGCCCAGTGATCTGTACTCGCTCGGCTGGCTGCACCGTCCCTGCAGATGAGCAACACCATCAGCACCAACAACAGCACACTCTCTCCCAGCAATTGGATACTGCTCTATCCTTCGCCAGTTGTGCAGTGATCCTTCAACATGAACAGAAAAAAGGTTTCACTATCGCAAAAAAAGCCATCCCCTTGGAGACAAGGTGGTATCAGACGCAAGCCTCGCACCAGAATGGCGCAAGTTGAACACATCCATAGCAAGCACAACTTCCTCAAGGCCCCCCTGTATCTGCTCAACATTTTCAGTCAAACGGGCATTGTCAGAGGCGATGCGTGACTGCTGCATCACAGCATCTGCAAGCTGAGTTGCCACCCTCTGCTTGTCCTGCACCAATGCTTGGGCCGCATTGCGGACCTGCACACACTACATGTATTCCTGATCTGCGCAGCAGCATGTGAAGTGCTCTTCATGTCAGCAACATTCGTGCAAACAGATTGTGCATGTGCATGGCAAAAGAAAAGGGTTGATAACCTGGTGTACAGTACAGAAAGTTCATGTACTGTATGTTACCGTATAATCAGCATGCAACAGCATCTAGTATCCACAGCATTTCAGGCGCTCTTAAAAGAAGTCATAAGATCTGCCAAATTCACAGTTTCACAGAGATGCGCTGTTACTTGCATGTGTTCAGGCTGCGGCCAGTGGAATGTCCACCGTACCTGCTCCAGAACTGCGGCCTTCGAGCGTGTGCGCTCCTTCAGGGTGGCACACCTCTCATCCCGCTCCTTCAGCGTTGCCAGTAGCTTGTCCCTCTCACTCTCTAGAGTAGAGCACCTCTTCTGCATGATTGGAGCTATTATCAACTCAGCCATTGGCAACAGCTCAGCAGATCGAACTGTACATAACCACAACTCCCGTACAGCTGCAAGCAACAGGCTGGCGCTGCCAACAGCTGATGAAATACATGTGCTTGCTCACACTGTTTAGCAGCGTGTTGATGTGATTGTGCCACACTTGAAACCCTGTCACACTTCAGAATATAGTATGATGATACGTGCTTCAGCTGAGGTGCACTGTTGAAACTTCGCTTACAAGTTCGAAAACCTCTGCTTGGTCCTTCATGCACAGAACAGTGAGGCTTTGAATCATGCTCGCTCCTTCAAAAACCAAAAATTTGCTGCACTAGTTGACATCGTACAGAATACAGCCCTCAAATTGACAGAAGTGAACAAAAGAAAGAACCGGGTATCAATGGTAGCAGTTTGTAAGGCTGCACCGTTTTAATCCTGACGCTTTGCGCAACATGGCGATCTCGAATAATTTTTTTTGTGGGGAAAAACGCGTAAGTTGGAAAATCAGACAACTGATTTCGCGGATGAAGCTGAAACCTGTTCTATTCGACTTTGTATGTTGTTGGAAACAATAAGTTCAACAGTTGTTTGTATGACATTTTGATGACTCTGAGGGCTCAAATGGTGCAGTTGTCAGTGAGTGGCTACGGGGGTTGTCACTGACTCAGCACACCAAATACATTGAACTGGCATCTGGAGCACCACCCCAAGCACACCTCGTCAATAAGAGTGCATATTTAGCACCATATGCACGTAGTATATTATTCTGAGCCACCACTGGGGCGGAAAAGTGCCATTCAGGCACTTTTCCCGAAATAGTTTCCGAAAGTCAGAACGGCCTTGATTTTGTTTTCTTGTGTTGCGCAAAGCGTCATGATTAAAACGGTGCTGCCTAAGCCCCTGTTTGCAGTACCTCATTTCGAGTGAAGTATATCTTCCTACACAAACTGCTTGCCCTACAACAAGAGTTGGCGAGACCCTACGGCCCTTTTTCATGCATGATGCGTCAAGCTCCTCGGGTTCTTGCCCATGATCTAATATTTCGGCGTGTCAAGAGGACTGCAGCAGGCAGGCGCACCTCCAGAGCTCCATGCATCCGCTGCAATGTGGTATAGTCTGCGTACAGGTCCTTCATGTGTGACTCCAGCTGCTGCCGAGATGACCGCTGCCGCTGCAGCCGTGTCTCCAAGGCGCGTACCCTGCCCTCCAGCACCGTCTGTGAGCCCTGTAGTACTACAACACACATTCATGACCCGTGATCTACAATTTTCTGCCACTGGTAACATCTCCCTAGTCCTAGCTGCCTTGACAAGGACCAGAATAAGGATCATGTGAAACAGACTGATGCAGAGCATGATTCACTGAAGCGTCTGGGATCAAAATCAGCTTCTTGAGCCCGTTACAGCTATGCGATTGGAGAGGATAACGTGCCAGATACTCATGACTTTGCCGCTGTTCCATCTGAAGAGCCACAACAGCTGCCTGAAGAGAACTCTTCTCGCGTCCTAGTCGCAGCACTGCGTCTTCCAAGTCAGAGCGTGTATCTTGCTGAGCTGTGCCAGAGCCTGCCATCAGCCGCACTTCCAGCCTGTTGCGGTCTGATCTGACATCGTCAAGCCACTCTCGCAGCTGTGTTACTTGATTGGCCTGTTCATGTCTGAAATCGAAAGCAAGTGTGATGCTTTGGGCTTACGCACCGCACTCATCAATGTATGCAAGGAACCGTTACAACAGGTCACATAAGCTGCAATCTCAATGATGCATGCCTAGATGGTGTAGAGGGCTACAACTGCACGACTGTATCCGTGCACAAGGTTGTCAGGGCTGAAGATGGCTGTAGCATGCGTACCGCTCTGTAGCTGTTTGTTGCACACGCCCATGCATCGCCGTCACTTGTTCAGTACAGGACTGCAGTTGTGACTTCAGGTCTGCATTCTGTGCTGCCAACTGGGCAATCTCCTCATTGCAATTCACGTGGTTGATTCTGTCCATGGCCACAGAGTGGTCCTCCCTGTGTAGTTGGTGCACCAGTGAAACACTACAACTGATGTGGTATAATGACAGGACAGTTCTTTGCTGCTCCTGCTGCTGCTGCTACTACAAGGCACTGAGCTCCGGAACAAGCTTGATGCTAGTGTAGTTACAGGCCGACAAGGAAATCTTGATGCTGGGAAATTACCCTTCCCAGTGCGCGCAAACTGGGTTCAATCGAAGAGGAAACGCATCAAACCTTTCAGCACGCCCAGATAGATGCAACTGGGTCGATCTGTGATGCAGAGGGGATTGGTCCTGAAGGTGGGGTGTAGATTCTGGTGCCAATCCTGCTGTGTGCTGTGGTTGGTACAGGATTCCAGGGCCATGCTGCAACAATTGGCGATGCGCATTTAGTGCTGCTCCATCGCCATTTGATATTTGCCTTGGCAGATAGCTCTCCTGCACAACACATGCCTAACAAGAGTTCCAGGCAAACATGAGAGACAGGGCCACCGCTCTGTTGCAGCATCTTGCACGGTGCAACACAATGCCCAAAAGTTTTACATACCTGCACTTGAGTGTCCGCAGTAGATGATATTGCGACACTGTCATCGCGCAATGCTAAGAAGGGAAGTTCATGGGCTGGCCGAAAGTCATGCTCTTTTCTCGGCTGATCGCCAGTAGTGCCCCATTCAGAACCTTGCTCACATCTAGCAGCTGGAGGTGCAGTGTTTGCCTGTCCGAAGTGCAGTGGCCGGGCACTTCTTGGTGGAGTGAAGTATGGACTCTGCTCAGCATCAGCACACCCCACGAAGCGTGGTTCAGCTCTGAGTGGGGGAGCAGAGAATGGCTGAAGGCGTGGGTACGGACTTAACGACGTTTCGACCTCCCGTCCGCGTGTATTCACAACCATCATGTGACACGCACTGGGCCAATTACGGCTGACCAGTTCTGAAGTAGAAGCATTCAATCGCTTGAAGTATGCATATTTCTCGTTACTAGGTTGTACAGCGGTTGATATGCAGTTTTCCGGTCTCGATCGCAAGAGAATCTGTTCGAATTCGACACATTCTGTGAACGCCAACCCGGGCGCGGTTCAATGCTCAACGATGTGAATTAGGAAATACAGCTTTCTCTTCATCAGTATATGTTTATGTATTGTCAGAAGCAAGGACTGGTTCTTTTTTGCGGCTTGCAGCTGGGTCAGAATGACAGGCACTGTGATCGCTCTGCAAGCAACAGCCAGCGTAAAAACTCGTAGGGGGTGGAACATTGACCATATTTGCCGTCTTCGTAGTCCCTACCTAGTCAGAAGGTGTGCAGTCCATGCAACCACGTCGCCAATATCAAAAGATGTCGCATGGGCTCGTGTAGCGTCTGGTCTGGCTATATCAGGGGCGGTAGGTGGAACTTTATTAGATGGATTGCACAGCCAGGCCCCACTACAGGTGGGTTGAAGACTTGGCACTCATGTATGGTGCTGTATACTGCCACTTTGCATCAGTGTTTAGAATTAATGAGGTGATAGACGTGATTACAACAACTTTGCTTCTGCTGAAGAACGTCATGTTAGTGCGTGCAGGTGTATGATGTGCTTCCTTTTTCAGTGGCAGGCCTCAACTCATCTCTGTTGGTGCCACCAATTCTTGCAGGGCTGTACATCACCGTCGGATGTGCTTCCATCTTAGCCGACAAGGCTTGCGCATCATACGATGCCACCTTGGATGCTGTACAGAGAGTCTCACTGAGCTCTGTCATCACCAATGCACTGTACGCTGGCCCGTGCCATCTACAACAGCACCATGTTCTGCTGATGCCAAGCTTGTGATGATAGTTTTGTACCACTCGATCGACAGTGTTAGATTTTCATCGTCCAAACTTTTTCACAGTTTTTGGGGTTTTGTCTTGACCCTCTCATACCTTGTTGGTCTGTTAGCGGTGTTCAAGCCATATGTAGCAAGGGTACCATTCAAAAGCAAAACAATTTTCTTTTTTTAACGTCGTCTATTCCGAATATGCTTGTGGGGAAATTATTACGGCACGTGCACTTCACTGTAGCTTGTCAAAAGAACACAAATCACATGCACCTACAGACAAGGCAACCAGGGGCTTGAAAACATGTTTGGAAATATGTGACTTTCGCCAATTATTGTTAAATCCTTTCTGAAATTGCCGAAATTTCCTTTTCTTGTGACTGTGTGTTCGGTACTCTTGCTGACCGTTTTGATCATAAACAATGGATATTTTCTTGAGGCCATGCATTCAGCAACTCGATGTGATGGTACACTTGCTCAGACCCTGCAACCACTACACCAAACCAGCTTATTCATACAATCACCCCTTGGAAATATGTCCGAGGGAATATTCAGTAGTAGTTATAGACATACCGTTCCAATGACCTGGACAGCCAACGCTCTCTCAACAAGAACAGTACAGTATGGTACGCAGTAGTACCACTTTTGAGCTATCCCACATACATATTCGGGTGGATACTTCTACAACATATGCGATGCTTGATCTTGACATTGTTCAGCTGAGAAAACAAGTCCATTGTCTTACAGAACCCCCTACCATGACAACTAGCGCATGATACAATGGTAACCACTCTCTGTACTGTTGCTTTTGTTGAATCTCAGAATCGTGTACCCCCATGGCCTGGATCATACCTTTGTAAGGCCCTTGATTGTTTATGAACAGCTTTGGTGGATGCTTGACCCCACCCATCCAGTATACGCCAGTTCATTGCTATTTCGCCGAACCCTTTCTGAATCGCAAAACACTTCGCCCACCTGCAGAATATTCCAGCTTCAAATATTTCAGCAATTGGACGAATTACCCTCTGTTCTGAACTTGATATGTTCGTCCAACTGCTGGGAACTAGTCACAAACTGTTAATTCTCGCCGATTCCCTGACATGTATCAAACTTGTTTTGTCCCACGCTGCTTTATCAGCATCAAGACTCCCCCTGTAGGCAACATGCACACAGCAAGCCTCGCCAAGCATTGTTGATGTCGATCTGCACTTTGCTGCGACACGCCTGCGTCTCCAACCATGCCCATCTTGCTCGAGCTTGTTCCCAACTGCCATTAGATTTTTGGTTGAACTTCGTCGAGCCCTGACTGGCAGGCATATAGACCGTTATGCTTGCACACACACCGAAGGTGAAGGCAGAAGGATCGAAGCAAAGTCAGCAAACCGTGTTTTGGTGCTGGCGTTACCATACACTGCATGTACTGCACAGTGCACCAATGCACATGTTACATCCACGTTCATCTGGGGGTATGGATGTACCAGGGCTGTAAGGAATATGTCACATGTACCGCCGTCCCAATGTACTAGAATATGTATCAAATATTCTATACCAGAGCATATGCCTGTACCTGGTACATGCCAGCCTAAACATTCAGAGTGTATGAAACAAGACAACTTGAACTGGCTCACAGAGCTCCTCACATCCTTGCATACGTGCAGGACTCTAGGAATGATCACATACCTGAGTGCGACGCTGCATGAAGCAGAAGTTCCCACAGTGACCATAGGGCTCGTGCTAGCGACAGCGACGGTGGTCAACTGGAGATTCTGGGACCGCACTGCCCATGGAGCTCTACTTGCAATGCTTTTGGGCGTTGGAGCACCTCTCACTGAGGTGGTGCTGAACGCACTATTCGGACTATGGCACTATCCACGAGAGGATTTGCCGGGCATGGTGAGCTGGTGCGCCCCTCATCACCGCTGCGCTCTATCCTGCCATTGACTCGTGGCTTAGCAAAGCGTGTCCGGTGCACATACATATATATCAGGATGCTGCTTCAGCCTTTGAAGCTGAGGGTAAAGTTTACACATTGCAATGTTCTGATTTATGCATCTGCTATTGGGATGGATGCCACATGCTGGCAAACTGCGTCTGGTTTCGCAGGGTGCCATGGTGCTACGCGAGCTACGTGCCTTACCTTAGCAACTTGTCTCGATATCTGTGGCAGACTTCTGATCAGGAATAAAGCCAGCGGATGGAGATGGAGCAAGAGGAGTGAAGTGCAGAAGTGGGTGTTTTGGTGTCATTGCCCAACATGCAATCCAGGCTGTTGTGTCGCTTCGTGTCGGAGGAACGTTTCTGGAGCTGAACCTGAACAAGTGGTGTGATGCACTGGTGTCGGAGAGGTGCGGGGTTCGATCATAAGTGTAGCAGAGACGTGCGGAGTTTAGGAAAGTCTCTGGTTTGAAGCCAATTTTGAAGCCAATTGTTTGCATTCTTTGCTGTGTGGAATAGTAAGTGTGTAATGGAGCTGCTGTTGGTTTGGTGCACATATGGCAGAATTCCGGCAGAGGCTGCCATGAGGTAGAATTTGTGTTCCTGCGAGTTGCAGTAGTTCTGAGCTGATTAGTGTTGCACTTTGCTACCCCTTGGGATTTTTTCAGTGTGTGATTCCTCGCTTTTGTTTGCGAGCTTGAACTAGGTCGTTGCCCTTTTAGAATTAGTCCAGGACCGGGAGTGATGCCTGTTTTTCGTTTCGTTGCCTGTCTGTGTTGGTAGGCTGGAGTTCCTTCTCTGCATATGTCCCTGTGAGTTTGCTGCTCTCTTTATCGTCCAGGCCCTCTCAACCGTTCCGCCACGGTGCAACACCGTCCAAGATGCAGGCACATGGACAGTCCCTGCCAATGCTTTGGAACAAATAATGGCGAAAAACAGTTTGGCACAATTTCTGCGTATCGCATTCCATTGCCCCAATCCCGTTGGCTACGAGTTTCTGAGCACACAGGCAAGTGCTGGCGGTGTTACTGGCGTGTACTAAAAGAAATGGCTGGTGGACGTGAATCAGCATCGAAAATGCCTGCTATCCCCACTTACAGATACACTCTACAATCAGTTGAACAGTCACTCGATAGCAAAAGAGGATCAGAATCCTTTCGCATTGTCCTTGTGCAACGCAATGATGCAAACCCTGGCTGTATGAATGGCTCAAGGAATACCCAGAGCTGCTTGCCTCAGTGACCTGCCTGGTACCAAGAAATGCCTTGAGTGCTTGCACTCAAACATTCACTACCACGAGCAGGTGAACACAAGACACATTGCAAAACTTCCAGCAAGTGTGCGGCCTGTGGACTTGTTGAGGTGATCGTCACGACCCCAAGCGGTTGCCTGACCCTTGGAACGCTTGGAACCTGCCGCCACCGGCTGCTGGCGCACCCCCACCGGGCCTCCCAGCAGCAACTGCAGCTGCAGATGGCATGCGGAACCCAGGAGCCCGTGCCTGAGGAGCCGTCGCAGTCCTGCTGCCGGTCAGCTCCAGCTTGTCAGCTATCCATTTCACCCAGCTGGGCGTTCGCAGGTAAACTTTGCCTGTGCCTCGAGGCAGCAGGGTCATGAAGAAGTACCATATATGCCCCACCAGGATGCCCCGCGCATCCCCCATCAGCATGTCTGGGTTGCCCCCCATTAACAAGGAAATCATCATGAAAGCAAAAGGCAGATAGAACGCCTTTATCTTCACTATTCCGTACAGTTTAACATCCTGCATGAGACATCTGCTGGTTCTTACTCTTCCTTAGCCAGCAGAAGCTGAAGTGCGACCTGTACAAAGGTATGGATACATAGCTGGCCTGATATTTTGCTATCAACACATTAACAATGCACTGCGCAGGTGCTTGTCCCTTTTGCTAGATTGTTCGCATCACTGGATCGTTGTCAAAGTGTGTGTGTGGCAATGATGAGTCAGTCGAGGCATCTTCAACAATGCACACCTGGTCTGGAAACTCCTTTGACCACACATACAGCAGTGTCATCACCATGGAGGAGCCAGTGTATAGAATGTACCCCAGACCAAGCAATGGGCCGAGGATGAGGGACAACACCGTGAAGCAACCTGTTGCAAAGATGAACAAGAAGAGGTAGTCTTCTGGCAGGTGCGAGTAAGTGGCTGACTCCAACGTGGATCCATAAGTCAGGACCCAGACGCACTGGAACAGGAGCCTAAACCCAAGCTTGTCTGCGAAGAGCACATGGGTTACGAGACGCCACACCTGCATAGCCCACGTGTGTGCTTGCACAATTGGATACCAGTACAGGCATGGTCAAGCCTTACATTATGCAGAATATTTGCAGGAATGAACGAGACGAGGAGTGCCAAGATCTCTTTGTTCAACGGCCACTGTTATTGCACTTGAGCGAGGCCCCAGTAGTTGTACACTGGGCTTTGCAAGTGATGTAGCACCTTCAGTCATCTTCACATTGCCAGAAAGATATCTGATAGCATGATACTAGTAATACATTCGCCTGATCTCCTAAGGTTATAGAACAACAGCGATGTGGTAGTGCAGCAACACATGCACATACAATGCGAAACGCAGCAGTTTCCATCTGCGCAAAAGCTGTCACGATCTTGCTGCATTCATGCTTGGTAATTTTATGAGGCGCTCTTGCGCACCTGTAGACCGCCAATCACACTTCTCCAATCCAGAAACAGCATGAACGGAAACGACATGCCCCAGCTGACACATGCTGCAGTGACTACTAGACAACCTGCATACGTCCGTGACACCTTCGGCAGCGTGTTGAACCAATCCATAGGCCCCGCTGCCGTGCCGGGAGTGTTGACGCTCATCTTGCCCTGCTGAGCACTATCGGACCTTCCTATCACTGATGAAGTTACAGGTACCTTACTGCTTTCAGAGAATACATCGGAAACACTGCAACTGTTCATGACTGCGTTGTGATGTGTAGAGCTCTATAGAGTGACTCGCTTAGAATTATTTCAGCGCACAGCATGCACCAGACAACTCACAGTGCATGCCAATCGCGATGCTGGCATGTGTGCACATGTCTTTCAGAAAGAAAGCAACCAGTTCACCACGCTTGATATTTTCCTGTTTATGGGTCTTTGGTGTCCTATGTTGCCCACTTGCGCTGTTTCAGGACTCGCAGGAAGATCAAAGAGTGATGGTCACGTCTCAAACATCCGTGATAGATGCTGCAAGGTCCGTATTGATGGAACCAGATCCTTTTGAGAAGCAAAGGCTAACCGTCGAGATTGCAAAGATGTGGAGAGAGGGAAGAATGCAGGTTCTTGGTGCACAAGATCTGGATAGTCCCTTGGCAGATCAGCCCGCCAGGACAAAGATGAATACTGTAGAGCCAAGCAAAATGCCAAAGATGGGAAAGGGCGGTTCACTCGTGAGCAGGCAGGTTATACACTGTTTCTGAATGGGAATGCAGCATCTTGCCGGTCCCACTTTGCACTTGCAAATCACATGTGTGCATGATACATGCTGCTGTGCTGCGGATGAACCGCCCCCAGAGAGTTGAGAACTAACAGCTTTCGCTTTGTCTTCCTGCTCCTGGAGAAGTGCAGATTGCTGCTCATCCCAGAATCTCCTGCTCGGTTGAGCTTACCTCGGTACTTACGTGTGTGGAGTGGCATGATCGATGACCTGACAGGATACCTGCGTGCAGACGATCCTCCACAGTCTGGTACACATTGAATCAGTGGCAGTAGATCTAGCGTGGGACGCCATCGCACGATTCGGCAGCAGTGAAGCAGGGTACCAGCTGCCATGGGAGTTCTTCGATGACTTTGTGACGGTTGCAGAGGATGAAGCACGACACTTCCATCTCCTAGCTGAGCGCCTGAGGGTTCGACTCTGCAACCTAGTCGCCGAACAAAGTACTGGCAAGCTGCTCACATTGCAGAATCAAGCAACACCTGGACCATGTGCATGCACACCATCAATCACTGTTTAGGATGCTCGCTCTGATACAATTGCCTTGACAAATGCACCCCTCCCTGTACGCATCTTTGCGAGGAAGGAACGTTGAAATTGAATTTTGTGAACCCTAAGAGTAGCCACCTCAGTGTCTTTTGTCTGGGGTTTCTCATCACGATGACAGGTTGGAGCAACTTCAGGCCTTGGGGAGCTACTATGGGGCTTTCCCGACGCATGAGGGCTTGTGGCGCAGCGCTGCAGCCACAGCCTGCTCCCTGCCAGCGCGCTTGGCCGTGGAGCACTGCGTGCATGAGGCGCGCGGGCTGGATGTACTACCCGCCACCATCCGCAAGCTACGCCACTGTGGGGGAGATGAGGAATCTGCTGCTATTCTGGAGTCTGTCATCTACCCTGAGGAGGTGTGCTGCCCTCTTCCTTTGCAACTCAGAGCATGCGCACATTGCTTTCGGGCTCACGCCCTCATCTTCTGGGATCTTGTGATGAGCATGTATGATGCATGCTATCAAGTGTGCACTGGATTCAGTGTGCTCTGAACAGAAGATTATGCCAAATCCTTTGGTGGCTGCACATGACAGCTGTAGACAACACAGCACACTGTCAGATCACATTAGATGGCAGCATCTGTGGAGCAAGCCAGTGCTGTGGCGCAGGTGTCGCATTGTGCGGCTGGTGTGCGATGGCTCCAGCACTTGCATGCAGCTGCTCACTGTGACAGTGCAGCTCCACCTATAGATGAGTTGCAGCCCTGCTTTCAAGCATCGCGCCCTCCGGGTACTAGCAGACCAGCAACAGCAGGAGAAGCAGACAAGAACTCTCAGGATGAAAGGCCTGATGATCTTGCATGCAAGCTGCACAGCTGTTGTGTTTCTGATGACTCTGGTGCAAGGCTAGCAGCTGATGGTGCGATTGGGCAGCCAAGTGCACCAGATAATGTCCGAGACCAGCATGATCAACAGGGGCAACATGCTGCGGTTGGCGATGTTGGTGAAGAGCGTGTACTGAATAGGGAGGGCGGAGGGGAGAGTGCTGGCAAGTGTCATCCGTCAGGTTCTGTTGCTCAAAGTCAAGCCACTTCATGGCGGGCCACTGCAAGAGAGCATGCAACAGTTCAGGAGTGGTTTCAGTTCCTGGTGAGGAGTTACTTCAAGGTGCGTGTGGCCCTGGTGTTGCCCCTGTGCAGAATTCTTGTAGCGACAGCACCACATCCGCTCACTGTTTTTATATGTGGATGTATCGTGCAGGGCAACACAAAGCCTCCTTTCAATGACGAAGCGAGAGCGAGAGCTGGGTTCACACCCGAATGGTATCTGCCTCTTGTTACAGATGAAGGTAGGGGTGTGAGGCCAGGATGACTCTGTACATCCGCCGTACAGCTGAGAATTGCTGAAAATGCAAATTATTACTACTTCTTAAGCCACCAAGACTCTTCATAACTGTCACCAGCTCACTGATTGAAGCTGGCAGCAATTTTACAGATTGGTGTAGCAACAAGGGGGCGTGTGTCAACCGCTTTGTGCTTCGACTACTTGCAAAGTAATGAACTGCTTTATGCAGAAACTGCGTATCACTTCAGCTAGACATGCAATAGCAATGGCCCACTCTATGCTTGGGGGTGGGGGATGGTGGCAGCGATAGTAGGCATGATTCAACGGCAATGTAGAGTATGGTTCACTCAGATAAGTCCAGCCAAAAGTCAGAATGACCCAGCGTTCCTATGCCTGTTACTGGGCAGGTTTGGGGAGAGATGCATTTTCAGGCTTGGGGGCCAGATGCATGCTGTCTTTGGACGACGAAAGGAGCACTGTCCCAGCAAGGCAAACATATGGGCTGACAAGTACCCGTGACTTAGCATACTGATGCATAGCTGAAGCTGCTTGCTGTGTGGCATAGGTGTCTAGCATTAGAAGTGGGGAAGTTGGTGCTCCCTGGCCTATGCATGGGTTGCTGCATTGCCTTGAATGTTGTTCAAGTCTGTCCTTGCAGTGATCTTACAAACGACGAACACATGATTATTTCTTCATTTCGAACTGGTCGTCTGCTAGTGTCGTCTGCCGCTGATCCACGAGTCCAGGCCGTGACCGGTGGTATTCCTTGTAGTGGTGCGATGCCCTGCGCCAGCTGATGGATCGAGCTTAGTGCACAAAAGGCTGTTCAACACCTCGGGTTCAGCTTTCCATCAACAATGGGAGGGCACGGCGGTTTGAACATCTTACCCCAGAAGAGTTGGAACGGTGCGCTCAGAGGAACCAGGCTGTGCCACAGTGGCCCAACGGAGTTCACTAGTTGCACATAAAATTGAATTGCAGTTTACGGACAGCGCAACCGACAGAAGGTGGCAGAGGATGAGGAGACACACAGAGAGAAAGAAGAAGCTGACCAGAAGCAGCGCTCCAAAGGCGACCGGGAGATGAGACTACAGGTAATGAGAAGGCAAGCAGGAGTGCAGAAGGACAGCAGAGCGGATTGTGAAGAATCACAAGATGAAGCCCAAGACGGGCCTGTGTTCGAAGATGGAGCCACAGAGGCAGCACCTAAACGCCACATTAACTTCTGGTCATCATTTGAGAAGACTTCACGAAATCCAGAGCGAGAGGTGTGGATGAAGAGCCAGTGGTAGTGTACTGGGGTGCCCTTACACTGGGTGGCACGCCCATGTTCCTGTTGCAGATACATCCATACCTGAGCAGCAGAACAATTACTGCGTGGTACTGTAGGTAGAGAATAAGCAAGTCGCTCGCAGTCGAGGGGACCCGAAGACACGGACCTCAGATGCGCGCTTCGATGAGCAGTTCGCTGTGATGCATGGACTGACTGGACAGGCACCATGGTATGCAAGGCCCCAGCAGTCTTTGTATGCTACTCATGCGGTACAGTCCGCTGAATCTCAGCAACTGCCCTCAATCCAGCGGCGAAATGAGGGCAGTCAATCCCTGCCTCCACGCTCGCAGCCAGAGGCGCGCAGAGACCATCAGGGTGCGAGAATACAGGGCTCCAAGCGTGAGCATAAACGGGTGAAAGAGCCTGATCAACGTGCTCCCTTCAGTATGGCGTCAGCTCGCTCTGATCTAGCCGCAATGGTGGGGCAGGACATCGCATCACATGATGCACACGCAGCTCACACTTCCAGTGATAAAGGGAAAGGCAAGCACCATCACGAGCACAAGCGCAAAAACAAGTATGGCGGGGACAGTGAGGGCAAGGCCAGGGGGCACGGCAAGCGGGGGCGAGAAGAGAGGCGCCGGTCACGGTCTCCCACAGCCTCTCGAATGCACTCCCAGAGCAGAAGGGACAGCAGTGGCAGCAGTGACAATGACAGAAGGGGGTCTGGGTCAAGGGCTGCACGGCAGAAGAGCTCTCCTGTTGTGCGACCGCAGAGTGGTGGTGCAAAAGACAAGTTTGAGCACCTGCGCAGGGAAAGGTTGGAGAGGGAGAGAGCTGAGGCACAGCGCACACGGGCATTACTGCAGCAGCACTTTTCGAGGTGAATGTACGTTGATGTATCACAGCCCATGCAGGTTGCGTTCTTCAAGCATGGCGACTTCTTGCGAGAAGGTGTGCTTATCAGATGGTTATGGGATGTGCTTGAGAGTCAGTACATCCTGCAGATATCACATGTAGTGGTAAAGGTATACCTGTGATAGTCCAGACTATGGATCCTTCCTCGTGTTGTTCTCTACTAACTACAAATTTGGTCGTGTTGCCTTGCAGGAAGGAGGAAGAGCAAGTGGGGTGCTGCACTGTCCGAATGCACACTTCCACCTCCATGCAGTTGTGAGATGCATCTGGTATCTTGAGCAAGTACGCTGTAAACGCACCACTATGCTTCCCAAGGCTCTCAGAACTTTCGTGTGTGAAGTTGACGGCGTTGGTTTCTTTAGATCGTTAGGTGTAATACATGCTGCACCTGTTGCAAGTGTGTGCGCACATGTGCCCGCCACCCAGCTGCCAGCGCTATGCGAGCAGGTGGCATGAAACCTATTATCTCAATCTGGAGATGATGAGCATGCGGTAGAGAACCTGGTAGTGTTCAGCAATCCAGCAAGGTCTAGGCGGCTTCCAGGTACAGCGCTAGCCATGGAGGGAGACGACGACAGTATTCGCGTGGGCACCAATGTGATTATTGACCTAAACGGTAGCAAGTTTAGTTTCATTCGCATCCGCCAGAACGGTACAGTCAAGGTCGCCGGTAGGTCATGTTCCACTGACCCAATTCTGGGCGCTCGCTTCGGATCAGCTTTTCTTCTTGACGAGCAGAAAGTGTTAGTCCCAGCAGACAGCAATCCTCACGAAACGATTGCTAATGCCACTGGGACGGACAAGGTGCGTCTGAAACCTGTCCCACAGCTGAGGCCCTGCATCACTTCCAGGGAGGCTCAAGATGTGTTCACCATGCAGAACAACTCGGATCTAGTAGGACAGAACAGTAACCAAAGCTTGACACACGATGAGGTGCTGGAGCTCAAGCATCAGAACAAGGGGCCAGAGATTCTCCAGGCACTGCAACAGGGCTCGACAACGTTTGCGGGCAAGACTGAGTTCAGTCAGGAGAAATGGCTGAAAAAGAAGGCAAAGAAATATCTGCAATATGTCACAGTCAGGCGTCCAACCAGTGATCTCATCTGCCAGGTGCCATCCTTTGTGTTCACATTTTCTCATCTTGCAGGTCGTCTGTGATGCTGTCCGGAATCTCCAACTGCTAGCTCTGTTCCTCCGCTTCCCTCAAACACGATGTGATCGTGTTTGGGTCATCATCAGATGCACGTGCTAAACTGGGTTACAGCCAGATAGCAAGACACATGCATAGCAGTAGCAGCACCAACGCATGCAGGTGCACTATTCAACTACTCCAGCAAAGGTCTTTAACATGCGACCAGACACGCTGTCTATCATGATGCATTCTGCGAACATCAGCCCACATGCCCGAGTGCTCTGCCTGGATGCGACAGGCGGGGTGGCGGCAGCAGCATGTGTGGAACGCATGGGTGGCACTGGAACGCTCTGCTGTGCCCACGCAGAAGCAGCGTGCTACCCCCTAGACTACGCTCGCCTGATCAACTGCCCAAGATGGCTAGCGCAATCTGCAAGACACTGTGCCCTCACCGCACTTCTAGCCGCTCAGAAGCGCCTCAGCGCTGCAGCCTCACAGCCCCCAGACAAGAAGCAGAAGACCGTGCAGGATAGCATTTGTAAGAATGAGGGGGTGCGTGGGGCTGCTGCAGAAGAGTCACCTGGCTCGCTCGCTCAGCTGCCTGCTGAGCAACGCGGCCAAGGCGCAAACGCAACAGGAGTTGAGCCATCCACGGACTTGAAACACGGACTTGAAGGGGGGTGCAGTATGGATGTGGATGGTGCTGGCAGCGAAGCTGTGAAGGCGGCGAACGCAAGCGTGTGCACGGCAGAGGCGCCGCAACAAGAGGTCGGGGGGGCGGAGAAGGGGGCTGCCGCTGATGTGCAGCAAGAAGGCGTTGCGGGGCAGGAGGGGCCTGTCGCAGAGGCTGAGAGGCCAGTGCGGACTGCAAGAGCTGCCACAGCGCAGCTGAGGCTCGGGAAAGAGATTCCTGCAGGGTTCAAGATTCCGGACGTTGTCATTGCTGCAGGTGCTGGCCTTTTGCCTTGTTGATCGGGCACAGCACATAGTGACAGCACAACCTCTGTTCTGTAACTCTTTATTGTAGCATACAGTACGAGCTGTGCTGTATGCAGCTTCAAGTGATTCTAGGAGACTCCAGAGCAGCGCCTTCACAATGGATGGCATGTCCATTGTGAAGGTGTCATTATTCTGTGACTGCCGAACACTTGCAATCGCACATCGCATGCGCACAAAGGCTGAATAAGTGTCAAGCCCACATTTCATGAGCATGCACAGACAAGTTTCTGTTTATCGGCATTGCGTATCATGGATGCTTGGTGGCTTTCATTGCTCCGCACACACTTCACGTGTTCTTCATCCAGCACTGCCTGTGTCCCGAGTCACTCCTGACACCTGTAAATCGTGGGCCCCACAAGGAGGGTGTTTGGGCAGGGGAAGAGGACATCGACACCTTGGCGTCACAGGGCTTCACGTCTTTGGTGGTTGTGGCGCCGAAGCTGGAGCCCGCTGCTCTGCTGGCAGGCTTGCTGCCGCTGCTGAAGTCCAGTGCCTCACTAGCAGTCTACGCGTCTTCTCTGCCCCCTCTAGCAGACTGCTTTCAGAAGCTGCAGGCCACCCGCAACTTTGCAGCGCTACATGTGCGAATTCTGCTCGTTTCCTTGCTCATCGTGGCACCTATGGGTTTCATGCCTTGTGTTCATTCCGCACGTGCTATGTACAACCCAAACACTCAGTGTCGTCTAGTACTTTTAGATTTTCTACAGCTGGGCCCAGGAGCCCCAGCCCACTGAGAGCGCCACCCCGGTGCCTCTCGAACTGCACCGTGCAGTCGCCTCGCGGATAGTCTGGTTGTAGGCAGCGCCCCGGTTCCCTTTATTCGTGCTGTGTTGAACGTGAAAAATGGAAGGGTGTGAGCATATGTGCTTGGTGTGTGGCAGATGTTTCTGCGCTTTGCTTGCAGTGCAGGACTTCATGTCAACCTGTAAGGGTGTGAAGGTTTTAAGTGAAGTGATATCAAAGAAATGTGAAGCCGAGAAGTGTAGCCGTTTGTGCAGATACAAGAGAGCTGGTGGCGGGAGATTCAGGTGCTGCCCATGCGCACACACCCCACAATGACGACAAGTGGTACTGGTGGTTATCTGCTGACCGGCGTTCGTGTGATTCCTTCACAGCGTCCTCACAACGTTGTTGGAAACGAATGCCAAGATGGACAGCTTCCAAGAAGAAAGCGAATGCGAGTGTGATCTTGTGGAGTGATTGTGTAGGCTCTCTGTTCTCCTGCCAGCCTGCTGGCTGGGGACAGGACCGCTTTCATCAGGAGGTGGGTGTGAGTTTTCATTCATAGACTCTGGGATGGCACACGTATGTGGGGCTGAAAGAGCCTGGATGGCGAGTGCACCTGATATCAGAGGTGACTGATTCTCTTTAGCTGAGTATATGGTAAGGATTTTGTTTATGAACTGCATGTTTGGCTTGTAAGAAAGAAGACGGCATGCAGCGTCTGTACTCTTTACGATCTGAGGGACAAGCTTCCACTGGCCTTGGTGTTGCTGGTCCAAGCTTCAGCAATGTGCACGAAGTGTGTATAAATTAGAAAGCCAAGACTGTGCAGGTTGTTTCTGTATGTCGCGGTGTTCTACAATCAATGGAGTTGCATGTAGTCAGCTATCTTCTGCACGACACCTTGGAGACGAAAAGCTGAAACAACCTGAAGCATTCGAAATGTATTCCGACCATGATTATTCAATGAACACTGAAATTAGGGCCTTGGTATGGTGCACCCGCAGTTCTACCTACTCAATACTTTGCTCTGAAACTCGCCCTGTGGTGCGATCCCCAGCCTGGTGCAGCCTGCAGGGCGCAACACGGAATGTCCCAACGCCTCTCACTGGAGGTATACTTGTCTACTAGCGTCATGACAAGGCATCAGCTGAAGCTGCCGCCTGCTCTTGTGCCTTGGCTTCCGCCATTCTTTGCTGCAGCAGGGCTTCTACCTGCTGCAAAGCCCCCTCTTTCCCTCTCATGTCTTCGCCGACTTCATCAATCCGAGACTTCATTTCTGTTACTTTCCTGTCGCAGAAGTCCATGGCTTGCTCACAGTTTCTCTGCAAATCAGCACCGCATCAATAGCGCTTTCTTCCACCACATAGATTCTGAACATACAGTTACAAAACACATACATTCTGAACATATAGGTACAAACACATACCTCTGCATAGTACCCAGTACCTATTTCTACAAGGATCTTGTCCTTTTCATGCACATAGCCTTCCACATACAAGCTCTCTGTCAATGGCACCATCATCTTGTCCCCTATAAACATGAACTCATTTGCTTACGATATAATGCTGCTTTGTACCTCCGGCTTGCTGCTTCCGGGCGGCAAGCACATCATCACACGGAAGATGTGCTTGCAGCATTCACCCGGTTGTATTAACTTACCATTGTTGAGCTTACTCAGATCTTCCACTGCACTTCTTGATTGATCGAATGCGTTAGCTGTGTTTGCTAGAATAGCTGCTCCTTTCTGCTTCGCATCCAGCATTTGGCGCAGCTGCTGCCGGAGATTCTCGAGGCCTTCGATAGGCAATTCATCAATCTTAACAGGTTCACCAGCCTTCATACTCAGTAGACAGGCAGTTGATCACTCCAGAACTGCAATGCGCTGGACCGGTGTAGGGATGAGATGACAGGCAGGTGTTTGACAAACGCCGAAGCACTGCGAACAAGATGACGGGAACTCTATGACGCTAACTTATGGAACATCTCAGATATAATCGTGCACCTGCAATATTATGTTTGCTGCATGACCCTGGACTTCCACATTAACGTAGAACCAAGCTGCCCGAAACCTATCACAGACGAAGTGGTTGGCCCCAACTGGCAATAAACTTGCCAGGGACCATGCGCTCGCAGACTTGTTTCAACAAATCGTTGACTTCTGAACCAAAGGTGTAACAGAATTGAAGCATGAACGTGGCTACTGTTGGTCAACCTCAGGTTGACCAGGTCCAAGACCGCCCTGGATCACCTGTGTCATGACTGCGCCCCTTCGTGTGACCATCTTTACATAAAAAGTGACCATGTTTACATAAAAATTATGGGTCCACAACAGCGACACACTGGATGAAAACAAGACCGCCAGTGGCCTGATCGCTCCGGATCCATGTTGCTCATGGTGAGCAAATGTGTACACCTCTGTACGGTCATAGAGGTGTGTACACATTGCCATCCCTGTACTCTTAAACTTGTAATCTATCATAATTCCAAATAAACCGTTTCTGCTGATGCAGAGCACAAACTAATCGTTCCGACATCGGAACACTGGAAGCCGTAAGGATCCTACAGCAGGATCCTACAGCAGCACAAACTGGCGGATTCTCGCCAACAAAAACAAACGTGCGAAGATCACATATCTTCTCCCTTGTGTGTCTTGTGGTGCCTGCTGCTAAACTGACCTACACCTACGTGAAGCAATCTCCATAAATCATTCATCAAATCATCAGGAAACGTAGAGAGCGAACAGCTGGTCCAGGATATTTCCGTTCACAGCTGCATGCCGTGTGCTACTTTCCGTCCTAGCCCTGACAACCTGGCACCCCAAGCATAACATGGCAGCAACCACGCCATGTCACTCCCAGTCAGAAATAAACTCAAGGATGACAGACTCACAAGAACATTGTGTACTCACTACTATCATCTGCTAGGCCGCCTGCTGTGCGTGCACAGTGGGCACCTCTGTCGGCAGACAGCAACGTCACAGAGCGCATGAACACCTCTGTAGCCGCACCCGTTCTCGATTCTTCAAGGGCAAAACTCAGGGCGTAGTCGAATCCAATGTTATACACGTTGGACCGGCATCTGGGAAAGTGCAGCATGCATGAGTTGCATGCCTCAGCAACTGCTACACGTCCAACCAAGGTAAGTGTGTAGATGGCACTGCAGAGTAGATCCAATGAGTGTTCTGCATGCACCAGCACGTGTGAGAGCTCGACACACAAACACAAGTAAAAAGGATACAGGCTCACCACTGTGACAAAAAAATATGACAGCGTCTTGAGCACTGGGTGCAATGTACATCAAAATCAGAACATAATTCCCGAATTCTGCAGAGATCTTTTGCATCAGTCTTCAACTGTGCACATGCCTGAATCATGATGCCGTACGCGTGTAACTAGAGCCCGATGCACAGAGCCAGTAGTGTTGTCCGCCCAGTGGCACAGGAACAGATCAAGACAGAGAGCGTACCAATGGACAGCAGACTTCGCGCACCACTACGCAACGCACATACATTCTGAATCGCTTCAGCAGCTACTTGTCGCTTTGCTGCCGTGTTGCGGCAATTGGATGATAGAGTACGCTGTGCTGCTTGGCCCCACCTCGATAGCAAGCCCAGGAAGCCAGCATTGATACCGCGAGGGCTGAATGTGAGCATTCGACTCCTCAAGTCCATATATACAGTTGGAAGGTGCAAGGGAGAATATGTCAACAACGTTTCAGCTCTGGGTAGACCATATGGGGTCATACCAGGCTGGCGCAGACGACATGGTGGGCCCCCACTACGAATCCGCAACCCATGTGAATCAGAGACAGCGGATATAAGCAACTTCATGATGCCTGCATACAGACTTGTGTGATGAACACAGAGGTGTGGACAGCAAGGAGTAAGAGAACCAACGTCAGAGATCTGGCGGACAGCGGCACACCAGCCTGAACAAGACGTTCACACAGCACCTCACTAGCAAAGCTAACCACTTGGACAGCCCATGCCGCATTGTGTTGTAATTTCAGCTCCCCGCTGCAAAGGCACCGTTTCACCATTGCGACAAAGGCATCCCACAGTACTGGACGATCTATCAGCATTGCTAGTGTTCGGCCCCCAACGGGAGCCCCTCCTGGCCACACTTGAGCACTGCTGCGGCTCAGGCGCCGCAGAATGCTGCTGGATGCTTCTGTGGCAGCAGCATCTCCATTACACGCAGCCCCGTCAGTTGTCCCACCCTCACTTGCCGCAGGTTCTCCATGTGATGAATGCAAATGGTCTGTACCTGTGCATGGTACAGAAACCACGTCGGTTGAAACACACGCAACAGCACCCTGAGAGTCCTCCTTGCACTGAGATGTCCCCCCGTGTGAGCTAGAGAGTGGACTTAGGCCAGCACTCGGTAGCTGCGACGTGCATGCGCCCTGCTCATCAGAGCTTGGTGTTGTCTCAACTGAAGAGATGCTGAGACAGGAGGTTGGGCGCCTGGGCTGGGACGAAGGGCAGACATTCTCAGCCACTGATGCTTGCGAGCGTTTGGCTGCAGCGCTCAAACGAGAGAGCTGGGTGTCTGAGCTAGGAGGGAATGACTTTGTAAGGACACAGCGCAACCTACGGTTTGAGGATGTTTGAAGATCATGAATCAGGTGCACCAGGACTGCCTGTGATGTCTGTTTATCGGGGTTTGAGATCAGGGTGACAAGGCTAGGCACAGATGCACTTGCAAGTGCACGCTCCGTTTGACGCCGTGTCCAATGCCATCTAAATGCGCGGCGTGCCACCTTTGCTGCCAACACCAGTGCAAGCACATGTGCACATGTACCTGGACAACAAGCACTTTGTCGGATGAGATATTCAGATGTGTGCAGATACCCTGCTGCGCTTCATAAGACGGCGTCGTGTTTAGGTGCACGCACGTGTGGGAAGCTTGGCACGCTTATGAGTGTCAGAAGGCTGCTGCACCACAACACATGATCGCTGGCCCGATACCGTGGTTGTGCTGGACTTTGCTGAAACTGGTTGCCCCTGAGATCTTTGCGAATTGTCAGGAACTAGGAAATTGTTGTCACACATGACCTGCACATATCGCCTTGGCTTCAGGAGAAAAGCTGTGTTGGATCAGATGTTGGAGCACAGTGCTGAGTTAAGCAATCACAGAAGTGCTTACAAACTCACCGTCAAGTTTGTTGCGTTGATACAAAGGTCATTGTTGCTCCCCATCTCAATCACTATGCCTTCCTCGGCACTCGCTCCTGCTCCCATGGATTGGGGTGTGCTTCTTGTTTCCTTCTGCTTACCTTCGTGTGCACGAGGAGGCAGCTGTTGGGAATTGCATGGTTCCATATTGGATGCCTGCACTGCCCATTCTATCAGTTCACCAGACGGGCAGCAGAGGAGTTGCGGGCGGGTGCCGGCTATTGTCCCATCAGGTATGGGTGCACGGAGAGCAGTGTTGAAACCCTCTACAGCTGATGCTAAAAGCGGTCGATGTCGATGGGAATCATATCGCTCGTTATCGGGGAAATCTCTGCATCGTCGAACACTCGTGAACAGCTCAGCTGGTGCAGCAGACTGGGACAGCCTGGTGTACTACTTGCACGGTAGGCTTGACAAATACGTACCTGTGACGATAAAGAAGCACGTACTTTCATATCGCATGTTGTACTGTCTAAGACTGTCTGAAATAGTGCGCACCTGAAGCGGAGAGGAGTGCAGTATTGGTGATCGGAAACAGATATGTCTAAGCTATGTAAATGTACCGGACCACGAGCACGTGCAAAACTGTTCGGCAGCAGAGCTATGTGCTTATGGAGCACTGTGCGAGGCTGGCTCTCCCACCTGTATCTACAGCCCGGAGGTGTAGCAGGAGTACAGAAGTGCCGGAGAATTCCAGGCGCGTGCTACTAGAAGTGAGCAATATTGTCTACATGGCAAGAGTTGGCCATGTACATGGCATGACCAAGCGATCGTACTCAAGAGCGCGGCCGGGGTGGATGCAGCGCTTCATGTGCTCCATGAATATTGTCATCATGCCCTTCATTCGAAATCGGTCAATCACTCCAGGAACAAGAAGCGTCGCCGACGAACAGATGCTTAAAGTGAGTTGCCGCCCTTCTACGGATTGCGAAGAGACGTGCTCGTGGCCGAGCTGCTGGGGGAATAGCCCTCGTCTGTGCTGCAGAGTTGGAAGGCACCAAAGCTAAGATGTTGTCCACGTTCACCTCTTTGTCACTTCCTACCTACTATTGTGAATCAGGTAGCCCCTTGGAGGCCGAAAGCACGGGATGCAGGGCGCAGAAGATGCAACTGAAGGGACCTCAGCTTCCACACGCGTCCCCGCTTGCAGGTAATCATACTCGATACATAACAATCCGTTTGCACAGCCCAGAATATTTCATCTTTTCATGATAAGTGCCTGCTTCAGAGTGTTGTGATTGTTGCAGGTTCCTACAGACCATACACAGCCTCAGCCTTCGTCACTGAATCAGCCCAAGCAGCCGCAGGCCTCCGTTTGAAGCAACCATTTATAGACGCATCCCGGCAAGATCAAGCTCATCTGGTAGCAGGCAGTTTGTTTGGCTCCAAGCCGCTCCGACCAGGGGCACTGCGCCTGCTCACAGAAGCTGCATCTGCGAATGGACCTCCACCAAGGGAGACACTGATGTCTGGTGTGGGGGGCATGAAGAATCCCACTTTCTTGAACATGACAAAGGGGGCACATGTATGGAACTGGCCGCCTCCGAGAACCTGTGTCATTGCATGCACGCATGGATGATATGCTATCGGTGCCAACTGGACTGTTGTGCAATGTCACCTTAGGTCACTAAGAATCTGATCAAGCGAGCTGCAAGGCCTGCCATTATGGAATCTCAGGGCCCGGAAGCTGCACAGATGTTGCGTGATACCGTAGCAGTGGACACAGGCTAGCGCTGGGTGTGTTGCAGATGCGGCATGCAAGGATGCGACGGGTATTGATCCCCACGGAGTTTGGATCAGGTACTGGCTACCGTGTGATGGAGAACACAATGCCTATCCGTCACCTGTTGCGTGATCCAGCGAAGCTCGACCAGTTCAGAGCGAATGGGACGATAGAGGGGGTTCACAACGTGATTGTGCCAGTCCCAGGCTGCCCTTCCAAGCCGAGGGCACTATGTACAGCTGCTGATAACGAATCGCTGGTGCTTGAGACGGTTGGCCCTTCTTTGCATCCAACTGCGCATGTTTTGATTGGAAAGGGAACAGTCTTCAATGAGGATGTAGAGACTTGTTTGGTCAAGTTTTGCTGTATGCAAGTCGTGCGTACAGCAAAACACAAGGCGATCAAAAGTTGCTGGCAGCTTTAACGGCAGTCTGGGCAGCTTGTCAAGAACAAGAAACATCTGTTGCATACCACAGCTTCGCATGCGGCATCGTGGTTCTTGCCTGGCAGAAAGTGAAGAAAGCACACAGCTGTAGTGACTACAGGAGGGAGGCAGGGGAAAGTATCGATTCTCAGAAGCTACCTGGAGACCAGTGACTGCCCCTGAGGCGCGTGCTGCAGCACATGTCATGGCGTCTGCTGCCTCTTGTGGTTCCAGAGATGCAACGAGGCATCTACTTCCCCATGTGGCTGGGCTTGGAGTAACAGCAGGTGATGCTGGCGGAGGGCAGGGTGCTGCAGAGGCTGCCGAGTCATGCCAGCAAGCAACCAGCAACAATGCTGCAGCTGCATTGCAGCATCCCCATCCAGGAGTGCCTGTGCTGGGCGCCAATGATGGCATGGTGGGTGGGACCAACGAACGACGCCCATTTACAGCAGAAGGTTCTTGTGTGCACGCTACCGCGTTGCGGCAGTTACAGCGTGAGCAAGTCCAGCAGGTATGTGCTGTGCATTGTAACGTGTGCATGATGTTTTGCTTGGGCCAGTGCAAAATGATTGAGGCGGCATGTATGCAACATGAACTGCTGCAGTCACAATCCTGATAATGCAGGCAGGCAGGCACTTTCGGCCATCAACCGGCTCACATGACACCAGCATGTACTTGAATTTCAAACCCACTCGAGGCAACATGCTCATGGTGTTTGCTAAATTGGACGAGGATCAGAATGGCATAATCACAGAATCAGAGTTCTTGTCAGTGACAGTGGGGTTAGGGGTGCCAGTGGAGGAGGCACACGCCCTCTTCCACAGGTGCGCTATCCATGCGTGCAGTAGTTGGACATAAAATGGGCAGTGCAACACAATAGAGATGGTCAACTGTGCTGCTCTCTGTCCTCTCATTATCTTTCGAAATGTTGCCAGTTGAGCACTTTACACAATAGAATGAAGAAGACTCCATTTTGGGACGAAATTTTGTTCGCACAGGCTTGACAAGTACAAGAATGGATACATCAGACTGCGGGACTGGGGTGCCTGTGACAGCTCACTTAAACCTCTTGTAGAGAAGCTCACCACCTACTACATGCGGAAGCGCTTGGCACTGCCATCACCACTTTTGTCCAGTCCTGAGGCAATGGATGAGTATGGACGTCGGTTGCGAGCCCAGGAAGTCAGCACCCTTCGGCAGGTGTCCTCTTTGTTGCACACCTTCGCAGCCACCATGGAACTGCAACTGAAACGTTCAGCATCCTACTGTGCATTACCTCTCACTTTCAAACTTTTTGCATGGGTGCCCTTGCTTGCAGGTCAAGTGCCTGGCTTCCAACTATGCATTTCAACACGGCAGCCAGACAAAGATCACTGGGGAGGACCCCATCGCAGCTGCTTTGCATTTCGTGGACGAGGACCATTCTGGTCATCTGGGCAGGTGTGGGTGCTGGTGATGCATTCTGGTTGCGGTGGGAGGGTTCCTCTTGTGGAAGATTCCTGTCTTCAGGAATCAACTAGCCAACACCATGTCGCTTGCAGGGAACAGATTCTAGATGCACTCGGTGCGATTGGTGTTCGCATGAAGCCAGACCTTGCAGACACGCTGATGAAATGCTGTGGGTCAGGAAGTGAAGGTCGGGTGAAAATCGCAGACTTGCTAACAATGCTCTGAGACAGCATTGGATGAGAATTGCAACACGAAGTGAAATGCAAACAGGACCAGTTTGCGTGCTGCTTTCAGACAGGCGTCTTACTGTGCTTGGCGCCAGGATGTGCTATGATACCGTTAGTGGAAAGAGTGACAATGTTGTGTCGTACTTCTGTACCCTCAGTAGCGGTGCACATGCTTAAGGGCTTACCCATCACCGATGGCCAAATCGTTGCACCACAGTCATGGAGTCAGAATTCGTGTATACCATATGCTTACGAATTTTGGTGCTGATATCAGTGCCTGAGTTTCAAATCGGATGAAGCAGGTTGTCGACAAGCCTGTACAGGCTGAAAAGTGGCCATTGGTGGCATAATACTGTGATAATTCACAGTGAGATTGCACATGAACTTTGCGCACTGCATATAAAACGTACAGATGTGCATACAAAACTTGTCACTGTGTTGGGTCCAGCAGTTCCGTTAGTCGCTGGCTGTTGTGACTGCACCATTTGCTGACCATGTTCTCCTGATGCGTGGCAGCAGAAGTCACCAAATACGCATAAATGGGTAGTAAGCCTGTCCGTAGGGATGAGATAGAAGCGCAGATAGCTAGCTTGGACGAAGCGGTGCGTGGAGTGTTTCTGACTTGCCAACAGCTTCATGGCCAGCAACTTCATGGATTGGAAGGCATTCAGTCCACACGACGCTCCCAGCAAGACATGTCGCAGACGTGTATTGCTGGTTTAGTATCGGAGATCTCAGCCACATTCAGTCTCTGTAAGCGATGCAGTGAACCCAGCAGCCGGAAACAGCAGCTGGAGATGGAGATTGAGGAGATTGAGGCAGAACTGAAGGAAAAGGTGCTCTCTTCCTTCTCAGCAAAGATAGCTTATCATGGTCACCTTGTGTTCGGGCAAGTGAACACTTCATGTGTGCTGGATGCTGCCCTGGCCCATGTTGTTGTCATGTCAGGAGAGTGACAGGATGCTGGATAATGCAGGATATGCTGTTGAAGAAGTCTTTGGCTACCCTGCAGCACGTGAGTGCAGAGTATGGCGTGTTGCTGCACAAGTATGACACTGCATGTCAGCTGCCCCAATAGAAGTGCGGGTTGATAGTAGATGCAGTTGAATTCGTGGGATTGTGATGCACAGACCAGAGCCAGCAAGGTGAACTACACTGGTTGGGAGCTCAAGGCTATGTGCGCAGCTCGCAGTTTCATCCGCGCAGCAGAAGTCCAGGCACGTGTAGACTTCAGATGTGGTGTTGGGAGAGGTCATGGCTGTCTTGCAGAATTGGTTATGAGGGCTTTAAAGACTGTACGAGAGTAAACACGCAAGATTTCAGGCATGAATGAATGTTTTGTATACTATTTGGCGTTGAAGTGGGCTGCAACTTGCATGGGAAGGCATGACACATGTTGCACATGAAGAAACTTGCAAAA
This sequence comes from Ulvella scutata, assembly GCA_032359135.1. Lineage (NCBI taxonomy): Eukaryota > Viridiplantae > Chlorophyta > Ulvophyceae > Ulvales > Ulvellaceae > Ulvella > Ulvella scutata. The sequence goes on from JAUMHD010000003.1 coordinate 844,125, forward strand.
GATAGCAAGTGTGTGCGGCTGGTGAACAGCTTGGAGGACCTCGTGAAGAATTTGTCACCCTTTTTCTGCGTACTAGACATCGAGAAAAGTTGGTGTGTACATACACCAACTGTCTTGCCTGGTCTCTTTGTAATGCCGTCTACAACTCAACCGTGCTTACGTCATCCTACTCATGCGGTGCTCTCACTGTCGCTCCTTCCTGAACTTTTACACTGACTGGAGCAGGAAGGTTTCTTTTTAAAGACGTGCAACAGCTCGGAATCAACCAAGTGCATGCCAAGAGCGCTGAGCCGCTCAACTTGGGCGCAAGCCAGCTGCGGAAGTGTCTGCTGCAGGTTGGGAGAGGTCGCCGCAGAGCTCGCAGTTCAACATGCCTCCCAACGCATCATCGATACGGGCACACCTATCACACCCGAGGAGGTGTGGCGCTTGCTTGCCGCCAAGCGCCAGGACGCCGCGCCGCCACTCGAGCAGCTCGCATGCCTGCCACCTCCTCTCGCCACCTGATTGATGGGTGGCCCTCACTTACTCGGTTTCAGCTTTAAAAAAGTCTTCTTTGGTCTGTTCTTAAAGCTACTCCGGAACCACACAATACCCAAGGGCTTTGGCCTCAGCTTGACTTACAACATCTCTCTTGTGCACCGTGCCGGGTCACTATGCAAGAGCCTCCCTGCTAGCATGGTGCCCCTCCCTGCAGCAACATGCTAGCGAGAAGCAGCTCTTGCTGTTGGCAGTCATCCCACTCCTGCACAGTCGTGACCCAGCAGCCTTGCCCCAGACGTGCTCCTCATGCAGCTCGCGCTCCCACTAAGAAACTGTGGCCTCAGTATCCATGCACCTGCACCATGCATGCAGGAGTGAGTGGCCATATATGGCTGCAAGTGACAGCAGGCAGCTACATCCAAGCCTGCATGTCACCGGACCATCACAACTGAACAACTTCCCCATCTAGTGGGGGACTGCCACCTAGCGGACAACTCCTCCCTACCCTGCCGATTTAATTCTGTCACGCATTTTCTCAAAGACGAAGAGGAAACGACAGGTGTGATCGATCCCATTAGTTTACGGCCCCCTCCTGTATCCACGGAGCGGCGCGCACCCCCGGTCTTGCAGCCGCCCTCCGCGGCTCTTCCAAATGGCGTGACTGCTTCACTGACCGCCAGTGCCTTGGGAACATATTCAAGCCCATGTCTTTGGAAGCCCTTGGCCGCTTCAGCCGAGTCGCCTTGCAGGTCAGCCTTCCCCCGCCAAGGCCGCCACTGCGACACCTGTTCTGCGAACATGTATGGCCAGCTTTCTGTTCTTTTCTGTAGGTACATGTCCCACATGATCACGGCTGCGCCGTTCCAGCTGGATTCCTGGGGCCGCCACGCCCTTTTCTTTGAGTATCCACTGGGCAGGGATGTTGTGATGAAACCTGGGTGAGTGCCCACCAGGTGATATCAGGAAGACTACAACTGATATCTTCATCACAGGGACAGAAGTACATCCATACAAACAGATCATGCAGCCTACAATACTGCAGAGACCCCTGTGGTCACGATCCCCATGTAGGGCTGCATGCATATGCAGGGTGTGAATGCATACGAGATGGTGTTCATCTCTTCACAGATGTATTCCGGTTGTGGCCATGCAGTGACATGTGGCATGTGTGTGGCTGGGAGTTGTCACATGTACAGCTGTTGCCGGGGGGGTTCCTGACCCGTCTTGGTTCCTGTGGGAGTGTGAGGCTGATGTCTGCGCTGCGGCGTACTCCATCATTGCCACTTATATCCTTCTGATTGGTGCAATTGGTGCTGTTGTTGCTGATGACGCAGTCCGTGTTGGTGCCCAGGTGTTTGCCTGCAGCCTTTTGCGTCGTTCTCTGCAGCCTTTGTGCTTGCCTCCCTGGCCACACTTTTCTTGTGGTTGCCCCCCCCCTCTGGGGATACTGAGGCTGACGCCCTTCCTGGGTGTGGTGTAGCTCCCGATTAGGTTTTTTTTTTCGTACGCAGAGTTCCTCCTTTTTGGATGAGCTTCCTCCTTTTTTGGCTCAGCAGGTGGCTGTGCATGCATCTTGCTTGTCAGCTTGAAATTGTTGTTCGAAGTCTACCTCATCTCCCGTCCCGTCGATTTAAAACGCGTAGAAAAAAAGAAAGGAATCAGGGATCACGCCAACCCCAAAGGGAATGGGCCTCAGCACTCCGAGGAGCGGGGGAGGAGGGGCAACCACCTAGGGCAGCCCCAGCCGAAACACAGGAGGGAAATGCAGGAGCATCCAGTTCAGAAAAAACGGGCAGAGGGGGGCGCAGACGGGGGGAAGAGAAGGCGCGGGGAGGGAGGAAGTAACGGAAGGAGGGGAAGCGGAACCAGGGTGTACATCAGAGGAAGAGAGGGGAGGAGGGGGACGGACAGTGGAACGAATAAGGTCGGAGGCAACAGCAGAATGCTCAGCAACTAGCCTGACATAGAAAGAAGGACTCATACGCGAGAAAAACCCTAATCGGCCGCGGGGGCACCACGCCTTGAGCAGAAGCTTGGAAGGAGAGAACGGACAATCACACTACATCTATGCAACATGAGCAACCCAACTGCAGTACTAACAATCCAACGGGCTGGGAGCTTTGCTCCATTTGTATCAGCGTATGCGTATGTCACATTCTTGACGTTTTACACTTAGGAATGTCACCTCTGACCTTTCCCTGAACAATTCCTGATGATCCTGTGACCTGAAGGTCTGAGAAAGGTCAGAAGAAGGTCGGGAAATGGTCAGCCGTCAGGTCGATGGTCGAAGTATGGGGAATAAGGTCAGATGTGTTCCATAGGTTATACAGAGGTTCGTCTAACATGGGAAAACATCGAAGGCACCGCTACTGCGCACCAAATCCTTCACCCTTCTCCAGTAGAAGATGTATCAACATCATATAGGCTATTGATCAAAGCATCTACACCCACCGTTCGCTAGTGATCAGCCTGTTGCGTGCATGTACATGCATGCCTATACGCACTTAGCTTAATCGATTATAATCTGCGGATATCTCATAACACTCGAATCAGAACATCACCATACCATCGTCATGTTGGTGCAATCTTAGTCGGAATCAGAGTCATCGTCGCCCAGTTGGGCTGCAGGCATGTGTGCAAAAATGCGCGCCATGGAGCGAGTCACTTTGCTGCGGTTCTGCACATTCACAGCCCTGTTCTCGCAGCCAGACCCCTCCGAATCTGTGTCGAGCAGCTGTCGTGGTCGCTTAGTAGCAGATTCAGACTTGTTGCGCTTAGTAGACGCCTTGAGTCTGCGTCCAAGTGGGGTGCTGTGAAAGCGACTGCAGCTGGAGGAGATGCGACTGCAGCATTGTCACCCAACAAGTCACCACGCTGTTGAGGCGCAGATGTGATAATTTCCGTGGCTGCAAGGTCCAGCCTTCTTGTCTCCCGTGTCGAGTCTGCTGGTGAGGTAGAAGGTATGGTGTCTTGATCAGCTATGTCATCCGCTGTTTCGCTTTCCGCGATATGTGTGTTCTCAGCATTCTGCTGTGACTGCTGCTGGCGCTGTTCCTCTGCGTCCGCGGCACTGGCAGGCGGTTTAGGAGCTGCTGTCGCAAGTGAAGCCACGGCCAGTGCTTGAGTGCGTGCGATGGTGCTAGCACGGATCTGCAGACAACATGACCGGTCAAGAATGGTCAACAGCAAACTATTAATACGCTTTTTGTAGCTCGTGCGCGCAGGATGTGTAAAGCTTGATATGCAGCCATCATCTACTAATTACCCACCGTGTATTTCCCACGTATCAACGGAACGGAACTCTAATTGTATGTTGGCGCACGTGCCTATCATACATATTGATATGGTGCAACACGCAGCCACAGATTCAGTGGGCCGGTATGTGAAGGTGGGTTTGGCTCAAGACTGGTTGGAGCTTCATCTCGAGAAGCAGGTGAACAGCTGTCACAAGGTACCAGAACACTCTAGTATCGTCATACTTATCATACGTGGTGATAAAATGCAACGTATGTGTTGAGATGGGGCTCAATATACATGTGGGTTTCACACCTGTGACTCCACAACCTGAAGAGCAGCATCAGTCTCCTTGCTGATGGTGTAAGGTGGCACAAATAGAGGAGAAAATTTACGTAGGCACTCCACTCTGCAGCTGTGTCATTTAGATACTTGGTCTGCCTGCCAGCCCAGCTCTCAGTCATGCTGGTGTTCTTGGACTGCTTCTTACTGCGCTCTTTAGCACGGATGTTGTTAATGATGACCTGCGTGCTCATACATTTCTATCCAGTGAGGGAACACGGTCTGTGCAGTAGTGCAGTGATGTCTTCACATGACACTGTGGTGTGCGCAGGTTTCATGGACATCAGTATGCAGCAGCTAGGAGCATGCACATATACGTGTTTCTGCAGCGGCAGGTCCCAGAACAAAGAGATTGTAATTCCTAAGAGGTAAGCGTACATGTATATGTGATGGCAATCAAGAACCAGCAGGTATGGTAGGTGTGAAGCTCACCCGGGCTCGATCTGCAACGCTTCCGTTGACAGCAGTTGCAGCCTGCTGGTTCTTTGGGCGTGCCAGCAGTGCACTGAATGTAGCTACAACGTCTGAGATGTGGTTGCTGGCCCACTCTCTATACTTTCTGGGCATCTGCACAACGTTGCCATCTGAATCCGTTCCGAACGTGTCAGTGCCTGGCTTGCTACCACGTGAATCAGCCAGTGGTCGCAGAGAAATACGTTGCAGCTTCTTTTTAATCTGTTCACTAGATTCAGGATCTGTGCCCAGAGCATCAATGGCCTTAGGGTCTGCTTGGCAGCGTACATGCTAGGACCATACGTCACACATGTGTGTGTCCTTGGCGTCTTCTGCATACACAATGACAACTCGAGGGGTGTGTGCAGGTCTCACAGTGTCAAACCTGGAACTATGGTATCAATACAGAGTGGAACTTTCGAGCTGGTCACCTGTAGCTGTGCATGCAGGGCTCATATGAGCCATCGGTGGTTATGTAGGTTGGGAATGTTTCTGAGCTTGGTACTGGGAATGAGGACATAGAAGATAGGGATGCCATGGAAGATAGAGATGCGGCTAGATCTTATTTGGACAAATGGGTATCATCAATAGGGAGTCTGAATTCATCACGAAGCACAGTCTGCATACATCACGAAGAAGATGAAGGTTCATGTTGCTGTGCAAAGGAAACAAATGCGGTGCAGCAAAGGTTCAGGAGCAAGATGCAGAGCACAGCTCAGGTATGAATGTGAGAGACAGACCTGGACCCAGGATGCGTAAGGCTGTAGCAGAGCCTTCCCCACTGGGTCAACGACTTGCCCCTTGCCAGAGACTGTACCAGTTCCTTCACAGTACAGCTCAACTTCAAGTACTCGCCTGGAGGAGCCGTTCTTCGCTGGCCGAGCTGTGACCAGGTCAGAGGGAGGGTAGGTCTGTAAGTGGAAGGCGTTTCAGCCACAATGACACCGTAACCTTTCCAAGAGGCCACCCGTACAGCATAATGGTTCATGATAAAGTACGTTTGTTAATATCACAGATGCGCGCACCTTGTTGTCAGTCCATCCGCGTGCCATAGCGGCGACAGTGGAGAGAGTCAGAGTGTGAACCTCCTCGTTCTCATCGCTATCGTCAGACTCACTACTGTCAGAGTCGTCATCACTACTATCACTATCTGGGAGGGCGTTGGGCGCAGGCGGGTCTTCTGTGTCTGGTCTGGGCGCTGTTGTTGACCTATTCCTGACAGCTGGCTTGAAGACATCGTCACCGGCATCATCATCGCGTACGTAGCCGGAACGAGGGAGGTCAAATACCGCTTTTGTGGGCGCTATCTGCAACTTGTCGCAAACAGAGTCAACGATGCTAGCTTTCTCAGTCAGAGAGTACACCACGGTTGTGAACACTGCCTGGGCCGCTAGTCGGCCAGCAGCTGCCTTGCCAACTGAAACTAGCTTGTACACTTTCAACTTGAACTTTCTAGCTTTGCCTTTCTTGCCTTTCCTGCCATTCTTGTCACGGCGACTCATGATGGTCTGGTCTGTATGCACTGGGGAAGAAACGCTGGATCAACGAAGCCGGAAAATTTTCACGTTGAAGCGTAGATCTCTTGTTGTCTTTTGAAACACACACGTGCACCCGTATCGCGACATCGGGGCGCTAGCGAGAATTTGCCACCATGAATATCCACAGGTGTCCACCGGGAATTCGAAGCATGATGTCCAATGTGCCACCACATTCGCAACGGCTGGGAAGAACGCGAAACAATGGTACTTGATTCTCGTCCTGAACCTGTGTCAAGCCCTGAAACGTTCCTGTACTGCGTCTGGTGCTCAAGAACTGTCCTATGCCGTTTCAACAAAAGGGTGTGTTGTGGAAGTCCTCGTTTGAGGAGGAGTATGATACAGTCGCCCAAGTCCTTCGATATTCGTGCAAAACTTGCCACACTGTCTTTTCCGCTTCGGGAGCTCGAAATCACTTCCACAGCAGTAGCACCAAGCCATGCCTCCCGCCAGTGGCGGGTACCGTCCGCCCTCGAAATGATGCTGCAGAATTTTATACGAGCAACTTGCCTCGCACAGCAGCTCGTACAGGGCCCGGCTTTGTGGAGCAGGCTGTTCCTGCTGGTGGTCTGGATGTTGTAGAGCATGAATTACCCACCCTCCGTACGGACGAGTATGAACCCATCCCGCTGGGTGACTGCTTAGAAACTATTGAGTTAGATCAGCAGTAGTCGCCGGCCCAGAGCCTGTCAATCGAAGGAGCAGCACGCCCCGGCCAGGAGCAACCGGCAGCTGACGCAGAGGCATCCCAACTTGCACTCGATTGGGAAGCGTTCCTGAACGAAGAGCCTGCTGACCCATACGATAACTTGGATGATCAAGACCAGACGGTCTTGGATACATATGAGCAATTGCTGCAAGATGCTGCGTCTGGTTTCGAAGATGATTCGCAACGCAGTTGGAGCACTGCTGCAGATCTGGACGTATGTGAAGACTTTCCTGGCTATACAGTGCGACAAGCTGCTTTCGTCATCCTGCATATAATATCCACCACGAGCTGTCCGTTCCATGCAGCCTTAGAGCAGTCTTGGGGTACAGCCTATGGCATGCTGCAAAACAAAGGTCCTCCTGCACCAAACAATCCAGGCAATCGGTCCCCTACATCCATGGCCGCGTGTATAGCAGTTCTTGGGGTTCCAGATATATCTGAGTATGAGGTACACTTGTGTCCATCTGATGCGGAGTGTCTACATCGGTTCAAGGGCAATGTAGCGGATCCAGCATCACATGTACTGACTTGCCCCGGATGCGACCTATGCAAATGCCCGCTTTGCAAGGAACCGCGGTTTGTGCGCGACGACTCATCGCGGCTAAAGCCCGACCTCATGCTGTACTTCTTTCATGATGTGCTGCAGCAGTACTTCCTCGATGCAGATTGGTATGCTGCGAGGCACGCAGAGCGGAAAGCCCCAACATCAGGCTGGTATCAGTCTGCTGATTGCAAGCGTCTTGTGCAATGGCTGGTGGAGCATGGTGTCAACCCAGCCATGGTGCGGACTTCACTGCCAGTAGACCAGTACTACTAGTGGAAATGTTTCTATGTGCGTCCAATTACGAATTCTCGTACTGAACATGGTGTCCCAACAGTGCCTGAAGTTCACGCAGACCTGATGCAGGCCCTCTTTTTTGAGTTGGGAGCAGACGGTGTGGAGCTCCGGCGCTTCACTCCGCACAGCTGCCAGCTGTTCATGATACGGTGCAAGTCAATGAGCGACAAGTTCGTCTGCAAGAGCATGAACACCAGGCTAGTCGCCGCTGTGCCTGGCCTAAAGCAACCCAAAGCTGGACAATGGGCAGCAATCTTTGCTCTGGTCTGGAACCTTTTCGATGTACAGTTTCAGGATGTGAGTCCTAGAAGTGTGTAATCTCGTCGGGATCCACATGTGGAATGAGTGCTCTGGATGTTTGTGTTGGCATCAGGAGGCAGATTTAAATGCATAAAATTGTATACCTAACACTAGTCCTGAGGCTGTGCCACCGCTAATGAGACAAATGCGCTGCAGTGAAACCTCTCAGTCTTGATGCTGTCACATCAGAAGAGTCGGCTGAACGGGTTGTACCAGAACTTGTCGTACCAGTCCTGTCAGCCCTGCACTTTGACTTCATCATGCGTTGCCATGCAACACAGTGGAAGGCACCAGGTGGTGATCATTGTGGAGGCTGGTGCCAATGCAAGGTGAGCCACAAGGTGAGGATCAACGGAGAGGTGTGGGGGTCTTTCCATTTCACTTCTGAACAAAATGATTCTAGATAATTACGAATACCTTGCAATTGACAAAAAGGTACCTTCAGGCACGTAACCACTTGCCATACCATATGCATAGCGGTCAAAATGTTTTCAGGAGTTCAGAATAGGAGGTTACACAATGGCAATTGAGCAACCTGCTCTGGATGGCGACCGCTACACCGCCTGCCACACACGGCTGAAGTTGAGTGACAACGAGCTCTGCAAACTTGGTCAACAAGCGGCAGCTATATCTGCAGCTTTGCGCAAATCAGGTGTGCTGCCAATTGGTTACAACAAGTTGAACGGTAGACTGAATAAATGTACAGTATACCGTACATTTGCATACGTATTCAATTATAATTGAAGCATACTGCAAGTAAGCAATTACTTTGCATCTGTGCAGACAAAATGGAACGTCAGACAGCGCTGAGAGAGCTGGGCATTCAATCTGGCACAAAAAAAGCAGCCGAGGACATCATGAAGGTCCTAGGACGCAGTGGCCAGATGCCATGGATGCGTCCAGAACTGTTCCGCTGCACGCCATATGTGAAGGGTGGAAGCTTGGTGCTAGTGTGCCCGGCGCACGGACTGTTGCACGGGGTGACTGCCAGCATCTTCGAGTATGCGCTGACTGCCAAGAAGGAGGATCTCCCTGAGCCTGAGCGCTCCGAGGAGAACAGTGTAGTCTTCAACCTGGAGAAACGCAGGAATGTTGAGGTGAGTTTGTCGCACTGCACTCTTCAGTAAGGCACCATGATTCTCCCAATCTAGCGTAATATATTCATCAATGAGGATCTTTCGCACAGGGCTTAGCAACGCGGATTCAGTACCCCAAGGGCTTCGGCCGCCAGTATCGATGTGTGCGAACCTTCATCCGCTCATACGTAATGGAGGAGTTGGCAAACCTTGTATGGATGGGGTTCGTTGTGTCAGCGAACGGGCCACCTGGATTTCAGCGATTGTGGCGCCACTTGCAACCTGCATTGAAGCATTATCTCTTTGCCTTCGATGCTACCACAGCAGACATGCATGAAGCAGCAAACAACATGAAGGCGTACGCTCAGGAGCTGGAACGTCTTGTGATTTCGAAGGAGGTGCGCACCCCTGCATAAGCAACTGTAGCTGTCATCCTCCCGTTACTCACAGGATTGAGTAACCACTGCGAAGTTGTGTGTGTAGTGTACCTTGGCACATATATGAAGCGCATCCACACTGTTCACTTGATGTTTGCTCCAGGTTCAATTGCTCATGCCTGCACAATCAACAGCATGTGTTGCATGTTGTCAACATTGAGAGACTTGTTCTGATGGTAGTTTCCTGTTAAAATTGGTCCATAGCTCTGCGCTGCAGGTTCCCAGCAGCCTCCTCACCCCCAACATTCACGTTGTTGTATGTCGGTACCTCTCACAGGAGCTACAGCGTGGCCCCATTGCTCGTGACGCTGAGTGGTGGCTGGAACGCGGTATGAACACTGCAAAGCCAAGCCGTTGTGTGCCACACTGCGAGCAAACCATGGTGAAAGGCACCCAGACGATGGCACGATCCCTCACATACAATCGTGTCTATCATGGTTGCAAATCTCCAGCTGATCTCAAACAAGCATCAGTGCAGCAGCCAGAGCATAATCGTGTGAACATTGACCCCGCAGCACCAGCTGGACAGGGCATATATTTTCGCTTCTCAGGCAATGCATTCCTGGGTACTGTAGCTACTCAGCCCACTGCAGGGGTGTGCACTGGGCCCGAGCTTGTGAAAATGATAGCACTTGCAGTGACTGTTGTGCATGATGCACTTTGGGATGGTTGGGAAGATGTTGACATGGACACAGGTGCACAAGTGGGTGAATTGCTGGATGCTCTGATAGACCAGGTGTCAGTGCTTACTTTTACAGAATGCAGAATGCCACATATGAGTGTTTTCGGGGTCAACAAAGGGGAGGGTGCCAGCGCGAAAGCCAGCACATGGGTTGAAGGGCAGCAGATGGGGCCACGGGGAGGAATACACTACGAGCTGTGGCACATACAGTCATTCGTATTACTTCAAGTCGCTGGTAAGGCGTGCAAGCCTGTGCGCTTGGCTGTTGTGCGCCGTAATAGCGACTGGGTCAGCAAGACCCAGGCTGGAGGACAGTTCTACGAAGGGCCGGAAACAAATAATGTTCGGATTCGTCTGGTTCCTGTCACCGACATACATGCAGCTACTCTGACGCTGAGGCCAACCCGGGATCCAGGATCTGTCTTGCGGTTAGTGCCAGTGCGTGGAAAGCTGTTGTGAATGATCAACAGCTGCCAAAGCATCGAATGTGTTTCAATCGTGTAACTGTGCATTGTCAGTGTATTCAACTGTTCGTTCGTGCAGCTGGCGCTGTCTTCAGTGAGGATTCATGAATCAGCGAAACCGCATCTCACAAAACGTGAATTTAGGAACACGCACAATCTTTTTAGGAACACGCACAAGGCAACGCTATGATCCCGCGACGATGTGTGAGCTGTTTGATCCAAGTCTGTCTGAACATGAGATAGCCAATCGATAGTCTGCGCTTGCGATCGGTCAGGCATCGGAGCACAGAACAAAAATGCACATAATCACACTACCTATATGAGATATCGACATACCTGTACTGTCGCTGGTGCCCGTTTCCTAGTGGGTGCTTCGAGTGTACTCCGATCGTACTCAGAGTCCATGGGGGCCTGCAGCCAGCTGCAAATCACAGCAGACGGAAAGTGACAAACAACAGCAGAAAGTGGCTCCGTGCAGCGTCGTACATGTAACTGCCGATGCCGTCTACTTACACAAGCTATAGCGCTCCAGCCTATGCCGGAGGATGAACACTACATGTTGAGGACGGAGTTGGCAGAAACGAAACTGTGTTACTTCAGGAATGCAGGCTCTGCACGGGGCATTCTTTTGGCTGTGTTGATGACAGCGACATGTTGCGACTGGGCCAACCTGTGCGAATTCGAAACATGCATTCATGGAAATTGCTAGGCTGGCCCCGCAGCCACCAAGCTCGCCGTAGTATCCGTAAACCGATCAATAGGAACGACTGCAACTGTATTCTCGAGTTTCAGTACAAAGAGTGCGTGAGGCGAAATATGTAGCAACATGCTAGCCCGCTCGAGCTATCGACTATTGTACCACACACATGATCTGAACACTCACAGGAGGTGACCAAAACTGGAATCATAACAACTTCCCGTATCGACAACAACGTTGACGCGTTCTAGAGTTGTCTAAGTCACTATACACGTCCTGTTTACATAGGTCAGACTTCCTTTGGGCTGGGTGTGAGAATCGTCACGGGTGGGTCAGAGGTGGGTCGAAGATGACTTTCCTAAGTGTTATCAAATTTGTTGTACCCTGCATTCCCTGGTTGCGTTGATGTGACAACATGTTGTAGGCAGGAGACATATTCAAGAGAGACGGATGAGATTGAGTAGGTTGTTTGGTTGCCCCTGTGTGCCTAGGTAGTGCTGCCTTGTGCTCCATCGCTGGCCTTTCCTAGTTACCCTCCTTTGCTTCAATTTGCTAGCTTCAGTTCCAGCGCCCTTGTCAATGTAATTCAAGAGCCTCGTGATCAAGAGGCGTGACCAGAGGCTGTTCTCGTTATTAATCATGCTGTTTATACCGTATCCCGATTGTGCCCTTAATCGGACCTACCCTGTTACGGATCATACGCTACTGTGGTGACGCGAACTACTTCGCGCATCTTCCGGTGATCCTCGTGTATCATAATATAGGTATAGGTTGTGTTCGAGTCGCGTCCAAGCCAATTCACTCATGGACGGGACCATGATCGGCATCTGGCTACTTCTGTGACTATGCATCGAGTGCACAACCATCTCTTCACACACATCTGCGCCCCGGAAAGCATACAAGCTATCCATAACTCAGCTATAGTACTGTTCTGTCTATCTGTTACGGGTGAGGTCGAAGATAATGGTGTATCTGCCCAATGTGGTCCTGTATATATCACATTTGGTGGCAGCGCCCAACTGTACCTGTCAACTCAGGCTTGCAAGCCTTACATCCCAACAAACATTCAGCAAACAGACTTGTGAGTCTGACATCGGCCTGTCGTTGGCGTGTGTGTACGTTTAGCAACAGGGCGCCGTGATACAGACGGAGAGTGTCAGCCCACACATGTACAGCCTACCCGCAGGCCAGAGCACGTAAATTACACAGCCAAATCACGCAACACAACACTTGTTGCTATTGTTGTATCTGTGTCAGGCAGGAACTATTCCAGCTACACCAGAAGAGTCGAAATCGAGCATGATCCGTATTGGGACAGGTCCCTTTTTTTGGGCCGACACTGCAAGCTACCCTGGAATACATACGATGCGCCAGCACGGCAAACGAACACATATCCAACGACAAAACACATCACAGAAGCTACTCAGGGCAGAGGGACGACTCGCGGTGTGCTGCAACACGTCCGTATCGATGTGGTCCGATTAAGGGCACAATCGGGATACGCGTACATGCATGGTGTCACCAGGCTCGTGTGCGTTGCACCAACCTTTACCATGATGCCGGTTTGCGTCGCCGCTGGAGTTTGGCTTATTGCAATCTACGTTGAATTTGGAGTGCTATACCGGCGACTCCAGCGGCGTCGCAAACCGGCATCATGGACGACGTCGTCGACGCCCAAATTCATCTGCATGTGTGGCCGCTAGGTTGAGAGTGACTCACAACGTATATCACAACGTACATGTACGTTGATTCACTTTACACACTCGCATGTACGTTGATGCACCTGCCAGAGAAGGCCGGCTTGCGGGAGCTCGAGTACGCAGGTTGTATCCATTGACCACGATGTCACCAGCAGTTATGAGAATTCCGTGATGCAAGACGCTGAATTTCGGGACGCAAGACGCTGTGTCCATGCTGCCCGCATTGCTGAACATTGCCCGCATACTTAGACTGCAGAAGTCGACTATGACGTCGCTTATAAATGATGTTGATGCACAACACGGCAACAACCCTGGCATGCTTATCGTTGATGCCGGTGAGGGTAGTGTTACCACCAGGTCGACATCGATCTAAAATTTTCGTGACCACGAATCGTCACGAATGCAGACGGCTGCAGGTCTGGATGTGTGGCGAAGGCAGCTGCAGATGGCCACGGTAGGTGGAAGTAGATACGCGCAAAGGCTTGTGCTTTTTATGTCTGTACACCTGCAGCTGTCAGTGTTGAAATCTCCAGACATGTCCTGAAATGTTGAGCCCTTCCTGGGTATGGCGCGTTTCCGGACAATTTTTTTTGTGGATTGAAAACCCAACAAATCATCGTATTGAAACGTTGCTCTTGTTTTAATTTACCCCCCTAGGCATCTCCACGGAGAGCTCCAGTCTCATCCATGAAATCATGATAGACATTGAATATATATGGGTGGAGGGATTCAACCTCCAAGCCTGTGCGGGCTCGGAGAATAGGGCTTTGTGGTGGGGGGGGGGGGGTTGTTGCGCCAGGCCTTGCGACCGTTCGCGATGGTGGGGGGCTGTGCTGGAGCGGCAAGAGGTGGTAATGCAGTCAGCCATTTCAGCCGGAGGTCTTTGCAAGCAAGCCAAAAGGAGAAACGTGAAGTCGAGACCGAGCACGCAACACCGCCGTCATGACGCGTCATCAGCTCGTCAGAGATCGCAGTGTCCCAGCAACATCCGTGGATGAGAGAGACTGCATCCAGAGGACTGCAGAGCTATAAAGTGTGTGCGTCAGCAGGAGGAACAGCGCAGTGGGTCATACCTGTATGGCTCATGTGCAGACAGCAAGCAGGAAGGTTGCATCAGGCTGAGCAACCAACGCGAAGGAATCTGCAGATCACTACTAGCAACACAGAATCCAAACCGAAAACAACTACAACAGGCCGGCATAACAGCAGCCGCGCAAGCCCTCTCCCATAAGCCTCCATCTCTGGTGAAGGGGTGGAGGAGCCTGGAATCCAACTGGACCCAGTCGTGGCTGTGTGCATGCCTGCCGCAGCGGTGATCATTCAAGATATGTGCCTGCACATGAGGACTGACAACTTCCGGTACACATTCTTGAAACAGGCATCACGGCAGAAGCCCGGCTGTGGGCCGCATTGGTGGCTTCAGAAATGAAATGCATGGCGCCGGGGCTGAAACGGGCAAGTGTCTCAAAGGAGATCGGCCTGAAACCGTGCCCGGGGCACTGGTGGGCATTGTAGTATTCGCACTCCTTTGCAATGTTCTGAGCAGAAGCAGCGTGGCCAGCGGAGCGGGCAGCGGCCTGAACATACAAGGAGGACAGGGGGTGGATGAAGGACACGTTGGCAAGAACCGAGCCAGGCCCACGGCGGAGGTGACAATGGAAGTCCCAATGCACCTGTGGCCGGTTGAGGGTTTGGAAGCCGAGGCGTGAGTATCGCCCCTCGCGACGGGAGGCAATGCCCTGGCGGCCCACGAAAGCGCGAAGAACGCCAGCAGCATCGCCATGCCGGCTTTGCACCAGGCCACTGAGCCGATTGCAGCCCAGAGCATGGGCGACATCATCGTTGTCAATGGCGTGTCCACAGGCGCATGTCCAGCTGTGGCCGAAGGTGGAGGAGGTGCGCACACCCATGCGGATGCGGACGGCGTCGTGGAAGGATTGATCATCCTGTCGTAGATAGGATGTGTTTGGCACCACAGCTAGCCACATGCTGGCGGGGTGCGCGGAGCAACTGTGAAGCAGCGTTTGCTGTGAAGGAGTAGCCAGCAAATCTATGGATGTATGCTTAGCTTGGGCTGCTTTGCTTGGCGCAGTATCACGCTCTTCACTCTTTTGCATACTTCGACATTGCTAGTTCTGCTTTTCTTTGCACCCTATTTTGTGGTCCTATCGACGTAATCCCTTTGTGTCATCTATTGGGGCAGAGTTGAATATACATCACACCCGCGTGAGATGTGCTACCAGGCCATGGCTGAGTTTAAAGTCACCGCCAAGACCAACGTCTGTTCCAGTACCAATGACAATCACTGGCGCTGAGCAAGACCAATGTGCTGCCCCTCACTCTTGCAAGAGTGAGAGGGAGGGCGGGAAAGGAATGCATCAACGTTCTAAGTGAGTGAGAAGCTGCAATGGGCAAGAAAAAAGAAATAACGACTATTTGGGAACCACTGGTGGTAGTACTCCATGTCCAGGAAGGGCTGCTGGGGGGCCGCCGCAGTTGATGCTGGGGGGCAGAATGTGTGAGAGGTGCTCAAGTTGCGGACACCACCAGTGACTGTTGCTATTGTTCTGTCTTCTGAGGTGGGGTAGTGGGTGTGTGCATGCCTGTCTGTGATTGGCAGTGAGAGGTCAGAGTGTGGTGCGGGTGTTGCACCACAAACCTGTTTACGGAGATCACAGACACCGAGCATCTACGCTGCAAGTTCGCTTTGCATCCATGTGGGTGGTTGCAACCTTCTAGAACTATGCCTTTCTTTCACATACAATCTCTCCAGCCCTGTCGATGTAGCTACATGTAGTCTCTCACTACTGACATTATGAACAGGAGTATGCACTCCTCCACTGCCGAGAACTTCCTCCACTGCCGAGAACACAAAAGAAGACAGGGGCACCCCGGGGGTTGAAACAGGGCAGGAAAAGCATTAGCACAGATCCTAACAGGAGATTACCGTCCTAACAGGAGGGTTACCGAGGAGGAACTACAATAAATTATTTGGGGACTGCGCCATACTCACTACCACTAAGGGAGGCAGGCAGCATAGCAGGGCTGCAGCTGGCAGAGGTGTGGTGCTTTCGGACCCCGAAACAGCTACAAGCTATGCAGTTGAACTTAAGAGCTCACTGCGTTGTTATTACAGGTTGGGTTACACGAGCTGGAAGGATGACATGATGCAAAACCGTTGTAATCCAAAACGCAAGTTTGCATGTTCGCAACGTGATCCTCCGTTGCGGCAGTAACGCGTTGATTTAACCGCTGTGAGAACTGGTCATCGAAGCAAGAAAGAGATGCAAGGACATTAATAGCAACAGGAGACGTCCAAGTGTCGCACGAGTTGCTTCTCTCGCCTAGTTTATCAAGTGGGTGGGTGTGACAGCGCAAGTTGTTGTGAAACATTTAATTGATACAGTTGACCTCCGGTCGATTTCGCGCGCACTGTGCGGTTTTGTCAGCCAATCGTAGAGCTCTGTTTGTGTTCTGTGTTCGCTCGCCGCCAATCTTAAGGAGTCGTGTGCTCTTCGAGTCTCTTCGAGATACGCCTGGAGTAGCAACGACTCAGTACAAGCAGCTTGAAGAAAAGGCACGCACCCCCGCTACCCTTTCAACGCGTGTCTGAATTGATTGTGAACGGTACAGCCTCTCTCCGGCTTCTCAGGTACTGGAGTCAGCCCTGTAACAGTGCCTGTTGTGTGAGTGCAGGCGTGCAGTCCAGAGAGCACGCGAGGCGCAGAGAGACCAAAACGTGCGTGTTTCTCTGTGTGTGGTTGACAGACAGGTAGTGCGCGGGTTGGGGACACAATCCGCGTGGACTGCATCTGGCTGACGAGTTGCGTCATAGCGATCAACTCAAGCAGCATCCAGCCCCTGCGATGTTTGGGGACTATGGCGACGAGCTGACGGGCGTGTACCAGTCCCACCATCATAGTCGACAACATTCTGCACACTTGAGGACCCATGAGACTTCGGATCAGCCAAGTTCAAGCACGGTTCCAGTTCCCAACATCCTGAGATACTTTCTGATGGCCAACTCACACCCTGAGCCGTCACTATCTCGGGAAGGCTCAGTGAAGAAGGCGGAGTAGAATGTTTTGTAGAGGTAGTGGGCCCGTGGGCCCTCTGCTCACGTGTGTAGGACAAGGTGTCTGTTAGCAAACCTCAGCCTTTCATGTATTTGGACGAGTTGATATGATGATGCGTTGGAACTGAGGTTGTGTTTTGATTGGCCCCATTGGCCTCTGCAGTTGTGTGTCTGAATGTGATTTGCCTGTGTATGTGATTTCTGTGTGATGTGTACTGCCATTGTTCCCAGTGCTTGAGATTGATTGTACGTACTTCACTTTGCTTCTATTTTGCATCAATGTTATCTGTTCTTTCATGTGCCGCCTGCCTCAACCCGGTTCTGCATGGATATCTGCAGCCCCGATCGTGTGACATGTTGCCGGCAATAGCCCATGGGGGGCCTGAAATTCACAATGCATTGCTCCTTTGCTTGGAGTTCCATGGAACCGGGGTAAATTCATTCATTAACTAATGGGGTCACGCCTTCCTTGCTGATATAGATTTGTCACAAATGAGAGATTACATGATTTGTCACAAATGGTTTCGTGGCAGTTTAGAGATACTGTGGCTTGCATTTCTCCTTGAATCCTGCGTTTACGTGTGCATGAGGGTTCGTCCTGCAACAGGCTGCTTTGTTTATCGACGCCTCTGCTTTGGCCGGTCAAAAAAACTTATCTTACGGACTGGTAAGGCAGTGAGCAGGCGAGAACTCCATAAACTTAATTTCTCATCCTCTGATGAGCTGCCCTCAGGGCACGGGGGCAGCTCGTGCCCTGAGGGCAGCTCGCTCTACTGCCTTCGTTGTGCATCTGTACTTTGTACGCTGCCATGTCTGATGCATGCTTCTGGGGGTGTGCCGCAGCCTGTGCGTCTTGGGACCTCTTCACCCTCCACGAGTGTGGTGACAACAGTACACTGCATGGGGTTATATCTGCCTCCACTCGTGGCTGCAGGTTGCGGCCAGCACAGGCTGGAGAATTCTTGTGCTGTGGCAGTGTTGCGCCTGTTCACCACAGCTAGCAAAGTCAGGACGGCGAGGTGCCCTGCAAAGCTGTCGTGGGCGCGGCTGCAACAGTCACTATGGCCACCGCGAGAACTTCAACAGGACTCTGTCTTTTTGGATGGATCCGCATGCAAACCCTACAACGTGAGTTTCAGCCACAATCAGCCTTTCGAGAGTCAGAACGCCGCGTTGCGGACCGCTTCTCAAGCTCTGTAGAGCTGAAAGACCAGCTGCATTACATGACATCACCTTCCAGAATATTCCATACTGGATCAGACCGGCCGTTAGAACGACCAGCACACACTTCGTGGAGCTGAGTTGCTTCAGACATGGTACAGCCACGGAGACAAGAGCGAGGCAGGCGGAGGAATGGACATTGAGGTATTACAGTACTCCTAGCACGCCAAACTTTTCACCTACCTGATGTTTTCTGTTGCACCCTGTCAGTTGAAGGGAAGGGGGTGGTAGCAGGTAGACGCTGATGTAATGTGCGCTTCCGTACAGGCCAAGAGCGTCCAGAGTCCTCGGTTTCAGAGGGAGGAAGTGGTGGAAGGGCTCAGACTCGGAAAGGGCTTGCAAAATTGTAGCAGGTCGCTGTTCAGCCAGATCCTCAATTCGTGGCATGCCTTGATGGCTGTTAGGTTGCCCAGTGTTTCTCCCTTTGTTGCCAGCCGGCACCTGCTGCGTCTCGCAGTTTGCGATGCGAGGTGGCCTTCTTGTTTTCCGTGGTGGCTGTGAATGGTGCTGTGGAATAACAGCATGATGCTGCGGTCGCGCACGTGAATGTCAGGATTGGAGTTGAAATGAGTTGTACTGTGCATGCCTGCTGGTGGTGACCAGCCTTTGTTTGTGAGTCTGTTCATGTCGCTTGGGCTCCGCACCTTTCGTTTCTCTGTTACTTATGTCATTATAACGCCGCCTCTTTGTTGTGTTTAACCACTACGCTGCCTCCTTGTAACAAGTCAAGTTTTGGGGCTTTGCTGTGGGCTTGCCTGCTCATGCGTCTTGCGTGCACATGCAGCACACCTGCCTCAGTGAAGCATGGCAGTGCGAAGCTGTGTGTGGTGCAAGCTACAACACACTACAACAGCCGGTGTAATCAACAGCTCAGCCCAACCTCGTGCACAGATGGGCGATTCAGGCATCACATGCATGTCACACTGAATCATTGGAATGAAACACTCTACCAGCATCTTGCGCACCTCACTGCAACCATATCTATGAGGGCCTGCGTGTTGTACCCACAGTGCAAATTTATCTAGTATTCTGCGACATCTCGATGTTAGTCTACATATTATGAATCCGAGCTTCTGAATGCTAGCCCACTTCACTTGTCTGCATTATTATACCTAAAGTTTCCAGCACAGTGATCGACAGTATCAGATTCTTGGTAGAGCAGCACAAATTGAGCCAGGTTCACAGTGTATCATTTGACGCTGGTAGTCATTATAACAGTAGCAAACAGTCTCGTTGCTGCATCCGAAACAGCATGCGTGAGTGCAGGGCCAGAAACAGCTCCTGTCCTTCTCATCACCCCATCAATCACACCTCCTCAGCACCTACTGGTATGACTGGGCCTGCTACTGGACCAGCAGTCTCCAGGCAGGTACAGAACACACACGTACAGAACTAAATTCAGTCATCAGCCGTGATTGCACACGACCTCCAGCTCAACACATGCCATAAAGACAAGCCCCAGCAGTCTGAGTATCATAACACAAACCACAACACCAAGGCATCCACAACACGCCGAATTTTCTTCTTCCACTGATCCGAACGTCCTCGAGAGGCTCTGAAGGAGGAGCGCAAGAACTACCACAAACTTCAAGCACGAATTCTGAAGACCTCGCATTCGCAAGGGCGGCTGAGCTAAAGAGCCGGGAAGGCTACATCCCAGGCCAATTGGAGCGACATATTTGTGCCTTCAGCTACCGATGACTTGCATCAGAGGGTAGGCTATCAACATCCACTCACTCCTCAGCCATGTTCGTAGCCTCAGCAGCATTGCAGCTCCAAAAGGCAGTTATACAAAACTTCTAACTCTCTCTGTCACGCCCAAATACCGATCTCAAGCTGACGCGGGTCCCTACTTGGGGCTTCATCGTGAATAGCACTAGAATGTGTCCCCATAGAATATCTATTTGATGAAATCATCCCTGTGGCCTGGTTCATCCATGCATACCGTCTGTGAGAGCGCTGCATGGATTTCCGCATTGCACGTCGGAATGTAATGGTTTTCAATTCTTGGGGTGCAGGAAAAGATATCTTAAGGCCCTCTGGGGTATAGAACTCCTGCATCTCAGAGGGGCTGTCCTCTACAGTTCTACTCGTCAACATCATTTCCCGTACCATTGTGGCGTATGATGCCGTAAGGTCTTCTCTGGAAGGACACATTGCTGCAGGGCGTGCTCCATAGAAGTCACGTTGCCGACAGACCTTGTATGCACGCATGCTGAGCCTCCATTTCCTTTGCAGGCGTGTCACAGTCAGGATGTGTGACACAGACAGCTGCCTGGAGCCAGTGCCCTGCAGCACAGAATATGGACAAAGGAAGAGAGACAACAGGACGGTATGGCTAATAAAGTTTCCTTTGAAATCAACAGGTACAAAAAGGAAGGTAGGCTCCAGGAAGATCATATTGTGTATTAAGTAAGAACTGGGTTGGGTCAGGACCCACAAAAATTTTGTGGCCACTCGGATGCAAGCTTGTTCACAAACTGGAAGTTAGTGAAAAGGCAAGAACTCATACAGCCTCTTACAAACCGGAAAGGTAGTAAACATGCATGAACCCAAATAGCCAAAATCAACTAACACAAAACATCCACCACTTCACTCGAATGGCACAACAGCACCATCACGAAAGTCTTTCCCAGCACTCTTAGCCAAACTGCAATAATAGTGACGAAACACAATGCCACGACCACGAGCCAGGGCACAACTCAGATACTGCCTACTGATACTCATACAGCCTAAAGCAACAAAAACAAAAGAACCACCACTTCGCTTGAATGTGTGACACAACAGCACCGGATGCAAGCAGTATGCAAGGCTGAATAACATATACTCAGATTCATGAGCAGATCAGAAATGTTGCAAATATCAAGCACGCTGTCTGAAGGAGCTAATAGCAGCTTTTTTATCTGCTGAGTAAGTCGTACCTTATGACCAAAATGTTTCTCGATGGAGCACTGAAGGTGATGGCTGGCCGCACTCATAGGCAGAGGATAGTACGCTGCGTATCGAACCAGCTCAAACAGTGCTTGTAGAAACGGCACCCGGCCATCCACCAAAGGTATATCCAGTGACCTAGCTAGCTGGTACACTTGCAAATTCGTAGCGTAAGGTGGCAGGCCTAATGGGCGCCCCAAAGCTGAGAGAAAGGACTCAAAGACATCTGCAGATATTGTGGCAGTTCCTGCACGTGCCCCGTGTTAGAATGGGGTCAACGTACCTGATGGTGAAGTACCAGTGTGTCAGGCATAGCAAGCATGTACCACTCTGTAGGAAACACTATGCACAGACTAAAGGTACTGGCATGCCCTGACGTCTTGTGACACATTGTGAAGAATTAGGCTGCACCGTTTTAACCCTGACGCTTTGCGCAACATGGCAATCTCGAATATTTTTTATTTTTGGGGAAAACGCTAAAGTTGGAAAATCAGACAACTGATTTCTCGAATGAAGGTGAAACCTGTTCTATTGGACTTTGTATGTTGTTGGCAACAATAAGTTCAACAGTTGTTTGTATGACATTTTGATGACTCTGAGGGCTCAAATGGTGCAGTTGTCGGTGAGTGGCTACGGGGGGTTGTCACTGACTCAGCACACCAAATACATTGAACTGGCATCTGGAGCGCCACCCCAAGCACACCTCGTCAATAAGAGTGCATATTTAGCATCATATGCACGTAGAATATCATTCTGATCCACCACTGGGGCGGAAAAGTGCCATTCAGGCACTTTTCCCGAAATATTTTCCGAAAGTCAGAACGGCCTCGATTTTTTTTTATTATGTTGCGCAAAGCGTCATGATTAAAACGGTGCAGCCTTACTGCTGGCATGAATGCATGGGTGCTCAGGAAAGTATCAGGGGGTTTTTGCCAGGGGGTTTCCGATGGGAAGCGGCAAGCGGTGTGGATTGTGTGGGGCTAGCCATGGAGTTATACTTTTTGACATGTATGCAACATCTTGCTAGTTGGGTTCTTGCCTTCTAGCTGCCTCTTTGATGTGTAAAAGAGCCATATGGGCCCCACAGGCAAACATTGTATGGCAACGTCATGCCTGAAGCTACTTCCCGTGGTATCATAGCTTAATTCAAAAGTAACTAGAACGGCCGGGGGCTGTACAGTGTGACATAGACATACAAAGGGGCTCAGAGGACGCACCGTCGTCAAACTCTGCCCATACTTCAACGAACTCGTCTACAGCGGTGGGCTGTACATCCCATGATTCAGTCTTCTGGATCTTTTCGAAGGACTCAATGATGACGGCAGTGAAAAGATTGAGCATTATGATGCTCACAATCACAATGAAGGATATGAAGTACAAGCTGGCCCACCAGGTTCCACAGTCAGCTGAAGAAGCTGTGCAGCCGCGACGGTCCATTGATGCTGTCATGAGGCCAACCCATTCGTCGTTAGTTGCAGTCCTGCACATAGACACCCACACAAACATGAACATACATCGACACTTTTGCAGAATATAAACTGAGAGAATGTGTACTACTTTCATACGTTGCAGGATGCCTTGAGCAGAGGGGTACCTGAACAGTGTTGGCATCGCAATCCACACTCTTCTGCATGCGTCAACAAGTTAATCTTGAGGGCTACTTGTCGATGCTGCACCTGCCTCAATTTATACAGTGCTGTGGAATTCATGATGACATCAGAAGGTTCCAGACTCATGGGTGAAAAACGTACTCAAAGTTTGCATGATAGTTGATCGTTTTGCCATGTCGTATGTGGCCCATCAGCTGCACCCCTAAGTAGGAGTACCTGCATGCGTTTCGTTGCCTAACTAAAGATGGTGCGCTTGTTGGTTGTTGAGAAAGCTGCATTTTTAGCAGGTCCTGAATTTTGTTTGACGAGTGCTAGTGCATGTATATGTGTGAATGAGCAAGCCACACATGAACATAATGAGCGCAAGGAGAGCTCCAATGTTCCAGAGAGCTGGCAGAGAGATCCGTAGAGTCACGAACAGGGATTGTAAACTGCGAAAGCTCTTCAGGAGCTTCAACATGCGGGAGATGCGAGTAACACGGAGGAGCTTCTGTGACCTGCAGTTGTAGAAACATGTAAGCCAGGATTGCTGCATTGCATTGTGCCCATTTGGGCTCTTGCATATTTACTGCCTTTCCGGTCCGTTAACATTGTGCCCATCATTCTCCTCATCCACAAAGCTGGATTAATGCAGAAAGGAGGGACGCGAGCCTCAGGATATTGAATACGCCGCTTCCAAAGCTTGAACCGATCCTGCTCATGATCAGATCCATCAAAGAGGCACAGACCAAAAACAAGTCGAACTTATTCCATCCACTCTTGCAGTAAAACTTCCATCCAAATCCAGTGATTTTTATAGCAGCTTCAACCATGTACACAAAGGAGAACACCTGCAAGGGAGCCATCTTGCTGAGTCATACATTCAATGCAAAGAGTTGAAGAGTGCAAGCCTTCATAGGAACAAAATCTTTCTGAAGAGGTTCACATCGTACCATATTCATCCTTTCTAGCACAATATCCGTAAGTCCACTCTGCCCATAGGTTGCCGAAGCCATGATGAAGACATTCATGACAACAATGGTCTGCACCAATATCCACACTGAGAACCGCCAGAGGAAGGTAGCAGAGGCAGAAAAATTGGTTACTGGAACACGAACCATTACTGCTGCATCAAACTGCTTGTTTGTTGCAAGAGCTCTGGCTGCTGCACGAAATCGCGAGCTCTGGTGAGGGGGGATCTCACTGGGCCTGGTATGGAAACACAGCTTGGCTAGTGTCAACCACTGCTGCTGCAGCTGCTCATCTTCTGTATTGCGTGTACCTGTCTCTGCTTGAGCTCGAATTCTGAAATTGAGCATGCCCGTCATGGTGCCATGAACGAGCGAGTCGCAATGTGGATCAGCACGTCTCCAGAGGGCACAGCAACATGAGCAAACTCCATTACAATGGTGCAGAAATGTAGATCGCACCTTGAAAATTGAAAGAATACAACGCCAACGTACAGCTGGATCAGGCAAAATGCACACACAGTAATGAAGACGATGAAATAGAGTGCTGCTCCCGGGTTTGACATGAACTGCATGCAACCAGACAATCGGATGTAACGATAGGATCAGCCAACTGACAAGAGGTGTGAACACTTGCACCAAAGTTCTATAGTTACTCCAAACAATGCTGGTATACAGGTAATCTATCTCATGGCAGCAAAAACTCAGAGAGCATGACGTGCAGTGCATACATGCTTGAGAGTATGCGAATAATATAAATCATGTATTGAATAAAAGAACGCTTATTAGATTTGTCATTCCTGAGGAGTGCTGGAATTTTATTGCGAAGGAACCCAGCAGCTCGTAGTCATTGGTGCTTTTTAGATCCGTTGTACTTGTTGGAGAGTGCATGTTGGGCCATATCAATTCCATGTTATGTGGCCTACAAAGTGTCTATGTGGACCTAAGTGTTCTTTGTCTCAGAATATTTTTGCTTGGCATGTTGCAAGGTTGTGTTATCCTTGGCTGCCTGAGGTACACATCACCATGTGGCTGTCAGTCGTCGTCACACTAATGCATGCTACAAGCCGAAAAGGCAAGAACACAAACAGCCAGGCGTGAAGAGTATGAAAATCATCATTCACTCATGTAAAATATTTTCTAAACTTTTGGTGAATTTGCCTTCTTGGGGTAATTCCAGGCAAATTCCAAGCAAAACTCAGGAGCAATTCAATGCGGTCGTCAAACCTTTGGCTGAAGGTTCGTCTCAGCAGGAATACTCATGGTACGAATCATCAAATCGGAATAACCTGCATTCCGATAGCCACCACTTGAAATGTTACTGTCACCTAGCAAGATGTCAGACAGGAACACGGAGCAAGACGAAGATTCCTGCTTGTGCCAACTGAGTATCTTCAGAGTGGTGCATACCATCCAACGAAACTGTCACAAACAGGGCAATGAATGCTTGAAAGATGTTGTCGAAGTTGATAGTTGAGTTGAGCCACTCTCGTTCTGTCAGGTATCCGCCAGGACCTATATACGTGCCAGTACACTCATCCTGTGATGCAACGTTATCATCTGTGCACCTACAAAGCAGTGTGATGCCATTAGTGTATTCCAACGAATTCAACATACATGGGACCTGCACCATATCAACCGGTGTCGACATGAGGAATGGGAACAAGACCTGTACAGCCTCCCAGAGAACAGTTGCATGCCCATTGCTCCAAACATCATGAAAGTTAAGCAAAGGAGGATGCTGACATTAACCATGGCAGCAACTGACTGTGCTACTGATTTAAGTACCAGAAGCATCCCTGCCGAGTGTGTCAGTGTACGGAGGGGTTTGACCGCTGTAAGCAAGGATTACTGTTTGCAGTTGGAGTCAGTAGATGTAGCAATGTACTGAAAGTTACCAACGCAATGTTCGTGTTGGTGTCCCGGACATACCCCTAAACACTCTTAAGACCTTGACTGCCTTCAGATTGACGCTCTCGGCCGCGATGATGACTAAGGACGTTGCCACAATTAGAACGTCCAACTGTACGCCATCACGCCCTCACTGTGCAGCATCATGCAACATACAACGGGAGGATGAACAGGAGGCTAGCGTGTGGAATCAAACCTTGTTGGTGTGACTTTCAAGGTATGGAAGCATGCCATAAGTAAACATCTTCAACATTATCTCAGTGCCGAATATGGCAGTCAGAAGCATGTCTCCGTAGTACAATATCATTGTGTCCAGTGCTCCAGGCTTTAAAGCAGGGTGCTCATACACCATAAGGCCACAAGACACCACAACGCACAGAACCATGAAATCGTCGAAGTGGGGATGGCCCACAAGTTTGGATACTGCTTGCCGCGGTGGCCAATCAGGAGGGAAAATGCCAAAAGAGTATCCAGGAATCTTTGGTAGATCACCATCAACACTTACTCGAAGCTTTTTTAAATACTCTAGCTCATCTGCAAGACCTTGCAGTGCCTCATGTCCATGATCGCAAGCCTCAATGATCTTCATGCACTCGGTTGCCTCTATAGCCAATTCCCGGGCCCTACGGCTGCCATACATGGCTCCAAAAGAGTCATTCTTTGATTGCATTTTTAAGAGAGCATGACCATTTCCCCCCCCTGGTCGAATGGGTGTTGCGTTCACAGCGACTGGTTGTGTCACCAGGCTTGCCTGACTTTTCACTGCTTGCTGATCAGCACCGCCAGTGGATCCACCCTGCCCATTTGAACCGAAAGAGGCACTATCTGAAGAGCTTTTGAACATAGGAATGGGGCGAGTCACTGCCCATTTTGAATCACCATTGATTCCTCTGAGATTATATGAAGACGCAGTCTTACCTGATGCCCCACTGCATCTTCTGTGCATGTGAAGCACATGCAGTGCCGGAACGTACTTGGGTACATATCCAACTGCATGCGTACCGGCACATTCAGTACCTGGCATTGTGACAGTAGTGGGCGTGTCACTTCTTGAACTAAGTGTTCCATCCTGACGATGGATGGCATGAGTGAGGGTAGGTTGTTCTTCAGGCATAATTTGAGGATTGATCTGGAATGCCTGCTGTAGAGCATGCGTCAAGCGTGACAGCACAGGTCCATCACGACGGGTTGCGAACGTAGCTCCAGACTTTGGACGCAATCCAGATGCCTGGGAATGAATTGCAGAGGAGGTTCCTTTCACATGCTTTGAAAGAAGAATGCTGGTTGAGCCACTCAAACCCACACTAGCACCAGCAGTACGCCCTGTGGCCACAGCCTGATCCAGTTGAACAATCTGGCATTCAAGTGAATCTGGGTGCTCTAACCTGTCACATCTAGCCTGGACACCAGATATGATGTGGGCTGCAGTTGCTCTGGCACAACTCTGAGACTTGTGAGGCACTTGTCCAGATTTTGAGTCTAAAGGTTTGCAACTCCTAGCACAATTTGCAGCAGCTGTACCGTGCGTGGTAGGTGGATGGCAACGAACTGCGCTGCTTTGAAAAAGACCATTCTCGATGACAGTTGTGAATCCATCACTCTGCTTGGCATGCGGAGGATCAGACAGCGCGTTCTGTTCCCAGCATTCCTGTTCATCACGGGTGGTCAGAAAGTTGCTTTGATCATGAAGGTCACCAGCAAGGGGGGGAATACTAACGATTGCTGCGACAGCAGCATGCCTCATCTCTACCCTGGCACGTCTGTCATTTGACTCTCCTATTCCATGGGGCCCCTTCGTATGATTGTCTGCCTCTGGGTACTCTGAAAGCCAGTCAGATGCAACTGAATCCAACTCGGTGCCATACAGTGGCTCCTGTGCGCCATGATCCAAGTTCGGCTGCATGCGCCGCATAAGAGTGTTCAAGACGCCAGGACCTTCTGTGAAGCGAATAGCTTTCCTGGAAAAGGACGGCACAGGTGGGCTGTGGCTGCTTCCGGCATACGCAGCATCTGAGGCCAACTGAGGAGCACGAAAGTATGGGGCTGTATTTGAGTGGTCTGGCAGCCATTCAGATGAGGAAACAGAATCCAGTTCTGCGCCGTGCAGTGGCTGCTCTGCACCATCATCCGAATTTGGCTGCAGCTGTTGCATTAGGGTGTGCATCCCAGAATCTGAAAAGCGAATTGACTTCTTGGAAAGGGACCGCATAGATGGCTTGTGGCTGCTTATGTCATCTGCAGTACCTGGGGCCAACTGCGCAGCACAGACGTATGGGAGGTTTGGACACAGTGGTTTCTGTACAAGTGTTTGTACATGTAAGCAAGCGTTCTATTATTTTCAGAGGGTGGTATGCGAAAGTTGTTCAGAAACATAAATTGCCAAAAACGCTTACAACTGGGAAAATAAGGAGGGTAGAAACGTGATGGAAGCGACGAAGTTGGCGAGAAGAGCGAGCCAAAAGAGCGAGCGGAGCGAGAGAGAAATTACTTTCATTGTAGGAAAATCCGGTCCATCACGTTACTTTGCAATGACTTGCCAACTGAAGGGGTTCTTTTTCCGCTACGGAAGTGTTTAATCTCGCTTGAGATGGAAATCGCTTACAAGCGCTGGCAAGGAACTTTTTTGTGCGTTAAAACGCTAACTAAGCGGCGAAACTCAAACTTCAGCGGATAGAAAAACGTTACAGCACGTAATTTGAAAAGGCTCTCCGGGAACCACTGGTTGGACACCACTTCTGACAACCCACGACTGATAGCTCAGTCACTGTTTCTCGTCCTGATGTAAAATCTGAAGCAAACTCAACCAGTGACAAGCTAGAAGATTGCAAACGCAGGTGAAACCAAGGTACTGCACCCATGACACAGCAGAAGAAAGTATGTAAATGCAGGCCCTGAGGTGGCACACCTGCAGTTTCAAACTTACCGACCTCCTTGATGGAGACTGCAAAGCTGACTTCAATGGAGTTTGTTTGAGTGCTGCGCGAGTGACGATATCTGCAACTATGACCTCAACTTCGGCGTTGCCATCATAAGAGCACTCGAATGCTTCCAGTATCACAGCCAGAAAGAGAGTGAGAATCACATAGTGACCTGCACTCAACCTGATATGCGCACAGCGTACAAGAAGTAATGAGCCTCAAGATTAGCAGGGACAGGACGCCAAATACCGCACTTCATGAGCATCAGGAGTCACACCTATCACTATCCATGACAATAAGTACACAGCGGCTCCCCAGTTTGTCGCTGCCACCAAGTCCTTGAGAACCTTCTCCCAGTCCTCAAGCTGCAACAGAGAATAAGCTACGCATACAACCAGTCGTAGAGTACACAGTACATACAACCAAACACAGTAGCACAAATCAGGAGCTAATTTTATCTTCCAAGATGAATAATTACTGCCCTTGAGCTACACTTTCCGCCTGCTAGGCCCTGGTTAAAATAGTGAAGCTGTAGACGCACCCTAAAAAAACTCTTAGGCTGCTCTGTTTTGATCTTGACGGTTCGCACAGAGTGTGATTCTTAAGAGGAGTTTTTGGCGGGGTATTGAATAAACTTGCAAAATTTGACGATACAACTGGAGCAGCTCATAGCAGCCATGCTTGCACTTGGATGAATATGTGTGTTCAGATGATTTGTCACTGTTGCATTGCCATCGATTTTCCCCTGTACAGATCTGTATACAGCTGTACTAGGCGGAGGTCCATGCATAATCGTGTCCCGAGAGAAATACGTGCAGCGCGTACCTCGACACACTCGAAGCAAGGGCGCAGATGAATCTTCAATGGGTTGTGCATACTTTCTAGGTTCAAACTTTTCCCGGGACAGCACCAGGATTGTGTAAGGTCGCCTTAAATTTGTCTATGTTCGGCTTTCTGCATCAGTCAACGGCGCCATCGCATTTGCACGCGTATCTAATCCATCCAGAACACTAAGAAAGGTCTATGTGGCGTGCTGGAATCTGTATGCGTGATCATATGCTCCTGAGAGGCAGTATCGGTGACCTGCTTGCGTGCAGTACGACCCCAGGAAGCGCATCCAAGACCTGCAGCCCACAAAGACGCATCCCACGGCGCACAAATGAGCGTCTAGCATTCGTACACGGACTTGTTCGTGCTGTTATTTTCACCTGCGCATCCGTCTAGTTTGCACATTGCTCGCGCGAAGAGCGTCTCCAAGCGCACTTATCTCGCTCAGATGGTGTCAAAATGCTTTGTTATGTGTGTATGTGGACGAATCGTCGGCTGAGATGTTGCTTCTAGTCCTGTATGTTTGAAATTGTGTCCAACATATCAACAAGGCAGGATTACCGCTGCTGCCACAGCTTGCTAGTGACCAAACATGGCACAATAATTGATTGTAGTGTTCTAGTGAGCTCTCTGCATCCGTTGGGTGCTACTTTCTCCTGGTTATTAGCGGATTTCCTGTTGCATCTTCTACACGCCTTCGGCGTAGCTCGCGAGCCAAGTCCATTCATCCAGCCCCCCTTCTTCCCTTATAGTTCTGATGATGAACGTCAAGCAGTGCGGGGGTGCTTGGATGGGCTATGGTGGCTTTGCTAGATAATTCGAAACAGCTGAACTCCACCACCCAAGTTGAACACTACTGCTTCCAATCAAGCCATGGACGTGTCTACGCGCGCCGATGAAGCTAAGCAATATCGAAACAATTATTTGAAGTTGTTTTTGGCAACAAGATCTCACTGCGAGCGCCTCACGAGTCTTTGCTGGGGTTAAAGGTTGGCATGCATGTGGCAGTACCTCAGGAAACTCGTCAGAGCGGAGAATGGGGTTACAAATGGTCCACAACACATTCAATACACTATGTCTTGTTATGTGTTCCATCAATAGTGTGCTTGCGGGCTTGGTCCGTGCCGGAAGATGCAAGGCCCAGGAGGTGTCAACTTTGGAGCACGCCCATGCATCCAACGAGGATTGAAGCCGAAAGTTTGAACCTAGAAACCCGAGAGTATAAGTTGAAGATGATAAAAATGGGCTCCGGGTAGCGTGCGCTTTTCTGGGGCGAAGAAATGCTCCTGGGACACAAAAAATCCTGATTTTGCATGGACCTCCGCCTAGTAAGCTGTACACGTGTGGCTATGGGTGACTTGGCTGAGTCAGCGAATGTCACACAGTTGTATGAGATGTCAGCCCATCACAGGTACCCAAAGAAGGAAAACACTGCACAATAAGCCTTCATATACATCAACGATATGTGAATTGTGTTGCAATTTGTACTCAATTTGTCCTTGAGGTCTCATATGAATGTTTTCCTGTTCGCCTATCATCACTTGTTTTGGTTTTGGTCTACGCAAACTGTCAAGATCAAATCGGAGCATCCTAAGAATTGTGGGAGACATAACATTCTTTGAGAGTCCCCAGACACAACCAAATGGACTGCTTCGTGGTCCCAGTGTATCACCCCCACCAGAGGACACCATGTACGCACTCTGTTTTTTATGCAGAGTGTTTTACTTAGTGTTTGTATATGGGTGAGCTAAGCTGTGGCCACATGTGGCTCAGCTGGTCCCCTTCTAGCCATGCAGACCCAAGTATTAAGTGCAAACATATACACCCCAGTATTAAGTGCAAACATATAATGTATATATGTCACTCTCTATGCATATTCGCTTGTTGTAATACCATCTGATACCTCAGCAATCGTATCTCCTCATGAACGTGTTCCAAACAAAGTTGTATCTGGACCTACCCTGAGGGGCGCAAAGCGCCACCATTTTAACACCAAGGCCTTAGCCATCTTCTTACATACAGATAAAGACTGACTTTCCTGAATCCATAAAACGAAAGTGTGTGGGTGGAATCACACCGTCAGAAGCTGGAAGATGGATAGGCACGAATTGAAGAATGTGTTGAAGTTGGGGAATACCTCAGAGGAGATAGCTCCTGCATAATCATTCAAAAGCTCAAGCGACTGCAGCATCCCTTCCGCATGTAGGAACAGAAAGCTGCCTTCGCACCACCGAAAACATGAAGCCCAATGATAGCGAAAACTAACATGAAGAGCAGACCAAGAACTCCAATGGCAATGAATGAGCCCAAAGACGATACCAAAACATCACTGATCTTTCGCAATGACTGTAGTCTCCTGCATGAAGTGCATGCTTCAAATCTGCCTCACATGTGCTGCGCAATGTCTCTGACTGCGGTTGCGAATACACAGTGCGTACTCTTGCACTTGCAGCACAAGACACGGGGAAACTAGATTTTAATATCTGCTGTGCTCACCTGAACAACCTCAGCACATGAAGAACTCGAAGAGAGCGCAGCACACGTACAGGTTGCAGTGGCAGGGTGTAAGCAGTACTAGAAACCAGCATAGACCTCATGCTCATGGCCCCATCCGCCGAGGTCATCACCACGAGAATAAAGTCAAACTGCTTACTTGTGTCCGTGAGGTACAGCTGTATCCCGTGTGCAAGGATATTGACAATCATCTCCACAAGGTAGAGCCCAGCCGACAGAGTGTGGACAATTGAAAGCACACGTCTGTACAACATGGGCATCGTGTTGTACTGAATCATGAGCGCAGCTGAGTCAATGATAACAACAGCCAGGAAAAAGTCCTGAAACAGCACTGATTGCTGCAGCTGAAGAATGACGTGGTGTGTCTGCAGCACAGGCACTGTTGCAAATCATCTGCAAAAAGAAATAACAACGAACGGTAATGGACGCAGTGAGCAGCAGGTCTCATGTACAAGTGCTGCAGAGGACGTTCAAGCCAGACAAATGTAGCGTAGTGGTGTAGAGTAGTGGAAATTTGCCAGGGCAGACCAGTGAACGAATCTCAGGCAGTGCAGCACTGCATCTCACATCTGCTTACTGTTTTGCTCATCACGATGCCAAATGGACTCACAAGACAAAGCAGTGGATGAGCACCTTGGCTACAAACTGGCTGTTGAAAACGCTATCCATGGTACTTGGCCAACATCTGTTCTTCTCCGTCACAGAATATGTGCTGGCACCGTTCTCCAGGTTGCTTTCGCTTGGATCTGAGATCTCTAAAATATTCGAGTATGTCTTCGTGCCTGGCAGTGATGGTCTGATGATGCGAGCGGCAGACAACAGCCGCATCATCATTGTAGTGTTCCTCACATAGTTTTCAAAGAGCTGTTGCGGGAGATGCACTGCCCTGGCGAACTTTCCCCTCAGGGACTGCAACAACATTGAAACATATCGATGCACAACTTCTTGCAAGAACAACATACACCTGTTATAAGTTTGCCATCTCATGCAGCAGATGAAAGTATGCATCAACGACTTTGTTGTGAACTAGCGGCGGGAGGGTGCATACAAAGTTTTGTCTGGTGTTGGGACCATCTTCTTCAAGGTAGTGCTGTGCATTTCCAAACTTGCGTTTGAGCACTGCACACAAACTTTTGTGTCCACTCTTGCAATCATCCTGATCCAAATGAATCAAATTCAAGTGCATACCTGCCAAAAAAAGATTGATGACAAAGAAGGAGCATAAGAAGATGATGGCAACGAAATACACCTGCATGTCACGCCTGTTGTGGAATAAACGCAGGATTCGCGTATCGTAACTGACCGAAACAGCAAGCTGCAACATGTGTATGGCAGCAGAGCAGAATGCGCACCAAAGACGCTGGGTGAATACCGTCTGAGCACTGATAGGCAGCATACGACCACCCACTGCACACTGGTCTATTCAGAGTTGACTACTTCAAGGAGATCAGTTGACACATCATGTACACATCAGAAGCAGCTCAGACAATAACAGTCACACTAGTTTTCACTTCAAGACAGCAACAGGCTGGTAGTCACAAGGGTAAAACCCTTCTGCTGTTCAAGTCCTGGCAGTGTTGGTATGCACCTGATGGTTGTTACTTGAAAGACCGTCAGCATAGCTAGGCCAATATTGTCAAACCCAGGTGCAATGGAAGTGTATGCAGCTTCGGATTTTTGGCATGTGTAACCATCTGGACACGCTCTGAATCCACAAGCACGAACACTGCCCTCAACAGGCCCCTCTGCGAATGCGCCAGAGGAACTGTCGATGCATGCATGGTGGAAGGCTTCCTGGAACAGAAGCAAGCCAAGCTGCACACTACAGGATGCACTTAGCTTCAAATAGTTCAAGCAGATCACCAGAGACTCGAGAAACGCACCAAGGCAAACAGGAAGAAGAGGAACATTAGGAGCAATGTCAAGCTGGCCAGGAGGGGCAGCGCCTCAAGAAAGCAGACCACAATGGCACGCAAAGACGAGAACCTCGTGATGGTGCGCAGTGGCCGCAGGGCTCGAATAGCTGCACACACAATTCAACCATATGTTCAACGATACCAAAGATATCACACACACACGTCAGCCACATGTTCAACGATACCAAAGATACCACAGGTATGTGTATATTGTGATACGTCACACCTCTAAGAGCTCTGATACCTCCAGTGTTTGCCGAACCTGTTGGAACAAGTTGAGAGTACCTACAAACAGAGGTGGTCTGCGCAGCGGTGCCTGACAGAATGCTCCAAAGCAATTGTATGTGTTGATGAGAGCGCACCCAGCAAGAACCATGAAAGCGTCAAACGAGTTCCAGGGGTTGCTGAAGTAGCCGTTTACACCGCCAAGGGACAGAATTCTCAGCAACATCTCGAATGTGAACACAGCATTGAACATCAATTCTGCAGTCTGTAGCTGCGCCTGCATCTTGTCATGTGGTGGTGCTGTAGGGTCATACAGAGCCAACAGCACACAATTGGCTGCAATGACAGCCATGACTGTGTGCTCAAATCCTGGGTGTTCCACAGTGTTCTGCAATGCTGCTCGGACGCGCTGTGCCAGGCTTCCTGTTGCTGAGCCATAGCTGTGGACAGATATCCGGCCCTCTGAACATGAAGTAGCTGGATAAGATTCTGCTGCAACGCAAGAAGTGAAAAGGTGGACATGTGCTTACCTGAGCCCCTATCAGGCAGCGTAGTAGATGTCCTCCGTGCAATCCGAGAGAAAAGGTCATGTCTCGTGTCAGACATCCTGGCATGTTTTCCGATGGGGGAGGAATCAACATTCTTAGCCTGCGCCAGGATAGGAAGATGGTGAGATGTGAAAACAGATGCTGTCTGAAGTAAGAAGTGCCAACCACACGATGCAGCGATGTTTACAAACAAAGCAGCATACCCGTTGCAGTAAGAGATCATTGAGGCGTTTGCTGCCAGCCCTGAGCGTGGTTACGAAAGGAACAGGCTGCTGATGCCATGCGAAGTACAACACGGACAGTTTTGAGAGTACCTTTCGCGGTACGATATGTTCTGCATGATCATCAGGCATGAATAAATAAGGCACTCTTAAAACGCGGGAGCTGAGTTGGGGCGCTAAGCAGTCGCTGGGTGCAACACACTGTGGACTGCGTCACTGTTGAACCTACACCACGATACAGTAATGTCGTGTTGAGACGGCTGCTAGTGTACTAGTGCTGGTGTCACATGACCCGATATTCGATATATTGTCGGCTACCATGAGCGCTTTTTAGTTCTTGAATGTGCCAGACTCACATTCGCACAAAATAACAACAACTTGTTGCAAGCAGTCGCGAAGGATGTTTCAGAATTGTACTTAAAATTACGTGGTGGGTTTCGAGGAACACTGTCCGATGTATCTCGGAGAAAGCCAAGAAATCGAGCTAGCTAGCCCCGGACCATGCCATCGCAGGTGATAAACGTGTGCTGAAGCAGCATGCGTGACAAATTATGATAAAGGAAGGTAGATTAATTCATAGCCCCATGGGCTTTTGCTTGCAACACCACCGCAACCAGTGTCGCGGTCTTTCCAGGAGCAGACCAATGTTCCAAACAGTCTTCCAAACCCCAACTCTGCAAACAACGTGCAGAGCTGTTGCGAGTCGGCAGGGTATTCCAGGGATAAGAGGTGTTGTCTCTAATGTGAATCACACTTTATTGCTTCCTTTCAAGTACCAGGCTCCCTTGTAACCAAAGCCCTTTTCCTGCAGCCTGAGCGATATCTTGGTTGAAACAATGGTTTCTGCACCATGCATGTGCCAAACCGAGAAATCCCTCCACTTGCACAGTACTCTATTTTGGTGCAGGTAGCACATCAGATCCATGTCTGGCCTGGATAGGGTCCAGTTCTTTTATCAGGCTCTCCAATCAAGCTGACGACGTACAGAGTGTACGCTCAATCGAGGCAGAACCACTGCTGCTGGATGTTGCCGGCAACCACCTCGCCACTCTCGTGCCTAGCATGTTCGATGATTCTTGGCTGGAAGCTATTGCTGTCCTTTGTGCAGTGTCCCACAGGTGCAATTCCACTACTTGTGTGCTATGGCTGCAGCACACATGTGCAGATTGCCTGTCGTCTGATTCATCTATGCTGCTTATGGCTATTGCACCACACCTCATGAACGGCACCCTCAGCGTATCAGAACTTATGCAGTGAGGTCAGCATTGTTGCGCATGGTGGATCAAGCAAGGAACCTCAATTACTAACGACCGCATCCCCAGACAGCATCCCACTATTGCTGTGCCCCAGCTTATTGGAGTACACAGTAGTTCAGCTACGTTGCGCAGCAGGTCCACCATTAAGTGCGCAGATGAAAATGCTCCTTCTGCAAAGCAATGTCACAGTGGCTCAGTTTCCGCTGTCTCAACCACAAGTTCCGCACAACCTCCCATGCCCCTTTCCTGCACAGGCGTTGCTGTGCAAACTGAGGGCTCTGGTTGTTGCCAGGCGCCGCGCCAGCAAGAGGCTTGTTTTTATTGATCTTGTGCCGCTTGCTGATGCGGCTGATCCTGATGTTCTAGGCCATGCACGGCGAGCTTCATGGCAACATCCACACAAGCAAGACCGTGTCAGGTACTTCCCGCCTCCACTGTGAGGACGTTGAACCTGTACTGCGACATCTAGCCCTGACTTCTGATGGCAGCGTCCACGAACATGGTTGCATGCAGCCAGCAACACGACACATGGCCATGGCCAGCATATCTTTCAGAAGCCTACCAAAGGGAGTGGCCCTGACAGGTGAGGAGCTGGTGAATGTCGTAGGTTGGAGTGTCTTGAAGCTCAGTCCTTGCAGTCTTCAAAGGCTTTGTGATTTTCGCGCATGCAGGCTACAGATGATTATGGGTGACACAATAACTCAGTTGCTAGGACAGCAATCCGCAAGCAAGCTGATGCGAAGTGTGAAGCCTGGCTGTGTGATTGATTGTGTGGGCCAGCTGGCAGCTACAGACGTGAATGCTGCATCCGGCAAATTGAATCCTGAAGATCAGCGTGCGGATTGCAACGGTGATAGCTGTGATGCTTGTGTAGAATTTGCAGCCTTGAGCGTTCAGATAGTTGCTCCCCGTGTCGTCAGCTCGAGAGGAAGTACAGTGTCACTGCAGCTCCTTGCAGCCCTTGGCAGCCCTCTATCTCGGGTGCAAGGAGGTACTGTCAGGTTGATGGAAGGCAGCCCAGGTCTTAGTGCAGTTGTGGCAAGCAAGCGAAAGAAAAAATTTGCGCCTGTGCGGCACATGAAGAAGTACACCAGTGACACCGACATCCTGGAGGTACGTTCTCAGCGGAGAATTGTAAACATGCCATTAGTTCTGGTTATTACTTCTATTTCTGCCTCACGAAGCCCTCGTGATACAAGAAGGGATTGGGGGAAGTTGGCTTGCTCTGCTTACTCCTGGGTACAAACCACTGCATGTCAGTGCATTCATACAGCTTTCCAGCTCAAGAGCCGCAATGCAGGGGATGGCTCAGGTCAGTTGTTCCGAAGAATTGACCATGGAAACAGTCTGCCATAGTGCTGTAGGTAAACACGATGGCGGGGGTAAAGCAGATGCATCAGGAACTCATAGGGACTCTGCCCAGTGTGACCAGCAGCAGCAGCTACTGGGACTTTGTTCCCATCGGCATGGATGCAGAATGGGAGCCTTTCGCAAGAGCTCAGGCTGCAACGCCTGTAGCCATTCTGCAGATTTCAACACGAAGTCGGGCTTACGTGTTGGACATGCAAGCTCTTGTACGGTCTGTGAGACGAAACAGATGTGAGCGGTCAGGTGCGCTTGTCGTGACTTCTTCATTCACCTCAGGGAGGGGGCTGTCCGTAGCTGCAAATAGGTGTAGACCATCGGCTTATTGCAAAGGATGCTAAGTAGAGGACCCGAAAAGTTCATTACAGTGGTAGCCCTCATTGCTATGACACAACTAAGATCCGATCAGGAGTTGAGGGTGACGAGAAACATGCTCACATGTGAGAGCTGTTCACAAGTGGCTGCACATTGATTGTAGGCCCCGCTGCTGAATTCACTTATTCTTCAGCATCCTCAATGCAGGACAAGGCACTAGTCACTACCCTTGTAGATCACTGCAAGACTAGTTATCTACATTTTACAAATTTTGTATATTGCATCTGCACTCCAACTCTCATTCTGCTAGCTCTTGTTGCAGATGATGACGAGGCAGCAGAGATTCCAGGCTCTGGAGAGCAGCACAAGAGATGGCCGGAGACACATCCACATCTCTGTAAGCTGACAACTTCAGAGCAGGCTGTGAGTGACCTGCTGAAGGCTCTTTTCGCTGCACCTGCAGCTCTGAAGCTTGGTTTTGCGTTCCACAACGACTTGCACCAGCTTGTGAACTCGTTTCCGCATCTCCCAGTCTTTCAGTCTTTGCCAGTACGCCTGCGCACACCCAGATCGGTACATTCACCTGCCCTGCACAGGCACCGCCGATCAGCCATGAGCATAGTTCAAGCCACTGATAGCAGCAAATATCATCCAGTGCCTGTAGCTCCAGGTTCAAGTACAGGAGACAGTGCGCATCATAGTGCAAGAGTATCATACTCGGGCGGTGATGGAAGTACTCTGTCTGGAAGCACGGATAGCTCCAGTCACCACTCAACAGCTACTCAAGGACTTTCTCAGGCGCTTGTCGAAAGCGCCTGTGGCAGTGACAGCGATGCTTCGTCGACGACACCACATCTCTCAGATCAAGTGGATGTAGTCATGGAGTCTGAAGTGATCCTCTCTTCAGACGTAGTATGTCAACAGAGCCAGAGCGCTGGTGTTTCTCTTTCAGAGGTTATAGGCAGCTTCATCCTCAGTAGTTTCATAGATTGCGGTGCGTTAGAGGCACTATGTAGGGGTAGAAGCCGGCAGTATGGCCGTCAAGAGTCGCTGAATGCCACAACTCAAAGGTGCGAGGCCTTCTACCCCTTATTTTTATCCTGAAGGTACTGTACACAGGTTGCTACAATGCATGCTGTCCAATGAGCTGCAGATAGCTTCATTTCCTGCAGAGCAGGGGAAGATATGGTACAAGCACACCTCCTCGCAACCCCTCCGAGTTTGTGCAGGTTGCTAGGCAAAGCTCTGGACAAACGGGAACAAGTCAGTAGCTGGTCCACCCGTCCATTGCGAAAGAGTCAGATCGAATATGCTGCGAATGATGCTCTGGTTCTGGTTGCTCTCTGTGATGTGATGGCATCATCTGCTGCAGTGGTGCCTAGTGCAAGGGCAATATGGAGCCTACGGAGTGGTCTGCACTTACTCCAGACTATGTATCCGAAGCCTCAAGCTGTGGACGAGAGTATGTTTGTGTTTGCACACGACAGTGACATGGAAACATGGCTGTCATGGAGAGAGAAGGCATGGAACTGACATGGCAGGTTAGCCGAGTGTAAGATGAGGAATGGGGATGGATGTCTCACAAATACCTGAACCACGGCATGCAAAAGCAATTCAAGATAGGCTTTGTCGTTGTGTGTCTCCATGGATAGACCGCAAGAGGAACTGCCAGGCATGCAGTCCTGCGTCCCTTCTGTGCACAAATCGTTCGGAGCACAGCTGTCACCGTACAAGGAGCCACACATGGCAAGATGTATGATTGAACAGCAAGGTCATACAGGCTCAGTGATGATGCTCCGTGCTTGAAACATTTTGATGTGGCTAGGGTAATGACATCCCATCCCTTTCGGCATCGCAAAGATCATGCATGTGGCTGCATGTTCAGACGGACACGTTTATTGTGGTGACCGCAAACGTAAATGAGCTAATAGTGGAGAAACTGTCACTTTTCCTCCCCGCATGCTCTCGGCCGTACCATACAGACCCGATCCATGGTGTGAAATTGGGTGGGAAAAATCGTTCACGTGTTTTGGCGTCACATACTCCTCCACCCTTGAAGGTAGTCACAGCGTTCCTATATCACAGCAACAGCATTGTGAGCTGCGTATTCTTTCCACGTCTTGCTGCGTGGCTTTCTGAGCTCCTGTCAAAGTTATTCACAGCTTTGCTGTGAACCAAGCAGGATTGACCAAGGATGTCATCGATGCTGCATTTATCAGGGCGCCAGAGAAATACTATAGGTCTGCGCACATCTGCACCTGGTGCTGTTGGAACACGTCGTGACCGCATCACACCGCGCTTGCGGGACGATTTTGTTGTCTTTCGGAAGAAGGTGTGGCGTCCTGAAGAGCCACTGGTAAATGTTATAACGACTGTGAGCACAAACATGTGGTTGTGATATTGATTGGAGCGTCACAATCCTGACAGCAACGCGGACAGCGCGAGGTATCAGCCGAGACTATGTGTTGCAGAATCGGAGTT
Source organism: Ulvella scutata (assembly GCA_032359135.1). Classification (NCBI taxonomy): domain Eukaryota; kingdom Viridiplantae; phylum Chlorophyta; class Ulvophyceae; order Ulvales; family Ulvellaceae; genus Ulvella; species Ulvella scutata. Next base: position 884,357 of record JAUMHD010000003.1, read on the forward strand.
TACATATCATGGGATCTGCTGCAGACTCCCAGGCTTCCGAAAGTGTCAGTCAGGTAGTTATCTGTGGCGGGGGTATCATAGGCACCGCTATAGCATACTACTTGGCTAAGCGGGGAGTAAGATCAACTGTTGTCGACCGGTGTGGGCTGGCAGCAGCTGCATCGGGACGTGCAGGTATAACATTCCGTCCATAGCGGCATTTCTACTTCTGTGGCCCTTTCCTGTGCGGACTTACTCAGGCTGTGACGGATACACTTCTGAGCATGACACAATAACACCGCACAGCAGCAGCAGCAGCAATGCCATGGTCTGCAGTGAGCCCGGACATCAACTCTGTTAAAATGACCTACATGTTGAATCACCTATGCCCAGGTATGCGTGAACCAGCACCATCTGCAGGTGGATTCCTCGCTCTCGACTGGAATGATGCTTCCAGACTGGGGCCCCTGGCTAGGCTCTCCTACCAACTGCATGCCGGAATGGAACAAGAGTTGGGAAAGGCTCTGGACTACAGGCACGATTGCATGCTCTGCTAATCAGTCTGCTGTGAGTCATGTCTATCCTAGCTTGGGTTTGACAGTCAGATCACTGTGCTACACAGTGTAACAAACTCCGCTTGTGTACCAATACGATTGATCTTGCATAGGAAATTGGTGGGGTTGCCCACACGTCAATGGTCAGCTCCCAGGGCAAACGAACTCAGCGTGTAGTGAACGTTGAAGACGCAAATCCTAAAGCTGGAAGCTCCTGTAGGCTGGGTGCTTCCAGACTACACCGACATGTGTGCAGAGTCCAGATTTCATTTTGACGTGTGTCCATTCAGAATACGACTGAGATTATGTTTGGCATGGTTCTGTAGGGAAATGGACACCTTCGCGGTGCAGGCGCTAGGCAGAGGGGGCCTACTTCATCACAATAATGGTCATCGTAGCTTGCCTGCCTGGGTGGATGGGCATGTCACCTCCGTCTCGGTGTGCTTCAGGCCTGCACCAGTTAAACCGCTTGCCTGCCAGCAAATGTCTGCGCCTTCCATTACCTTCCACACATGTGCACCGCATGGTTGCTGCAGCACCAACCATGCCTCCCCTTGTATATGGTGATAGGATGGTGTGTTCATCAGTCTCAGCTGCATGTGTGTCTTGCTGTTCTGCGTTGCACAGCCACGTTCCTGAACAGTTTTATCTGAAGAACAAAGGGAAGAGGACGCACATCTGCTGCAACAGTCAGATTCGCAGGGCACAACAAAACACAGTATTCACCGCTCGGGGAAGCAAGTGTCCATGACAAGGTGCCGATGCTGTGCAGCGGCTGGGTGACACATCCACAACAGCTCAGGTGCACCCTCGAAAACTCACCAATGCATTCATGGAGAAGGCAATTGAACTGGCAGGCTCCAACTTCATCACAGGCACCATCGAAGGTATTTTCACATCGCCCGTCGCAGGCAGCGATGCCAACGAGGCACCCGCAGCAGCAGAAACTGATATTGCGGGAGCTTCCAGGGCTGAAACTAGGCCAAGGGTTGCTTCTGTTGCGAGAACGAGCACAAAGGTGTCAAGGGTGCGCGTAGATGGCCGCGAGCATGATGTGGATGTTGTAGTGGTTGCGCTGGGGCCCTGGAGCAACCTTGCAGCTGCATGGCTGCCGCTGCCTATGGCTGTGTCAGGGCAGAAGTACCACAGCGCAGTGCTTGCTCCCAAGGACCCGGTGCGCTTCTTTGCAGCTGTTGCCGAAGCCCTGCCGCTCTCTGCTGTGCATGTAGTGTGTTCGCACTGTGAACGGCCCAGACAGAGCGCATGCTGCCTCTATCTGAATGTGTTCATGTGAGGCTTGATGATATTCCCCTGGCAGTGTTCTTGCTAACGAGCAAACTTTATCCCTCTGTTTCTGAACAAAATCTTCTTCTTGGATATTTCCCAAACTATTCCTCATTGCTCTTAACCGGCGCCCGGTGCGCCCGTAGGGGTCGGCCAAAACGCGTTGGAACACACTCCATCCCCAAAAGAAGGCCCCGAGGGCCTTCAAGAACACGACCCCCTGGTATGGGGGTTACAGGGGCAGAGTGATTCAAGATGATATATAGCTTTCGCAACTCACAAGAGTGTGTCGCTGCAGGGAGCAGTAACTGCCACTGCTCTGTTCACAAACGTTCGAGCTGAGGCTGGAGGCCCTCATCAAGAACCTGAAATTTATCCACGTGCGTGCCCCTTCCTCACTGTCTTAGATGCCCATCCCCCCAGGATGCGAGGGCCCGCAGGTACCAGATGCATGCTCAGTGTTGTCAGCCTCAGATGTTTGCTGTGCGTCAAACAGCTGTAGAGTGGCACCAAAGATCTTGCAGGGCCAGACGGAACAGTGTATGTGTGTGGAGAACCGTCACAGCCTGCGCTGCCTTCCTCGGCTGCAGATGTTCAAGTACATGGTGATGCAGTCGATCGAATCATCGCTAACTGCGCCATCACTGCTCCATCTCTTGCCACAGCTGAAGTTCAAGCCCGTCAAGCTTGCTTCTTACCCATCACAAGTGACGGGCTTCCAATGATTGGGGCGGTACCTGGAGTGCAAGGGGGGTATGTGGCCACTGGGCATTCATGCTGGGGGATTCTGAATGGGCCAGCCACTGGCATGGCTCTGGCTGAGTTGATTGTCGATGGTGAAGTAAAATGTGTTGACATATCGTCTTATGACCCGAACAGGTTCCAAGACTAGCTTGGGTCGACGTGCAGATGTATAGATCGCAGCATGTTTTTCCAGTGTAAAGTATCCTCGTTGGTGTCACACCATCAAGCCAGTTGCTATGGAACTGCTACAACCAGCGTGTATATTGATTCACTGCTTGAGGAGGCTGTGATGCTGATGCACAGTCATGAAGACAATGCGTGTGCCTTGCACGTGCCCATCACGGCTTCCTGTCCAGATACTTGACATCATCAACAATGGTACTTGATTTGTATCTTTGTCGCAAAAATCATGCTTTTGGTCGACCCCGCCAAACCTGCTGCTGAGATGTTCTTGCCAGATCTTGATGAGCGTCTCCCATTGCATGCATCAGGGCCTGTGGTTCACCTTGCCCACACGTGAATCATGCTCATTAAGCATTAAATTAAACACATGATGCGGGTTTGTTTCATGTGTGGTTCTAAGGACATCACCCAGTTTGTCTGCTTGGCAGTGATTGGGTGTTTTAGCAACAGTTGACCAGAAGAGCCGTTCTTCTCCCCTTCGCAACAAGTTACGTCAGTAGTGCAGTGCATGCATGATGCAGTAGTTCGTGCTGTCATGCAGCGAGTCAACCGTCTGGTCTCCACCCAACATCTTCAACCACCACGTTGTAGTAGTGGTGCTGGTTGTTCTGCACGCGGACGCGTAAGAACGCAAGCATACACCATTGACAAGCGTCCAGAAACTGTCCAAGTTGGCTGCAGCATGCCGGTTATCAAGCGAGTAGTGCATGTCAGCGGATTCGAGCATCTGGGCACCGAGGTTTGGGAGGTGCCAGCTATTCAGCCTGCACAAGTGCACATCCTCATCATCCCAGGCAATCCGGGATCTGCAGGTTTCGTTCTCATGCTGCTGTTGCTCTCGCTCACTGTCCTGATGCTGCCGGCTTAGTTGAATTCCAGCTTGGTTGCAATTTTCCAGTCACCTCCACAGCTTGAAGCTTCAGAACGTTGGTATCCGGGAAAACTCCATTCGCCTGAACTATCAGTTCGAAAAGAGGAGAGTTTTATGTCTGGTCGCTGCTCCAGTTGTTCGTTTTTCTCTGTGCACTGCATTAGCCATGGTGTCAGAACATGTGAAGAGTATTGTGTGCGCACTGGTAAAAACATGAAATCCACTGGTCAGTGTTGAAGTGGCGTGTGCATCCCTGACCCCTAAGCTACAGCCCTGCGAGCTGTCCGCCCGAGAGCAGGAACGGCTTGAGGGCTTTGCAAGGGGTCAGAGCCTGCCTAGGCGGATGCACAGCAAAGGCACCTCCACAGCATAAACTATCACGAATCCCCCGAAAAACCCAAATCCAGGCTTGCCTACCAGAAAAATAAAATTCTGGGACAAGCCCGTTGTGGGACCGGGAGAATAGCATTGCTGCGCTCTTCGCGAGCTGTCCCTCCATTGTGCTTTGTGAAGTAGCTCGCTCGAGCCTGTGAGTAGTGCATGCATTTGGATTGAAATGTGACCAAAACTAGGTGAAACAATATTATTGAGTTGAAGGGGCTAGAACTTGTGCAGTAGCAGGCAGCCAAGTCACCATCGCAAGAGGAAATACACACAAGCATACCGAACTATATGAATACCTTCTGCAGCGTAACGTAACGGCCTGAATTGCCAAATAGTAACGTAACATCGAGGTTCAAAATTCCGGGCAGAAGAAGATAACAAGACAAAAAAATTCTCTGTGACGTGATGTTTTCCCCTCCATTTTCCGAGACAACAAAACACAAAATGTATTATGCAACGTGATAAATGCACCATTGGGGCTTTACACTCTTAGGCTTCCCAGAACAGCTCCTGGGCCTGCTGAACCCCACCACTCTCCTCAATTCCCATTGCATCTGCAAACATCTCCAACTCCAGGTCAACGTTGGTCTGCACCATCTGCTCTTCTTCACCAACGAGCACTGGGTCAGCTACATCCACATGGTGGATGCATTGTTGAACAAGTCATGCAAGTTCAGCAAGTTCAAGCACGCTTTCTGAAACAACTCTGCATGCCCTAGGAGCTCGCCGAGCACAAATAAACTAAATGACCCCGTAACAGATTGTTTGTTGTCGAATGCCGGAAAACTACATCCGCAGTGCAGCGTAATGAACTGCCTCCAATTGCCGTGCAAACGGCAGAACAAAAGTTCTCTTTTGCGTCACTTCTCGTTGCGCACCCTGCTTAGCCGAGCTAACAGCGACTGGAAAGTAACTAACCCCTAACCCCTAACCCAACCCCATCTGCAGAAGGTATTCATATAGTACGGTAGCTTTTTCGCTGCAGCAGGTTTCTGCGAGGCAACCCGGATGTCTTGGACAGCAAGCTGCAGTAACACATAGTAACCAACATCTGTCCTGCTCCAGGATATTACTCACGGTTCATGCGGAACATGCATCAAGCCTTCGAAGGCAGAGCGACGGTCACCAGCTTGGCGTCTCTCGGCTTCCATACCCAGGCCAGCCCTCTGCACAAGCAGCACAGGACGTACACGCTGCAGGAGCAGTGTGCCCACAAAGCAGCGTACCTTCAGCAGCAAGTATTCCCAGCGCATTCGCTGCCTGTTGTTGTGATGGGCCACTCCATCGGGCTGTACATGGCCATGCAGGCCGTGCACATCTGCGAGGGAACCCAAGGCGCCTACAGCCGGCTGGGCAAGCAGCATGCGGCTCCTTTGACTAGTTCATCCAGTGTTCAGCTAGGCTTTGACGAGCAGCGGCATCCAAGGCGCGGCTTCTTCTCAACCGACTACACAACAATAGCCAGCGCAGTGCCCTCGCTCATGCCACTGGTGGATCGCAACATGTGGAAAGCCAGGGTTTAGCATGTCTACGCGCATGCGGCAACCACCGAGTGCTGCGCTACGGCTCCTATTGTGGCTGCAGAGTTGCACGTTGTGGGCATTGGTGCGACAAGACAGTTTTCTGAGCACTGATCTTGTGTAAGTGCTGCTGCAGCGGCCTGAAAGTAGCGCAGAGCACGTGTTACGGCAAGTGCCACACACCAGCAACAGAGTCCGCATCATCATCAGCATCATCATGATGTTAGGGGTGTGCTACAGGGTGGTGCAGATCATCGGCTTGATGCCTTTCGTTCAGACGGCCCCATCGAACGGGGTGCAGCGGCGGCTGAGGGCTCTGTCGCATGCAGCACACCTTCTGGCAGCTTTGGGAGCCCTCCTAGCCATTCTGCCGGTGCAAGTAAGAACATTCATTGCACAGGTGTCTGGAGGGGACATGGATGAGGAGTGCGTGGCCACTACAGCAGCGCTCATGCGTGCGGACGCTGTGCGCGTCGCGTTCACCATGGCCTACCATGAGTTCTCTGACTTGGACAGTGGCGAGGGCTGGGCGGATGTAGAGCACTTTGCTCGCAGGTATGGCACGCCACGTTGCTTCAATGCGCTGGTGTCGGTTCACGATTCTTGTCAGCACACGTCATCCTCATGTAGGCCCTAATTTGGAATTGTGGGTATGTGCACACTCACCCTGTGTCTCGAGGTGTTCAGACACAGGGGAAGAGCTGCACACATGCATGCACAGCGACCTGTTGCTGAATGTTCATGAATGCATGAGCGCTTGTCTTGCATGGCACGGATCCTTCCGTGCCATGCGTCTGCATAGCTGCGGCCATGCTTGGGGTGGGCAACCGAATGCTGCAGCGGTGTGCAGGCTGACGGTGCTGGCTGGACCGAATGATGCATGGTGGCCACAGGAACACCACAAGCGGGCGCAAAAGATTTTGGACAAGAGCAGCATTGAGCTGCAACCTGAACAGAAGCACGCCTTCTGCACAGCAGCAGAGGGCTGTGCGCTTGCTGCTCTGGCTAGCGAGCGCTGGGTGAGGCGAGCAGTGGCCCAGCACGCCTCCTCGCATGCTGTGGCTGCTGCAGCTGATTAATCCAGGATCACAGTCAGCTCAACGTCGTCAAGCGCTCCGCCTGCAGCGGCTGGCTCTGAGGAATGCTCAGTACAAAGCGTATGATGTCGCCTGAATGTGAGACTGGCTTTGTTCGTTCTGTGCACCATACATGCGACAGGAAGTGTGTGTTTGGGCTGCGCGGTGTGTGCGACCTGCGAGCGGCAGGTGTTGCGGAGAGTTCTGTGAAGGGCATTTGTTGCTCTTGTATTCAGCAGCAGGATGCGCTACCGAGCATCCGCACACACAGTTCATGTGTGACCTCACCTGCCCACTGAGTTCATACTCAACCCTAGGAGAGGTATGATTAGAGCCCAGCCAGTGGATGATTGGTTTTATGTAGCGTAGCGAGTTGTTTTTGTATGTGTACAGTGTGGCTTGGGTGGCAATAGATTTCTGCAATACCTGTCGGGGGTCAGGTTCAGTCAATTGATATATCCAGAAGAAGGTGTGCAGCGGGCCTGTTGCGACCTGCCTCCCAGTGCGCCTGCACGAGCCGTGCAATCTCGCAAGATGTGCTTGGTGCCCAACCCTCTACAGCCCAGGCCTCGCCGCAAGCTTGATACTAATGAAGTTGGGCCACGCAGAGCCATGATGCAAAGTTGGGGACTGTTCACTGGCCGAGATGTTCTGCTGCTAGATCGCTCGGACCAGTCGACGAAAAAAAAACACGACGCCTGCAACCAGCCCCCCCGCCCCGCCCTCCTCCTCCTCAAGTGCAATTGGCAAACGAAATTGGCAACAGCACATTGCGCGCAATCTGCGTACTCTTCTGCGTGATTGTGCGCTTGGCGCAATGGGGGTTCGGTGTCACAGCGGGAACTGCAGGCAGGGATCGGTGCCAGCGCCTCACCATAATTGCTCGGCGTGCCACAGAGGCAGCGAGGCCTTTCCAGCCACACACCCACGCTTTCACTGGGCTGGGAACATTGGCGAGAAGCCTGTGGTTGTGTCATCATCAGGCGGACTGCTTTGTGCTATGGCCTGTTCTAGGTTTTTATCCAATGCATGACCGTCCTATGAGTGGCACTCTTGTGAACGTGTGGGTTCACAATAGCAAGGACTTTGCAACGGTGTGTTTCGTGATGAGGCGCGGCGCCTGCAAGCCAAGCTAGTCGCTTTTGCTTGTGTTTCAAGTCCACGGGGGGTTCTTCCAATTTCTGGTCCTGAAAGGACTGCGGCGAGAGACTGCTAAGAATTCACGTTACAAAAGAAGTTTCCTAGAAAAGCTTAGAATGGCTGATGCACGCAGCCCCACACACCACGCACGCTGCAGCACCTGGCGCAAGCACTTTCGATGCGTGGCGCTTTCAAACTGCGGGAGCTGTGAGTCAGGCGCGCTGCACGCACGGCTGCAAGGCACTCAACCATCCGCATCACTGAGGCGGCGAGTGTCCAGCAGCGGAGTTGCTGCCGGGCCCTGCGCACATCAGCGAGTCCCTCAACCCTCTCAACCTTCCTCAAAGGAGGCTGATTTAGACCTTCTCCACGGACTTGCGAGCCTTGAGCACCTTGAGCTCAGCCTCAAGTGCGTCCAGCCTGCAGCACATCCACACTTTGAGTACATGCATTTCGAAACTGCGCATGCAGCAGGGAGGCCCGCGCAAACCCTGGCACTGCACATGAGGGCCCAGAAGTACAGCTGCAAACTCTGCCCGTACGCGGCAGGTTCATGCATGAGAAAGAACAGGGTGAAAGGAACAGAAAAAGTTGGAAGCGCACTTTGCCATGGGGCCCTCAATTCCGTCAGTGCCCATGCCGTGGCTGGAGTCGCAGCCCTCAATCTGCACACAGCTGCTCGCTCGACACACGGTTCAACACACGTTTCGAAAGAGAAAGGTTCATTTGGAAACCACAATTCAACTTCAAGCCACTTCGCAATCAATCAGTGTTCTTGCGAGTGGAGCAGACAGCGTGTTGGGCAACTGTAACAAGACCCTGCTGACGCTGCGACAAGCATGCAGTCGCAGCAGGCCCATAACCATGCGCACAGAGGTAAGAAAACAGCCGTGCTTGCACTGCAGCACTGGTAGGGAGGCCTCACCTCGTCCACCTCAGACACACGGAAGAGGCCAGCCATCTTGAGCACCAGGAAGAAGGGAACCATGTTGCCAAGCACCCACGCAATGATGGCAAGGCCAGTCACGATAGCAGCTGCCAGCAGCTTGCCGCCACCGCCCATGAACAGACCTGCAAGCAGACGCGATGTGATTGCTGGAACATGGACTGCTGTTCGTGTTCGGGGTTAGTGGCCCGGTTTTGCCGCAACCCATGGTGGCTGGGCTGGTCCGATGCAACTGTGCTCGCGCTCAGTGTTGGAGCCACACGAAATAGCGCTGGGTTTCGGAAACTGGACATTTGCGCAAAGCGCGTGAGGGGTGGGCGGTGGGGCGCGCACCGTACTCAGAGAGGCTGTAGGCGGCGTCGGTGGGGACCTTGGCAGCGAAGAGGGCAGCAGCAATCAGACCCCAGAAGCCGCAGAAGCCGTGCACGGCAACAGCATCAAGAGGGTCATCCACCTTGAGCACGTTGACGATGAACTTGGAGAAGCCGACGTAGAAGATGCCGGAGAGGACACCGATGATGAGCGCAGCCCATGGCTGCACAACACAAACTCTAGATGGGGATCTATCTGTTGAGTATACATGTTGTGCAAAGACTAACAGGCGCATGCCAAGATGGGGGCTCCAACCAATGGTGTGACATTTGGTACCAGGGTGCCGGGCTCAGGGAAAACAGAGGACCACCAGGACAGCCCTCTTTACAAACCAGAAAGGCAGTTACTAGGCCAGAACCCAAATAGCCAAAAGAATACAACCAGGAAAGCATCATATGGTTCCAGCAAGGCCTAACACGATCGGTGCTGATGATGTGTGCTTTGAGGCAGGCTCAAGCTGGTGGCTGTGTGTTCACCGAGGTGGGTGCAGCAAGATGCATACAGATTCAGATGCACCTAAACGACGTCCAGTTGGAGTGCTGTGATCAGGTGGTGCACAGAGCAGAGGTGGGGCGAGAGGTGGGTTCGCACCTCAACCACGGAGCAAGCGGAGGTGATGCCCACGAGGCCGGCCAGGGTTCCGTTGGAGGCGCCGATGAGGTCGTACACAAGGTGGCCGCCCTTGTCCATTTTGGCGAGAGCCATCAGGGTCACCAGAGCGCCCACAGTGCCACCAGCAGCGGACAGGGTGGTGTTGATAGCAGCAAGGGAAGCGATGTCGCCAGCGCCCAGGATAGCAAGAGCGGAGCCGGGGTTGAATCCGTACCAGCCGAACCAGAGGATGAAGACACCGAGGATGGCCAGGGAGGCGTTGTGGCCGGGGATGTCCTGGGCCTGCACAGCAGTGACGTTGAGACACGGTGCTGGCCGACCGCACGAGGTACAGCTTTCAGTCGCACTGCAGGGAAGCAAGATACAAGGCGACAGTAGAGGTGCCCAGGCAACGAAGGTGATCATACTGCTGTAGCAGGTTCATCCAGACAATCTCATGAAGAAGATGCAGCTGTGGCCGAGTAGGAAAGCAAGCAGGCGTTAGAGCACCGGGCGACAGTTGGGCAACAGTTCGTTGGGCGACAGTTCGCACCTTGCCTTCTTTGTCGAAGCGGCCCTTACGTGCGCCCAGAATCTTTGCGCCAGCAAGCGCAGCGAAGCCACCAACCATGTGCACCACACCGCATCCAGCGAAGTCAACAACGCCGGTGCCGAACAGAAGGCCATCAGAACGGAAAGCGGAAGCCCAGCCGGTGGTTGACCACACCCCTGTATAGCCAGCAGATCCAGTGTCACATGCATCAGACTCTATCATTTGCAACGGCACAGGGTTCAGGCAACTGCGAGCCTGAGCTCGCATCATGCTCACACAAGGAATGGCGGATGTGCAAGGTTGCCGGTTGACAGAAATCAGGGGGGGGTGGGGCAGAACAGCCAGCAGCAAGCAACAAGGAGGCAGGGGCGCACAGTGCACAACAACGGGGTACACCCAGGTGGTCAGGAAGGATGCGTAGAGGATGTAGGCCTCGAATTTGCAGCGCTCAGCCACAGCACCGGACACGATGGTTGCGGCGGTAGCGGCGAACTGCACACACAATAACCTCTTCAGTTCCCTGCCACTCTCAGCGTCTTACAGCGATTCAAAAATGTGACAGGCACCCCACATATACACGCACAATATCACCGAAATGAATACTTCGTTCGTGCAAGTCCACGAGCCGCTGCACTTTGGAATTCACAGATACATCTACTCACACCGACAGATCACACGTTTGTTGTTCTTTCTCAACGGCACAGGAGCGGCGAGCAGCATGGAGGAGCGCACAGCGAACTGGAAGAACCAGTTGTACCAAGCAGCACGGTTCTCGCCCTTGAGCACGAAGCCGCCGTAGCCGATGAACTTGTTGCCGCTGTCGCCACCGTATGCGAAGCCGTAGCCAACGAAGTAGAAGCAGATAGCTCCGAAGCACGCATCAAGCAGGTTCTTCAGCATAATGTTACGGGAGTTTTTGTGCCGCACGGACCCAGAGGACAGCTGCAGGCACGTAAACGCACACTGAGCTGGCCAATGGGCAGGAGAATGGGGAGAGTGACGTAACCAAATGCACGCTTCCGCGCCGTATTACGTTATCACGAGATCGCCCCATAACAATGTAGTGCTGCTGATGCGTTGCTTGACCCATTTTGCTGGCAATTTGGCCTTGCACGGGCTGTACAAAGTAGTATCCAGGTTCAGGGAGAATGGTTGGGGCCTCCTAGCCACATGGGTAGGAGACGCGCAGCAGCTCGTGGATTTCAGATGGTTCAAGCAGACACAGGCGGCGAATGCGTGATGCAGCAGAACGAACATGCACTCCGCGAGCTTACGCATTTGCTTGCAGTTGGCTGGGGTAGCGTATGACCCGCCAAGTGACATATGTTTCGTTTGCCCATGGTTAGTAACTGTCGCCACATGTCGTGTCGTGAGTAGCAGGGAGATGTCGCCAGATCCAGCGGGAGGCATACCATCGCAAAGCCGCATTGCATGAAGAATACCTGCAACACAGCTTACTATCAGGATCCCTGTGGGGAGCAAGCCGTGCCTCGCAACATTGAAACACTTGCACCCGCGAGTGCAGGACGCTGGCGTGGCGACACAATCAGTCAGCCCCAGCAGACAAATACATCAACAAAGTATCAAACGTCCTCTAGTTCTAGAATCTGGAATGATGGCGTCAAGGGCAACAATGCTTGAACAATGCTTGCTTTTGGTTCTGCGGCGTGCCTCTTGCAGTCAGTGTTCTAGAAGCGAGCTTATTACGCCTTGGCACTGTACACGCGTGGTGTATACACGACTGCAACTGAACTACCACCAGTTGACATGCAAAGTTTCATTGCTTCAAGCATTGGTTGTGCCTGTAGCTCGCCACTGTTGCTCGTTTCATGTCATCAGAAATTTAAACTGGTTTGAACGCCTTCAAACTGTTTGAATTCGAACACAACAACACAGAGAACGCAGAGGCGTTGCAGGACTTACCAAGTATCCAGACACGAGGACGAAAAAGACATTGAGATCGTCTGCTCCTGTTCCAGTGATAAGCGCGCCAGCAGCGGCGTCATCTCCTGTATTCAAGTCAACCTCGATGATCGTCCCGCAGAAGCGAACCACCGCAACAGTACCACACGTCAGTATGCAAAAGACAGCATGTTGCATAGTTTAGAGGCATGCCATTGCCTCAGCATCAATCGACCCGTGCTCTCAAGGTGCCCCAATGAAGCAGCCGTTCTAAGTTCTTGAATGCGCAGTGTTGTTCCTGCGCCAGCAGAAACACCACCCGAATTGCCAAGCAGGCCTCAAACCTTTGCAACCAGAAGATTGTATCGAATGGCATACCTACGAAGAAAGACTCTCCATCGGTGGATACTGTGACGGGTTCAGCCATTGTTAGTCGTTAGGGACAGTACGACAGAGAACCGTGAAGAGAAGCGAGACAACCAAACCAACGCGTTACCTCCCGTATTTATGTTCCACTGCAATGTGCAATTGCGCGCTGCAGATGTCTGCAAGTACATGAGCCGATGTATCGGCTCAGTGCTGAGCAGGCATGCATGAGCCTGGAGCATGTCGGAGACACTTGTTACGTGCGTGTTGTGTCTCCTCTATGTGTACAGACAACTCCCGCCGACTAGCAGACAGTGCTGGTCGTTTAGCTATTTCTGCTCAGGAGTGGACTTTGACTATTGCCATGATTGTTTCATACTGTGCTGCGAGTGAGCTCGAGTGGGGATCGAACCAGCATTTTAATCCAGATAAACGTCAATTCGTCAACCAAGCGAGCGCTCGAACCCTATTGAACAGTCGATCTACATTCGTGTCACATGGCCATATATATGGTTGTGCATGCGTACGACCTTTTAGAGCTGCAAAGGTAGCCACGTGCGGGGGTGCAAAGTATAGTTCTAAACTCTCGTGCCCCGGGATGTGTGGGGGTGGGGCTGCGCAGGCATGCTGTGTCCTACGGAGATCGATTAGGCTGATCAGCCTCATGAGGCTGGGCTCGCTGCATTTCGTGTTTTGATGCATCTTTGTGTCTGGGAACTTTGTCCTATGGCTTTGTTGGTTGGGTAGTTGCTCTAACAACAACTTTTAATCGGGGACCATTGATGGTCCCCGTGTGAGATATCCCACACTTTGACGATTATGCCTATTCACTACCTTTCCAGTTTGAAAAGGAAACTTTGACAATTGAAAATAAATCAATTATTCGGGGACTTGCGCCGTGTCAAACCCTGGACCCGCTAGAGGACGGCCAGCTACCGCGGTAGGTACCCGGTTCGGCCAGAGCCGCCTCTCGTCTTTCCTTCGAGCTTCTGCGCCGGGTGCATGCAGGGTCTCTGGTAGTTTGCCCTGTTACATTAGACAAAATCGTGGCTAAGCTTGGACTTGACGCAGTGCCTGCTACACTTTCCGATCTCCCCCACTGTCTTTCATTCCCCCTCCCCCTTGCTCGTGTGCTCCTCCTTTTGCACCTGGTTGCTGAGCATGCCGCTGATAATTCTGCGCTCGGTCAGGCTTACTTGGCCCCTGACTGCATGCCGAGTCCTTTGAGTCCTGGTGTCCGTGCTGCTGCCCTCCCTGCGTGTGTTCCTATCCTGCCTCTCCTGTGCCCACTTTTGTCCCTGTCAGTGTCCCGCTATCGTCTCCCACCTCTCGCGCGTCTTCTCGTAAGCGCTCGCGTGCTGCTGCCCCTGTGTCCCTTATACTTCCTGGTGTTTCTGCTGTTTTGGCTGAGGCCGCCCTAGGTGGCTGCCCCTCCACTACTCTTCGGAGTGCTGAGGCCCATTATGTTGCTGACACATGGGACATGTGACACATCTGGGTGGAGCGGCGCACTGCACAAGATGCTGAATCCTCACACCAAATGTTGGCTGAGTCGATCTGCGCCCCCTACACAAGCTTTGATTCGCACTCTGCCGCAGCAATTGCCCACCCTGTGCCAGGCCCTCACACCACCCTTCCAATGCGGTGTCCAGTGGGGCCCGCCTGGTACAGCACACATCTCGTGCAGGCTATCATGGCTGCCTCATAACCAGCCTCAGCCAGTGATGCCAATGGTTATGTAAACATGGTATCTACATTGGTGCTGTCGAAAAACTGGACAGAGCTCATGCTAAGGAATGTTTTGTGCGCGGAGTCAACAATGAATCTTTGTGGAATCCAGGAGCTGTGAGACATCAACACCAATTATTCTGCCTTGAACGTCATTCGTGAAAGAAGTCGCGCTGTTGTGCAACAGAAGCCTGCTCTGCGTGCATGACACAACATAGTGATCGGCAAACTGGATCGAGCTCGGACATGGATTGCCTTTGTCAAGCTGAGCAGGATGAAGTGAAGAGCCCACTGGCTGCTCCATGTCCGGGAGTGGTCAGAAGCATAAATTTCAAGCCTGGTGATAGGCGTTGTGCAGCACACAGATGCTGGATTCCAACTGGCTGGCAGGGCACAAAAGAGCCAGAGCACAGATAATAAATCTGATCAGGGATAGATCAGGGATGCAATATTCAGGATATCAGCAACAAAGAATCCGAACTTATTGTTCCCGTACTAGATTGTACAGTTCGCATGCCTGATCCGTGTGGCGTAAAACATTCCAAGCAGCAATGCCAGCTTTCAGCAAAGTTGGCCAACTTCAACTGGCCCAAATTACTCATATGAATCCATCCTGCCTCAGACCGATCGCTGCAAAATGTTGCAAGCCTCAATCGAAAAGACACTACAACAGGTCATACGCAGATTTATAAGCACTGGCGACCAAAGGAGAAGGCTCCATCCCGCAGCAGAACAGCAGAACAGCACATAAGCACGCTTCAGTGTCTCAGGTAGTCAGCATATGATAGTTCGTGGAACAGAGCCAATGATAGATAGTATCTCGAGCTACATGCAACATGGTGATTTGTGTGCAGCACTTGCAGACGCTTGCCTGAAGTTCGGGCCGAAGTCGGTCACTTGCAAGGAGGTTGCATGCAATTGGTTCCGATACATGTGGGTGACCCACAGACAGAGTTCTGTCTGACAAGCAGAGGCAGACATCTATGATGTCAGTAAAGAAGGCTATCCCCCGGCGACAAATCGTGATGTATACTCAAGGCTTCGTGATGCAGCCGCTGATTGTCTGGGACGAAAGACAACGGTTCGCAATCGTACTCTGTGCTTGATCAAGCTTAGCAGAGGCCCAACGCATTTATTTCATCTTCCCTGACACCTGTGTTCCCAGTATGACTGGCAGCACCGGGACAGATGCTGCGTTCGATCTGGATTGGGCAGGGAATATAGGCATGCTCACGATGAGCCCAGGCTCACGCGCAGGCACAAGGGCAAAGGAGGTAATAATATAGCTGCCTTCGAATGTTCAGTTTCATAACTGCTTGGGTCATACGTTGTTTCCACAGGCCATGCTCCCGCTCCATGCGGAGGAGCTGACGCTATGTCTCTTAGCGTTGCATGCTCTTCACGCAAACTGAGTATCGGCCAAATAAGGTGCAATATGGTGTCGCATGCTTCGGTTGCGTTGTTACGTCGGTGACTGTCAGTACAGGCGAGAGTGGTGTTAACAACCTCAGGCACTGTACCACAAGCCCAGCTTACGACACATGATTGATTGCAGAATATACAGTCTCAGGGAGTTCTTTCACGGAAGCAACGACCTGCACAAGGTATGCCAAAGCCTCATATATAACCCTGAGGCGAGCTGCTAAATCAGGTCCACGGGAGAGTTCCACTAATGAATGCAGGGAAAGAGGCATCGAATCTGGGAACAGATGGAACCCAGGTGCTCCGTGAGCAGTCCAACATAGGCCACGTCCAAGATTTGGGGTCAGAGTGGAAGCATGTCAAGTCCCAAGCTTCTGCCCTTGAGAATAATGGGCGGCTACAGGCTGCAGTTGACCTGCTCAACGAATCAATTAAGCAGTATCATCAGCCCTCGGATGAGATGCTACAGTGAGGCTGCTCCTCATCTATGCATGATTACTGACGTATTGTAGGTGTGTGTATGCCGTGGGGGGAGGGTGGGTGTCTTTGTGCGTTCGCGTGAACTTGGTATCTTGCAGGTACCTGAGCGATCTGAAATACCGTCTGAACGCTGCTGGTCATCTGAATAAGAAAGCGGTACGAATGGCCATTCACAGGCCTTGTGCAGAAGCTTGTGAGGCTAGCGAGATGTGCACCCCAAGCATCACAGGCTTTAACCAAGCCCTTTGTTTCGACAGCCAGAATAACCATGGTACCACGGGGGTAAGACACTGCCTACACAGTGTCTGGACTCTGCTCGAATCAAATGAGCTACTGTTTCGATTGGACAGTGTCACTCTCAGCAGCACTGCAAATTGTGCATGTTAAGCTTCCTGCCCTGATGACTTGGTGGCAATGCAGGGCACCCTCCATCCCAATCCTCCATCTGTGAGCAGCAAGACGCCTCAAAGCATGAGCACACCTGTGGTGTTGCCTAGGCCTGAGGGAAGCCTTACTACATCAACACTCGACACATCATCTTCTGATGATCATGTAGGAATTGGTGTGTACCCATCTCCTGTTCGACTTGCCTCAGTTTGAGCTCTGTTAATAGATACAACGAAGTCGTGCGCGTTTGTGTTTACGGGCCCCTTTGCCTCGCCATCAACTTGTTGCTGCAACTTCACGCTACTTGTCGCAAGCTGGCAGCCTTAAATGACAGGCTGGTGATGGTGTAGGGGTCCGCATTCATCCTGAAATGCGCGCTGAAACTCCAGTGCTTCAGCTGATGCCATCCACAGAAGATGTGACCGTCAGCACTGGACCTCATGAAGTCACCATCAAAACGTCAGATCTTGAGATGGAAGACACAGAAATTGATCTCAGCTCGTCCATGCAGAGTTCCAGAATGCAGGAAAAAGACATCCAGTCTTCTCGAGTGCAGTCGTCTAAGGCCAGGCGCAGCTCAGTGAGGTTCAGTCGAGTGGAATCTGTAGTAGTCGCACAATCATCTCCGACTGAGTCAGATGTTTCTCCTACTTGTCATGTTGTGGTGGACTCTCAGATTCAAGACGCTGGCCACACACCATACTCTGCCGCAATACAGTCTCATGTCACGTTTGCCGATGCAACTGTGAGCGTGTGTCAACAGACGCCAGGAGCCTGCAGCACCCAAGAAGGTCTTTTTGATTCAGAATCCTCCGGGGAGGAAGGTGGAGCTCGACAAAGATTCCGGAGTCTGAATGCTGGTGCCACACCTCGTCACTGTGAGCAGTCTCACGTGAAGTTCAGTCAGTGCACTCCTGCGGTGGCACCTGCAGAGAGCCAGGTCGTTGCCTTGGCTGCTCCTGAAAATGCTGACGTCATGGGGGACCTGTCAGCAGATGAATGTCGGCATCTGAGCATGAATGCTGGGTGCACTCCTGGTGCAAGTATCCCTCCGCCTCAGCAACCCACACAGGCAGCGCAGGGAAAGGTAGAACAAGTAGGCATGCGCACCGATGAAGATCAAGTTGCCGGCGCACTGCAACTGGATGCCACATTGCGAGCACCTGTGGCCATGGATAGGGAAGGGGCATCTATGGATGCAGGCTCCTCTGATGTTGCAGCCTGCTTGACATTCAGATCTGATGCTCTCCAAGCCACCGCTGCTGCTGCTACGTTCTGTGCGCTGGGATGCTCTGGCACAGCAGGTCCTGTTTCAGCAACTCTAGCAAGGCAGGATTCCACCACTACACCTGCAGTACGCATTTCATCCAATTTGGCATGCATATTCAACCTTCATTGTGCCTCATTTTCTTCCATCACTGCTTGTGAGTTGCCGTGTATGAGCTTACCAGGCATGTTGTGTTCCTTCAAGGCCTGTAGTCACATGCCAGCGTACATTCTGATAGGCTGCAGAGAGTGTCTACACAGCAACAGTATCTTCGTGCAGGTTCGAGGGGAGGCAGCCAAGCCTCCTGGTCAACTAAAGTGTCCTGCAGAGCAGAGTGGCCTGAAGAGTGTCTCAACAGTAGGAATTGCCAGTGCCCCTCCTGCTTGCGCCCTCTTCCGCACACCAGCTCAAAGCGTTACGTTTCCTACCTCGCTGCTGCCCGACCAAAGCTGCACAGCAGGCTTGTCAATAATGCATGGAGTTCCAGACCATGCGTTCAACACGATTCAGGAAAAAAGTTTTGTTACGGAGTCTCCAGTTACTGACTGTCATTCTACTCCCACCTTGAACGATGCCTCGCATGTATCGCCCAGCACAGGCACTCCTGTGGCTGGAGGCTGCCTCACCGCTGTCGGCAAGCGTGAGGGCACACCAGCATTTGGTGCTGTTTCTGGGCTACATAGGCAAGAAAGTATCTCAGCCTCGGATTTCAGCAGAACACCTGCGCTCATGAGCGCTGGTGGTTCAGGCACTCCTGTGTCTGGAGGTTGCCACACTTCAAGTGGCAAATGTGAAGGCACACCAGCATTTGGTGCTGTTGTGTCTACACAGTCGAATGCAGCAGGTGGGCAGCCTGTTCTAAGGTCCAAAGCTGCAGTTAATGAAGAGAATGGGTCACCTGGGGACAACATGATATCTCCTAACTGGCTGCAATCCGATGCTGACGGCACCTCTGCACCATGTGCTGATGGACACGGTGGTTTTGGAAGCCCTGTGGACCCTTGCACACTCTGGTCTGGATTCGATGCTGTGCAAGCTGTCAGGTGCGCCTGTGAGTGCGATCTCGACTTGTTCCTTGAGAATCGGTGTTCTGTACCTCCACCATCCCAACCTGCAGATCTATCTCATTGTCACTTGTGTCACCTAGCATTTTTCACTACCACTTTGTCGGCCTGGCCCAAAAATGTAATTGCATTAGCTATAAATAGGCGAGAGTTGGTTCTTTCGATGTCAGATTTCGGCAGCTTGATAACCTCAGATACCTGAGAGTTCATTTTCATGCAAGATTTCGTCTGCTTGCTTGGTGGATAAAGTATATTTTGAACAGATTTTATGTCAGCTGCCGATGAGAAACAATTAATTTGCGAGATGATTTCGGTAAGATTTGATTTCAGCAAGAGCAGAGGTTGTTGTGGGAAAGGAGGGAGCAATGCATGCGTAGGGAGTGTGGGGCAGCGGGGGAAGGGCATGGCGAGCAGTAAACTCGCCATGCATAGTTCCAAGTCCACTACCGGTTGTAGCGGAAAGGCGTGAACAGAATACAACTAAGTAACAATGCGTACCGTCACGTGGATGCTGGCAGTGTGTTTGGTATCGATGATCGTTCGCAAGTACTCAGGTGCTCTCTATATCACCATGGCAAAAGCGCTCTGAAAATGACATCCAGGGATAAAACACTAAAAAATAGCAATTGCAGTTTACTGGTCAGTTTGCGGCAGCCATAAGAACCTTCGAAGTTTCAGATGTTCAGTCTTCTTCGAAATTTCAGTATTATTGAATCCCATGTCCCAAGTAGCTGCTTTTGAATTAAAAATACGGCAAGTGGCCGGAGATATAGAGGTTTTCTAGAACGCTTCAGAGTGACCCTGGTGAACTGGACAAGCGACCACAAGTGCCTACATGCAAGGTTTGTGTTGTGGAGCTTTGACTAGTGGTTTTTAATATCTTGATCACATACCATGCATGCAGTGAGGCTTCAACTCCTTCTCTGGCAAGAGAATCTACCACTTCCCGTTCCCCAGGTGTGTCCATTATTGGAGGTGCCAGCACCCTTTCAAGTCAGCCCCGTCTTGTACAGCCGGAGCGTTCTGCTGCATCAGCCAGTCCTGTAGCTCCCATGAAATCATTAACACCCTCAAGCACCCAGCCTTCTCAGAAAGGCAGCACTCCGAATGATATTTGGGCTGAGGCAGAAAGCCAAGCAGGTTTTTTTCAGACAGGCCCAGCTATGTCGCCCCACCCTGTGAGCACTCCTGACACAACTTGCTCTCAAGATACAGCAGATCTTCTGCGTGAGTCTCCTGCCACAGATGAACTTCTGAAGGAGAGTCCTGACTGCGCCATCACCAGTGCCAGCCATCACCGCTTCGTCTCATCATCTCCCATGTCACCACCGTCGCCCTTGGAGTATGATGCTTCGGTGTCCCCTGCCAGCCCAGACGCTCCTGGTTGCGCAAGCAATCAGCAAGCACCTGTAACCACTCCCGTCACAGAACTCCCTGTCAGCCCTGGTGCTATGGCGATCCTTGTCGCAGCTAGCCTGGCAGCTCGCAGTCCATTGGCTGGTGCACAGGCTGGTACTGCGCCGGTGTGCACGACACCAGAGCCGGTGACACCTGTTCCTAGGGCAGAAGTTGGGGAATGCAAGCGGCGCACACCACTGCGGCGAGAATTGAAGGGCATTCTATCTGTGCCAGCTGCACAGCAGGCAGCTCGTGAAGCCCTACAAGTAAGATCTTCCAACGTCCCTATGCATGCTCCCTGGCCACAGGCCTGTTTCTCTTTTTGCGTGCCTCACACGCTAGTCAGTATTCGGACTTGCACACATGGTACAGCAGCAGGTGGTGTTGTTAGTTCTCTTTCTCTTGTCTGTTTCAACAAGACACACTGTGATGGTGGAGAAATTCTGCAGAGCGGGGTTGACATGTGCTATGAGAAAATGCGGGCAGACCACAAGCAGCAGCAAAAACTTCAGTCTACAGATGTTGTCACCCCGGTCAGGCGCTCTCGACGGTCTCTGATGCAGAGCAAGACATTGCCGCAGAAACTCTCTGAGAGTGGCTGGGCTTATTCTCCTAACCCCGCACTCCAGGATAGAGCATTTAGCAAAGAAGAAGCAGACCTGCTGCTGGAGAGCATGGAGCAGCTAAACATCAAGGGCAAGTAGCAGCGCAGATGATTCTGTGGGCAGCATTTGAAGCAGCCCATGTCCTGTTAGGCGTCTGTAGTGCACATTTGTCCGAGGTTGGTAGTGCAAGATGCTGCATCCAACGTCTTCTCCAACACGGCCCTCAGTATCTCTTGATAGAGCAGCAAATTTGTGAGGGAATTTATGCACATACACTCTAGTTATAGATACGTGTCTTCTGGCGCATTGTCGTTCGATTAGTGCCTGTCGACGCCTTCTGGTTTCTTTTTGGTCGAGCACACATTAGACACAATGATGGGACCACATATTTGGACTCGTAGATAGTTGTTCCACTTCAAGACGTTGACACGTTTTGCTGACGTAGTGGTAGGTACTACGCGATGCAGGATGCGCTGTACCTGCTCTTCTCCAGCACTGTAAGTGTTGAGTTGCATTTGGGTGAAATAGAGCGATTAGCTCTAACAAAAATAGCAAATCGGTGAAAACCTCCGCAAAACTTTGCGAGATGCAACTGTTCATTGCATGGCTTGTGTTTTTCATTGGATGTGTTTGTAACATCAATGGGGATCTGTCTAGAGCTGTGGGGTTGCACTGCAGAAGTGTCTCAGATAGCGTCTGCTTGATTGAGGCATCCGTTGCAACTGGTGGACTTCGCAGACAGTCTGACAGCTAGCACCAGAGAATTTTCGCCATGAATTTTAGTTTAGGAGTTTCAGTAGCGCGTCCCGCTAGCCCAGGGCGCAGGACGACGCCTTGTGCTAGAAGCACTGGCAGGGCACATGTGCGGTGCCAAGCGTCCTCCGCCCAAGTGGCACGACTATCGCTCAGTACCGCAAAGTGCGGCTCATGTTCACTTAAAGGTACGGCAAGGAAGATGAACGAAGACCGAATGGACTACCAGGTACGCCAATTGTTTCGTTGGGTGCATGTGTGGGAAACTGCGGTCCCAGCGAATCTGCAGAGCCCCTCTCCAAACTCGTCACTACAAAAGCAAATCAGCTGCACAGTGACAAAAAAAGTGGAAATCGTTATGCAGAACGTTGTTTGTCTTCGGTCTGATGAAGTGTTGTGCGAGGTCGCTCGGAATTGACCTTACGAGCATGCACGCTGGTCAGGCATAGGAAATGTGAAAGCCCTGCAGTCTTCGTTTCCTTGCGCAATTGCGTTTCTATGTTTCTTGCCTCCAACAGTGAGTCTGTGGGCGCATCCTCATACATCAGCTAAGCGATAAGAGCCAGCAACGTGCTCGAAATGCCGTCTCTATTTCTTTGCTCCTAAGCCAGCACAGAACTCTTTCTTCTGCTGTTTATCCCTCTCTCGGGCCTAGTCATATGACTAGGGCCTTCACTTCACGGCCTTCTGAAATTCACGAACCAGCTTGCAAGCCAACAATCTGAACATAAATCGTGCTGGGTCAACACTGCGCGAGGTTTATTTTTCAAACATGTTGCAATCTAACACTTCGTGAGCTCGCGGAATTCCCGTCTGTGCTTCATTGTCTTAGGGCGAGCCCGAATCTGGAATGTGTGCTGTTGTGCGAGCTCGCATGCGAGGCACCAATACGTCTTTGCTAGAACCAGAATCTACGCACATATCGGGAAAGCTTTCTCTGAAAGAATTACATGGGCCAAGCATCATGAGCACCTGCTGCATCGTCACCACCACAGCTGCTCACTGCTGCAGATCCCAGGATTGGAAGCAGACGGTCGAATTGGAGCGTACCTGGCAGTGTTTGACGGTCACGGTGGTAATGCTACATCTGACTGGCTAGAGAAGGAGATGTACTATGAGGTGCAAGACAAGTGGGACAATGGCAATGCTTCGAAGAAGGCCATGGACAAAGCCTTCCGAGTGGCTGATTCCAAGTTGTTGCAACCCAACGGGTTCATGGGCATGGGAGAACGTGGCGTAGGTGGGTCCAAGTGTGGCAGCACTGCAGCCATTGCATGCGTGTATCAGGTGTTCCTCCATACTCTTCCACCACATGCATTATACGTCGGTAAGAGCCGTGGATGCACATAGAGTGCATAATTCACAGGCTGCCGCATACTGCGCACCTCCCTGCAGCCGTCTTGCTTGTCTTCAGAGGTCCCTTTGCTCGAATACAGCTGTTGGGCCTACCATGCACCTCTGACTGCCTCGAATAGGGTATCGCTGATTCCCAGTTCAGCTACCCCACCTCGATCTTGCATCTGGATGTCACAAAGACTCCGCAGTGCTGCAAGCATATCCCCACTCTCACGTACATATGCGCGCAGCCGCTGTGAACAGGGCTTGCCGTTCAATCTAGAGCCATCGAGAGCAGTTCAACGCAGCACATGTGCATGCATGTGGAGGCTATGCCTTGACTCTTGCGCCACTGTACAGACACCAGAGGGTCCCAAGCTTCTCGCTTCAAACGTGGGAGATGCCCGAGTGCTGCTGGCGCGGGGGGGCGTGGTGCAGCAGTTGACAACGGACCATGTGCCAGATGATGAGGACGAGCGTGCTCGCATCGAAGCCCAGAACCCCAACCCGCGCATGCCATTGGTGCGCTTTGTGGGTGAAACGTGGCGCGTGGGGGGCCTGCTGGCACTATCGCGCGCCTTTGGGGACGCGTACATGAAAGGTGGGCGCATTCACTCTTACAACGGGGGTAATGCATGTGTGACTAGCTGGGAGACACTGGTGGACACATGGTGGTGTGTGCAGGCTCCATGCAATTTGAGGGCATCAGCAGTGGCGCGGACGATTACTCTTCTGGGTTCGGAGTCACTGCGGAGCCCAGCCAGCAGCTTGTGGATCTGGACGACAATGACACCTGGGTGCGACACCGACCCGTTTTTCCACCGCTGCATTGCGATGTGTTCATTAGGGGTTCTTTGTCCGCCGGTCTGCATTCTGGATCTCAACTTCTGTGCAGCGCTACCTTGATGAATGTGCATTTCTGTCTGATTGTAATATGCTGGTGTGTGCTGTGAGGTGCGTACTACAGCTCGTGCATTAGACCATGCACGCAAGGGTGATGTCTTTGACGTACTGCTGTGGAGGAAGGGTTAGGTTTTCAACGTTGCAACCCAGTTTATTCGAGTAGCCCGAATGGACATTACATTCTGCTGGGATCTCATGCCTGTCTGACGTTGCAGCCCTACTCTGTGTGCTCAGCTGCAGCCATGCAGGCTGCGATTGTTTTCTGGTCTGAGAAGTGCTGTATAATGGACGAGTTGTCAGCACAGGCTCTTCTGCAGGTGATCGTGTGCTCTGATGGCCTCTTCTCGAATGAAGAGAGAGGTGGTGGAGGGGGCCTCACCAACCAGCAGATCGTGGATGTCTGTGACGCTTCCAGTGACAAAGACCCAGAAGACATCGCCCAGCAGCTGTGCCTTGCAGCACAGGCTGCAGGCAGCACCGATGATGTCACAGTCATCATCATGAAGCTGTGATGGGGCATGCTGGTTTGCTCCTGGTGAGCGTGCGGATGTTGTGCATCTTCATGGCACTCAGGGGCACTGGGAAGCGGGAAGGATGTGGTACAGTAGCTGGCTCATTCTCAGCTTTTGGATGGTCCGGTTTGAGGCGTACGCCTGGCTCCGTCGCCCTCTTCTGTTGACATTGTGAGGTTGGTGTGGTTGTGAAGCGGCCCTGAATTTGGACCAAACCTCTACTCTCCGTGCTTGTGCCATTTTATTTGGCGGTCTTAGCAATGTCAATGCGAGTATACCTGTAGCTTGCAGAGGCGAATCTGAAAATTGTGTAATATTCACTGTGCAGAATAGCCGAAACTGTTGGACGGCAGTTTCGATGCTATCGTGCCACTGGATTGCTTGAGATCATACACATCGATCTGCTTGATTTCATTTCTGTGTGACGGTTCCCGCTTGTGGTGAGGGTGTCCAGCGGAACTTCCATCGTTCATGCACAGCTTGCTGTGCACAGCTTGTCCATTGCGTTTGCTGCACATTCCTCGCACAGCCTCATTGCCACTACACATCATTCGTGTAGCTGAGAGAAACCAACCCTCTCTGTTGCGTCAAGCGCTTGCGATCACTTGTGGCATGCGTCCATTTGCATGCAAACTCTGTTGCAGGAAAGACCGTACCGACCGCCAGCAGATTTGACATCGGAGCTACCGCTGTAAACTAAATTGCTACGTGTTTGTTATCGTTCTCTCTCATTCGTGCTTCCCGGCCCCAGGCGATGCGACCTCCCGCTCGCACACCAGTGCTTGCCGGGTCAATGCATTGCTTGTCCAAGCTGCATGTATCTCCCCACGGTTATACGACACTCTTTGCTGTCAGGGCGTGGTGGTGAACGCGTGGAACCAGATTCTGCGGGAGCGTGCAACAGCATAGACAACAAGCAGAATGTCGTTTTTCGGCACACGCAGTAATGGCGAATCCTCTCTAGCTACAGGAGGTGAGATTATCTCCATTTCTGTGCTTTTTTGGTGCTTGCTGCCATTCAGGACAGTGGTGTCAAATGTTGCAAGCCTCCACCACAGCAAACCAACTTTTGCAGGAGAGCAAGGGAGCTTTTTCGACAATATCGTGAATCCGGGAGGTTCGGAATCATCACATTATTCTTATGATGCTAATCTTGCTGTGCCCACGCAGCATCATCACACCCCCGGTGTTCCACCATCCGCATGGTCTCCTACCAAGCCCCCAGCAGCTTGGATGCAGAGACCTCCCCCACCTATGAACACAGCCGCCTCATCCTATTTGTCTGCTCCTACCAGTCAACCTTCAGGAGCACAGTATGGTTCCATTGGCTCAGAGTTTCGTGTCACGAACGGAGGCTTAGTGCCACCACCTCCAAGACGGGCTGCCAGTACAAATAGCTCCCAAGATGGGTCCCCAAGCAGGTCTGCGCCACCTCTCATCCGCCCTCCACCTCGCCGCATAACGTCCCATGCCACACTGTCTCCTTCAGGCAGCGTCGGCTCCATGACAGGCATGGTCGGTACTGGGGGTGTAGCATCTCGATACGTGCTTCCTCCAACTGCAGCCGCACTAGAAGCCAGCTCCTCACGTCTTGGAGCACCACCGCCGCCGCCACCACCGCAGTCAGCGTCCACCAATGGTGCAAGCAACCCAAACAGCCTCAGTTCATCGCCAGCACCCCTCGGATCCCGCTTGTCCACCTTGGTCAACAGCGAGCGCACCAAAAAGTCACTCCAGCGCTTCGCCCCTGCCGCAAGCTGGCTTGCTGCTGGTGCAAGCAAGATAGGCTCCTTTGTAGTTGGGCCAGATCGAGGACCAAGTGATGACCCGGGCACCAACGAGTCCGGCACGAGCCCCGATCATAGCCAGGCTGGTATCGCCCCTGACTCACACGGTAGCACCGCCCGTAGCTCCGCCCCGCCCCAACTCCAGCCTCCCTCGCTGGATGTTGCTCCAGCACCTCAAACCTCCCCACAGCCACCGCAGTGGCCGCAGCCAAGCTTTGCAACTCCCACAATGTACGGTGGTGTACTCAGCACTCCGTCGCCTGTGCAGAGTGTGCCTGAAGCCACTTCTACAGTGCCACTCAACTCTTCACCCTTCTTAGCACAGGGCTCCAACAGCAACAGCACCTCAGGTGCAGCGCTAGCAATGCTTGCAGACTCTGCAGAGAACCATCAGCCACCAGGTTCAATCTTCCACACTGATGATGCCGCAAATGGCGCCCACTCCTCGTGGCTTGATCCTCCCGCAAATGGCTACAGCGAAGGTGACATTCTTCTCAGTACCCAGAGTGTCAGCGCACTGCGCTCCTCAGTGTACTGCTCTTAGACGTGTTTCTGGGCCTTGAAATCTGCGTGGTAGTTTGGTGAATGCATAAACGTTCAAGTTGAGGCACCAAGTTGATGCACCAAGTTGATCAGATTCTGGAGTAAACATCAGTGGATGCTAGAGCAGCTGGCTCACACCAGCTGGTTGTTTTTTGCACCGTCAGTGTTTTTGCTGTGAGAAGCTGGATGCTCAACCCTGATGCTAGTCTGCTTCTGTATTGAGCGTCTGGAGTTGCTGCTGTGTGGCGCTGTCAAAGAGATTGACACAATTGTCCATGCAGAGCCCAAGGCGTCTCCGCAGCCATTGCAACGGCTTGCTCCAGCTGCAAAGTGGCTGCTAGCTGGTGCTGGCAAGGCGGCGCAGTTTGTTACAGGTGTGGACCGTGGGCCTGATCAGCCAGATGCAGGACAAGACGGCAGCCCCTCGCAGCAGGACGCTGACGGGGCACCTGCTGGAGCATACAGCCGTGAGCCTTCTACCCATTCTCAGTCAGACCCCCATCTGCCCGCGCAAGAACCCGCATCTATTCCACTCACAGGAGAGCCTCAAGGTAGCTCTCTAGCAGCAGACACTGCAGCTCAGGAGGAGCATTACTCTGGTGTCGCAGCCCTGATTGCTGCATCTGAGGCTCAAGGCAGCTCTCAGCCCCCTCAGCCACCTGCTGACAATGATGCGAATCCATCTTCGCGGCATCGAGGCAGAGAGTGGGGCTTTGGCAGCTTTTTCATGAACCGGCAGGGCAGCCGTCCAAACGCAGACTCTTTCAGTACAAACATGGACTCGTCTGGTGAGTTCTCTGCGCGGATCAGCAGAGCCCCACCGCCACCGGTGTACACCCGCAGCAGCCCCACAGTAGCTGTAGGGAGAGACAGCCCTGGGACAGCCTCCACGGAGCAGAGCTCGACAATAGTGCACCCCTCCCCGCATGCTGGTAGCCCCGGCAAGCCCCCTAGGCGGCCCTCCTCCACACAGGGCGAGGCTTCAAGTGGTGCGCGCCGCATGAGCCCATCTCACCATCAAATTCGCGAATCAGAAGGTGAAGGGTGGGCCGCTCAGTCCTCTGAGCAAGCTTGGGGGCATTATGATGCCAACCAGAGGCTCACAAGCGCAGAACGTCTGGTGCAGGATGGTGTGAGTGCCGAACATGCCCCAGCATGGAGCGCAGGTGACAGTGGGTACGGTTGGCATAGGGATCCAGACGCAGATCATGCTTACGATGGCAGTGCAGGCGCAGGAGCACAGTCAGTGTGGGAGGGGCAGGGGAGTTATGGCGGGTTTGGCGCCCCGGCCACTGGCAAGCCCCTGACGCCTGTAGCCACACATCCAAGCAATGACAGAGCAGCTGTTGCAACGCCGTCTGGGGGTGGATGGCTGCATGGTGCACCGTTAGAAGTTGCGGGCGCTGAGGATGTTGCTGTGGATGCACATGGCGAGGTGCAGTGCGCCAACACCCCTCGAGCCGCGGAGAGCTGCACCACACCGTTCAAAGGAGGCATCACAGATTCCTTTGCTGGGGAGTCTTTTTTCAAAGACCCTAGCATGCAGTTGGATGCAGCCGCTGCAGAAGCAGAAGCGCCTGGAAGCTTCTTTGGAGTATCCTCCACACCCCGCGCAGTGGATTCGACCGCTCACGCCTCAGCATCGTTCTTTGGCGAGGGCATGTCGCAGACACCGCGCGCTGGTGGTGCAGCTGCAACAGCAGAGCCCTCTTTCTTTGGGGGGCCGATGCATGCAGGCTCTGGTGCAGCAGGCACACTGCAGCAAGGGGTTGAAGAAGCTGAGGACGTCACTGTGGATGCGTACGGCGAGGTACAGTACGCATCCACCCCCACGCCACACGCCACCAGCGGGGCGTTGTTTGGCGACCATCGCCCTGTGGAGGACTCCTCCACTGCTGCGTGGGAGCCTCAGCCCCACGAGGCTGCACAGCTTTGGGGTGACGGTGTGAGCATGTGGAGCGCAGGGGCCCCCACATCCGCAGCTGCTCCTGATGCGCCCGGGGCTGAAGTGCCCGGTGCGCTCCTTCCACATCTCAATAGCAGCAGACACACCATTCTTCAGCATCTTTGCATTCTTGCAAGCATCCGGTAGTATGCACCGACATCTCTTGTTGAGTGTGGAGCAGTATGTAGTCTGCTGGGGATCTCTGACCCTCTGGTCTATGCATGATTTATGCAGCACAGCAACTCTGTGGTACTCGCTTTCGTGCTTTCATGCAGTGATGCGGTCGTGACATGCACCTGACGCCTGAGGTGGCGCACTCAATGCAGGTGGACTGGGCGGGGGAGCACCATGGACAACCGCTGAGGGAGGGGCGAGCAGTGGGGATGCAGGCGCGTCCGACCAGCAGTTCAGCTCCATCTTGCGTAGTGCAGGCCTCCACGTCCGCACAGACGTCGACTCGCGGGGCCCTGCAGCATCGATGGTCCTGAGCCGCACCAGTGGTGCCACCACTCAAGGCGGGGACCATGCCGCAACAGGGGCCACTGACGCCACTGATCCACAACCGCATGCCATTGGCAGCGAAAACATCCCGATTCTCGCTGAGCAGCATCCCGAACTCCCTGCCTCAACCTCAGCTGATGATGCTAGCATGGGAATCAATGGCGCAGCCGCACACCACCCGGGCAGTGCGCCCTCTGCACCGCTGACCCAGCTAGCAGAGCATGAGGGCCACCGCGGCGCGTCCGCCATGTGCGTGCCTCATGAGGCAGAAGATGTCGCTCAGCAGAGGGAGCAGTTGCATTCAGAAGGTACCGACGGCGTTGCTCCCAGTATGAGTAACTTTGCAGGCTTGGCTGGCATGATCGGGTGGAATGGTCAAAAGCCACAGCAAGGAGACGATGGGCAACATGCGCGCTCACCATCTCAGCAGTCACAGCAGCTCCCAGATGCCACAGCATTGCCACCTCCTGAGCCACTGACAACTCCCCCGAAACCAGCAGACTCGCTGGGTGGCTTTCCAGCTGCCTTTGCGCAATTCATGAGGGGATCTGGGACAGATGCAGACGGCACGACTCCAGACTTGACATCAAACCGTGTCCATAGCAGCCCAGACCCTGAACGTGCGCTTCCCGGACTTCTGCTTTCTTACCCCCGCTAAAGCCGCATGATTGTGTGCATGAATTCTGTTTGCATTCTCGATTCCAGATGGACCAGAAGACCTGCTCCATCTCATATTTCTTGAAATCCCAAAGCGTCAACTGCATCTGCATCCTTTTCATGCCACTGTGCAAGTGTGATGTGCTGTAATCATGCAGCCCCGCTGCACCATGCCAAGTGTACTGTGCCACTTGCCAGCATTCAACGCTACAGCAGTAGGACAGCATGCACTGTGTTGGTGCTCCAGAGCAAGCACAGCTCTCCCCTGCTCTCATCCTCACTGTGTGCATGCTTCCCCTACAGGAACCATCCAGAACCCTCTATGGTCGCCTCAGGAACAGGCCAACCTCGCCAAGCCCCCACTACCGCCATCCACCCTCCCACGGCCCCCACCCCCCAGCGTCCCAACCTTCTCCTACGGCTCCTCTGGGTCCCTTGGATCGGCATTGCTGCCCCCCCCACCCACCAACTTTCCAACTGGCAGCACATCACACCACCAGCCAGCGCACAGCACCGACTCGGACGCCCCGGCCGATATCAGCAGCCAGGAGTTCCCCACTGCAGGTCACAACACCTCACTCCCAGATGTGCAACATGCAGGCTCTGCTCCCATGCATACAGCATACCCGGCGCCCCCGCTGGCTCAAGATGCAACACCGGCAGGGCTGTACCAGAATGCCCATCAGGTTTCCAGTATGACAGAGTTGAGTGCACTTCGCTACAGTACTGGGCCATCAGAGCAGTTGCAACCTTCTTCGGGATTGTCACATGCCATGGCAGCCGGGGATGCTGCAGAGGCACACATGCCTGCCGCTCCGCACTCGCAGGCCAACAATCCCGACAGCCACGCGGCTACCAGCAGCACCTGGTCTGAGGTTCCGGGGGTTGCAGATCCAGAGCAGCGCCCTCAAGGGATCACCTCCACTGAAGCGGAACTTGCAGCCGCTGCTGAGGGGCATGGCGGTGGCCGCAGCGCACCTGATGCGATGCCCCCAACGCTCCCTGTGAGTGCTGAAAGGCCAGGCATTCACCCTAGCGGGTCCTACGCTTCCCTTCCTCCGGACAGCCGATACAGCAGCGGCACAGAGTATTCCATGTGCAAGCTTCCAGAGACTACTGGGCTTTCTGCGCTGGCCCCAGGTCCCAAGCCAGCTATCCCCACACCAGCCAGGTCGACCCCAGCGAGCAGCCCCAGAGCACGCAGTGTGTCTGCATCAGGAGCAAACACTCAAGCGCTGCAGCAGTATGTGGTTGCCCTGGAATCGGACAAGTTTGAGTTGCAGCGAGGCTTAAAGCGGCAGATGGAGCTGGTTCGCAAGCTTGCTGATGATCATCAGGAGGCCGAGACCAGCCTGTCAGCGTGCAAGGAAGAAGTCGCAGAGCTGCGTGGTGCGCTCGACAAGGCGAATGCAGCGCTACTGGAGAAGGTACGGTTATGGGCATCTGTTGTGCTGCCCACCGCCCATGACTGCGTGATGGTGCGGTATGGGTGTGGCGTCTTCAGTCATTGGAGCCAGGCTGTCGTATAATTGGTGAGGTGTCCTGCATTAAAAGTCACTGGAAAAAGTCACACAAGTTGAAGGAGCCTCTGCAATTGGAGTGCTCAGTGTGGAAGCTGCTGGGCGACTGTGCTGTGCCGACAGCCTGGCGTGCTGTGCAGGAGCGAGTGGCGGTCGTGGCAACACAGACGGCCGAGGCTGCGCAGCAGGCTGTGCAGGATGTCCTGGATGGGCGCACGCTGATCGTGGAGGAGAACGTTGCACTAGAGGAGCAGCTGCTGGCTCTCAAGAACGAGGCTGCGGCAGCACAGCAGCAACACAGCGAGCTGGAGTCCCGCCTGGCTGCAGCTGCTGCTGATGTACGAGCCGTGCAGGCACGTGCTGATGCAACCGCCAAACGTGCTGAGCAGGATTGCAAGCGTCTGCTTGATGAGATAGAGGAGCTGAAGGAGGGGCGCACCACGCTGCTGGGCCGCATTCGGGACATGGCTCGCCAGAAGGGTGTCGATCTCAATGGTTCCACTGCTGGTGTTTCTCCACCGGGGCCAGCTGCAGATGCTGAGGTGAAACCCAACCTCGCTGCGAGTGGGGGTGCCGCTAGGGAGGTGGCAGATGCAGCCTGCCAGTGCTCTGGAGCTGCTGGGGGAGCGGAGGCCGCGAGTTTGATGGTGTCGAGGGGGCTGTTGCTTCAGAATAGGCTTCTGGAAGAAGAAGTTGAAGAGCTGCAGGACCCAGTCAGCTTGCGGGTCGCGGAGCAGGCGGCCGCTGCAGCGCAAGGCTCGCGCACAGCAGATCATGCCGACCAAGCCCAGTCTGCGCCTGCGTCTGACGACAGAGGAGCAGCGGTAGGCGCTACAGGGTTGGGGGATGCGGAGCAGGGGGGGAGCTTGGAGGGCTGGAGAGCGCTGTTGCCCCCCGTCGGGCGGGGCTCCGGCGTTGTGGCTGCGGTGGCAGACACCCAGGTGGGTGTGCTAGACAGCGTGCATGAGCTGCTGGATAGAGTTGCCAAGGATCGCGTGCGGTCTCAGCAGCACATCGCTGCCAAGGCTGCTGAAATCCAGTTACTCAAGGCTGCTGTGTTGGCTTCTGGTGGGGTTGTTCCACAGTGTGGAATCTGGCACGATCCCACACAGCCAGAGGAAGGCAGTGCCAGTCCCAGCAGAGATGCCCCATTGCAGGGGCTTGGGGGTGCAGCGTCAGAACGTGCAGGTGACTCGAAGCCTCCCGTGGAACTGGAGCAGGCCCAGCAGCTGCATGCCGCTGACACGGGAGGTTCAGATCCCGTAAGCGTGTCTACGGGGGCACTGGCGCCGGATAATGTGCATCAGGGTCACAGCAGAGAAAGCCCAACAGTCAACGGTGCTGCAGCAGCGCCTGGCAGTGCAGCGGTGCAGGCAGATCCCAGTGCGGCTGCACAGCACCATACGCCTCCAAAGAGCGTTAGACAGGCAGCAGAGATGACAGGTTCAGGAGAGAGCCCCGAGGTGAGGCCTTCACCCTCTCGGGGGTGGTTTGGTGGTATGTTTGGAAGAAGCCCATCCCGGCAGTCGCCTCAGCGCACCCTTCTGAACTCAGCATAGCAACACAGGTCCCCCGCAGCTGCTGACTGCTTCAAAGCTGTCCTTTGGTGCACCCAATCAAGCATGCATTATGCAACGAACTCCAGTTTCGTGTGGAGGCTGGTGTGGATGGTGTCCTCTTGCAGTACAGTTGCACAGGCCCTAGATTCAAGGTGCGTTTATAGGGTGGGGAGCAGCACAGGTGGTGTAAGTGGCAGTTGCTAGAGTATAGTCGAGTTTAGTGAATCCTATGTGAATGTGTGAAGATTCTATGTAAGTTCTTGCTTATGTCAGACTCTGTTGCTGTTGGATAGTACCATTGCCATGGGGACGCTGGTTGTGCTGCCACGCTGGTTCAAACCAGGCTGGGCAAAAGGTCACTCTCCACTCACAAGTGTCTTCCGATACGCTGCCAACACCACAAGAACATGAAACACTGCACGCTTTGCCTTGAACCCTTTGTCAGTACAAGGGCCCATCTGCTCGAAAGCAGACGGATCTTAGACGCCCTAGCACCTTGGAATACAATTTTCCTTCATGCAGAACAATCGGACTCAGAGCACACCTGAGGCCACATGCATGGCCTTGGCGTACCTGTGCAGGGGTGCACAAGGCCTGCATTACTGTCTAAAACGCTTGAATGATGGGTGAGAGCCTGCGGATCATACAGCTTCTATGCGGGGCACAAATCCAATAGATAAACACCAAAAACGGGAGGGTGGGGGGCAAAGAACCCTGGTGAAAAACCGTCAGCACACTAACCGTCCTCGGCAGACAACCACCTGCGTGATACAAAAGAGCTCCCCATTGCTATCTATGCTGAACCCAAGCGTTTTCTGCCTCAACACAACTGTTGTTGTGCACGATGCATGGTTACTACATGCATGACCGGAACGCTCTTTCTTGTTCAGATTTCCTGTGTTGGGAAAACATGTTTTCCTTTCAGAAAAACTCCATTCCGACACGTACCTCTCTCAGCATCATCCATTTATGTTGTAGAAGCCTTCTCTACTGATGCCATCCCCTTTCTCCACCTGTTCAAAATTCATTGTCTAATACTTGGATACTGATGGTGCAGTTGAAGGTCAGGTAAGTTGGTGGTGTTCTTATGGATTTCAATACATAAAGATTATAATTATTCAGGGACTACGCCATACTCATTTTGAGCTTCGGCCTCAGCGCCACAGTGGCGAAAGTCATGCATTTCGTTCAAGGGGACACCACCAGAGATCCTTTACGCCTTCGTATTTAGCGGTTTTCGTTTCGGGAGCCTTCTTATTCACTGCCATTCAGCTTGTAAAGAACAAGTGGTGTTTGAGACAATTTGTGCTGCTTTGTGGGTTCTTGCCCACCCTCATTGGTTGGGTTTCGGTCGTAACCAAGAATCTGGACAAGCCGAAATTGCTCTGTTAATTGCCGAAAAGGCAGAAGCCAAACCAGACACCGTTGACGCAAACCAGAAATGGTGGCTCCGGCACTCGTGCATGCTCAAAATTTTGGGTCTTCTACAGGACGGTCCCAAAATGCGTTGGGGTTTTGACACATTTTCGGGCCCCTTTTAGTCATCAAACCATATATATTGGCACGTGCACGCTCGGCGCCATGGCGATGAGACCGTGGCGAACGATCATGACCTGATAGTTCTTATGATTCGCTATGAATCGCTATGAATATCTATACCCAGCATTCTTCGTTAGAGGGTTGCTGTTCACCACAAGTGCACCCTCTTTCATTTTCGATGCATCAGTTCATTTGTGTGCAGTAAAGGGTTCTCTGACGATTTCGTCTCAACTCAAAGACGCCTGTTTACTTTCACAACGTTTTGCTGCAGAATGTACTGCTGAGTTCTGAACTGTATTGATCGGCCAGTCAAGGCAGATGAATAGACGTTACAGACCTGTCGGCCCACGCAGGCTGCAGGGCTCCATGGTTGTGTTTCTGGCTGCAACCGTTCTGCTCCTGCTTCCAATGCTCGCGCTCTTGCGCTGGAGGTACAATGCTGCAAGCGAGGTTGGGTCTGTGCACGTCCTGCGTGCAGGTGTTCGTCCACACCAGTTGCAGTATCTGGCCACAAACATTTAC
The DNA here is from genome assembly GCA_032359135.1 of Ulvella scutata. Lineage (NCBI taxonomy): Eukaryota > Viridiplantae > Chlorophyta > Ulvophyceae > Ulvales > Ulvellaceae > Ulvella > Ulvella scutata. Next base: position 919,249 of record JAUMHD010000003.1, read on the forward strand.
ATGTTCCTAGTTGATTTCGTTTCTGGGGTGCTTTTACGCGGGAGCTCTTTCCTCTCTCGGTGTTCGCCTGGTTTGCACTTATGTTGGCGCGCCATGGCAATCAGTTCCAAATCACGCTGCAGGTGCAAACTCTGTGTCTGCTGGTAACAATCCAATGTATTTGTCAAGGTGATCTGCTTCTGCAGACCCTACACGTGACAGACTGTCTAGCTTCCAGCACACACCTGCTCTGCCTCTGGCCAACACCCACATGGACCAGCAACAGACTGTGAAGCAAGCATCGACAGATGAAGCCTTGAGGGGACAGGACGCAGAACCTCAAGACAGTATATCCATCGAGGGACTCAGGTTGACACCTCGAGCAGATGCACATTGTGACACCCTAGGTGCAGTTCCCTGGCAACCTCGGCGATACTCTTCTGCTCTCCATCTCACAGCTGTAAAGGCTGGTTGTCATTCACGTTTTCGAATGCCTTGTTACTGTGAAGACCTCTTCAACCCCAAGGTCGCCATGTGTCCCTCCACTGTGTCCCTCCATGTGTCCCTCCACCGTCATGTGTCCCTCCACTGTGTCCCTCCATGTGTCCCTCCACCTCCATGTGTCCCTCCATTGTGTCCCTCCATGTGTCCCTCCACCGCCATGTGTCCCTCCACTGCACGATAACACATGCGACAGCGTCTAGGTTTTGCACATGCAGGAAGCAAGTCCAAGATGGAAGTTTTCAATTGCAGAGTTGCAGCAGCGAGAGTGTTGGCTGAAAAGGCATGTGATGAGCTGGCTGCGCATCCGCCTGACCCACCATTCCAAGAAGCGCACCTGAACATTGGTTTGTACGCGGAGGGCATTCCAGGATTCGATCCGAAGGCTGTCAATCCCAGCTTGACCCTGTATCAGCCGAAAATATCCATCGCGGTGGAACCACAGGCCGATTTTGTTTCCCAGGGTATCATGCAAGATGGTGCGGGCATCCCTGTGTGTGCTGCTGCTGCTATTCCATGGCATGTGCCGCATGCTGAGTCCTTAGCAATGATGCCTCTCGGTCTCTTGTATAGAGGCGAGCTGCACAGAAGCACTGGCAGACTGCATTCAGCATGAAACCCTGACCCACACAGAACCACTGGTGTAGTCTGCATCAACTAATGACGCTCCACAGCGCATCAAGCTGCCTCCTGCATCGAGCAGCTTAACAGTTGAACAGGGAGCATGCCTGCTCGCTCAGAATGAAGCAGGTGAGCGTGTGAGGGCCTCAGTGTGCTCCTGCGACACACAGGATGTGCTCTCATAGCAGTAGCGCAAACACCACACACAGCAGCAGCTCAAGGGGTCAATGGACAGCTAGCATGCAGGGATATGGGATCTGGATGAGGTCAGAACGGTTCTCGACGCGTTGGAACGGGTGGCTGGGGAGCAGTCACACATCCGCTCAACAGCGCTAATCCCGCAAGATGACAGGCAAGTCATGCTGGACGTGGGAGCGAACGTGGGCGTCTTCTCCTTCGTTGCAGCAGTGCTGGGGTACACTGTGTACTCCTTCGAAGCCATGCCTCGCAATGTGGCAGCCCTGCATCAGACGCTCTGCTGGAACCCTGCTCTGCGGGACTCCCTCACAGTGCGCTCTTTGCAATGCAGCGCGTTGTACATGCCACCCACCTTGCCTATGAAGTGCTCCAGAGCTCCATTGAGCACTTGCTTTCTCTTGTGCTCATTTGATGAGGGCGGAGTCGAAGTCGCGTTGCTCTTTGTGAAGATGGGGATGGGCTGCAGGTGTTCCCTAGCGGCCTTGCAGAAGAGGAGACTGCGTGCTTGGTGGTCAGCGACAGCATCAATGTGGCGGACGGGCATGTGATCTGCAACCACGAGCAGCTGGAGGCCCACGCTGTGAACATGACGAGCCGGGGCACCACTCACACTGTCACCATTGACAAGTTCCTGGATGATGTGCACATCGACGTCATGAAGATCGACGTGGAGGGCTACGAGCCTCATGTGATGGCCGGCGCCGGTGCGTATGCATGCATGCATGCTCCTGCGATGCTTCCATTGTGCCTGAGCAGTTCTGGGTAGTGCTGCGGTGCAGGGGCAGTGCCCGTGTAGGATTTCGTGAGGCTCGCCGCGCTTCGCTGTGAGGTTGAGATCATTTGCTGCTGTGCCAAATGGGGGTGTGGGTGCAGGCTGACAGAGTTCACGGGGTGTGTGTGTGTTTGGGGCCCGCGTGCTGCTTCACATGGTGTTCGGGGCTGCAACATTCTCCTCAGTGTGCAATCATGTCTCACAGTTGCAGTGGATGAGTGTGCTGTGACAGTGGCTGTGGTGCTGCAGGGGACGCGCTGCAGAGCGTGCAGTATGTCATGACGGAGGTCAGCGTGTTAGATCTCCCCAAAAAGAATAATGCAACCTTTGAAGACGTTGTGCTCCAGTATCTGGGAGGGTGGGAGGCTCGAGGCTTCTCAGTGCACATCTGCCAGGGGCACCACAGCTGCTTCGAGCAGCCAGTGACGCCTGCCAAGGATGCTGCTGCGGTGATCAAGCCAATGGGTATTGCCAGTGCATTGCTGGTACACACAGACACCCCTGTGACGACTGTCAAGTGATGCAGCAGCATCCCTTCGGGTCTTGCCTTACTAATCACATGCGTGGCATCGAGCACACATGCAGCAGCACCCCGTCCATGCAGCTAGATTTTCAGGCTCTCTAGAGTGTGACTGCCAAGATGCTAGCTTTTTTCCATGTGCAGATCTTGTCTGCGCTGGTGTGTGGAGTCAGGTTAACGGCTGACAGGTTGTAGTTGCAATGGTGCTATTTCCATGCATGTGCGCACACAAAGAGCATGTCCGCACTGCTTGTGGGAAGCCCTGGCTACTTTCGCATGTTGCATCCTGAGGGTTCATGGCGTTGATGAAGCCGGTTCGCTGAAGAAGTTCAAGAGTCAAGTTTCCAAGTGGGCTTTATTTCGTGTCTTGCACAGGTGCTAGCAGCGGCACCTTTTTGTGCAGAGATGACAGCATTTTGGGTCGGATCGATGGCTGCTCTTGATGTTTCCACATCGGAGTTGGTGTGACAAACGATAACACCAACGGTTTTTCTCTGCAGTCATGGTTTGGGGCTGTGTACATGGAAGATCAGGTGAAAGTTATTGCACCTGTCAACAGAATCATTGCAAGTTTGTGGTGTAACTCCGAACGATTTCGATCACTGCGTATGTGTGTGAGTGCAAGAAACTATCATGCTGTGAGCATACACAAAGATCACGCAGAACCCCCGGCCGGTGGCCCCCCCTCTGCAGCATCCAACAAAGTTGGCCACCTTGCTCTGCTCTCGCCTTTTTCGCGGTGGGTTAAGTTCAGGTTGTCGAGCCAAAGGCTCTGTGGCCCTCCCAGATCCCCTGCCCCCTCCGGGACACCAGCCGGGTGCCCCTGCTCCCCAGCTTGCAACCCCCGCCACTCCCACCTTCCTCCATACCACTGCCCCCCCCTCCGACGCCGGCCACCCCAACTGCGCTCCCGGCTCTCCCCTCCTCGCACCCGCTGGCGCCCCGCACCGCACAGGCATCCCCAAGCGTGGCGATGTCAAGGCGATGTTTTCAGCTCGGCAGGAGATGATCCTCGACGTCTCGTATATCCACCCCTGCGAGGCCTCTTACGTCAACGCAGCTGCCCATGCCAAAGGTGCAGCGGCGAAGCTCTGTGACTTGCTGAAGTACGCACACTCTCGCAACAGCCTTGTTCCACCGAGACGTCCCGTGCGAACATTGTACCACTGAGCCACGAGGTCTTCGGACGCCTGGGTGAACCCGCAATGCAACACCTCAACTAGCTCACCGAGCTTGCTGCTTCCACCGGCGGGCGCAGTTGACAAGAGGTCCTTTGTTGACCAAGCACTGTTGGAGTTGGCTGGCGCAGCAACTACGACATCGTGTACATGTACGCCACCGGCATGCATGCCCAGGCTGGCAGCAAGGCCCTCCTGCCGGGCCTGCTGGTTCCTACTGCTGATGCTGCAGGCACCTGCGGCTACTGATCGCCCCCCCCCCCCTCCCCACACTGCGGCTCCCACTCCTCCCTCCTCCTCCGAGTGCCGCCTCCCTCCGCTTAGCGCTCCCGCCCGGCGCGGCCCCCTCCCAACCCCGGCAGCCACTCGGCCTCCCGCCCCCAGCTGGTGGCCACAGCCTGCACACCCCTACATCAGCCGGTGCTTCTTGAATGTTCAAGGTCCCTACCCCCCAACCTTCCTCCGGCGCCTCGCTCCCCCTCGGCTGCTGTTCCTCCACCGACGCCCCGTGCCTCCCAGTCCCCTGGATCCACGCCCCCTTCCCCTCCCGACGCCTCCTGCGGCCACCCAAGTGTCTTGCTGTGGTCTTTCGTGGCGGTGTCTGGCTGGTGCCACCCCTGGTGGCGCAACGCTGGCGGCGATAGCCCACGGCCTTGGGCCGTCCGTTCTGTGCAGTGTTGTTTCACCGTTGCGGTGCTGACTTTTGGCGCTTGTGTTTAGGGTTTGGAGCTGTCTCTGGCGGGCTGTTTGCTTTCATTCTGCATATGTGTGTTATCTACTTAGTGGTAGGTGTTCCATGGAGGCTGGTTGCAGTGCTAGCATTGTTGGCTGGTTTCAGATGCTCTATGGTGGCGCACCTTTCGTGCTTGTGAGCCGCGCCCCTGTTGATGTAAACACATAGATCACCTTTTAACACATAGATCACCTTTTACACTCTTCCCTCAATGTGACAACAGCCGCAGACCTACACCAACACGTCAGTGCAACAGAGCCGCAAAGGAGATCTTGGGGCTACTGGCCCATTCCTTAACAATGACACTGATCGCTTTTGTGAACTAATACGCGTTTTTAGGATGTCAGCACGCGCGGATCTTCAAAAGACCACTCAAAGTTGTGGTTTGTTTCCTTTGGAGACAATATGCATTTCCATCAAAATCCACAACTGCTCCATTCCATCAGAGGACACGCAGACCTGAGCAGTTGCACTTCTATTTCCAGCAGTTGTTGGGCAGAGTGCCGGAATAAGCTCATCTGGTTGAGGCAAAAGTTGCCAACTCAGTATCTGTGTAAGCGCTTCAAGTGCATGCCCCAGCCGACACTTACCTACCTGCAAGTATTTATTGTGTAGGGAATGTTGCAAGGATTCCTTGTTGCCGGGGCACCTTGACGAGAGCAATAGATGTACTCTGATGCTGTAGTGAACAGTGTTCACGAGCATAGCAACAGTGGATTCGATCATCCACAGACACCGCAATCAGATGTACAGCTATTGCATCTTTCTGAAACTTGTACCTTCTGCAGCCATGGCCCGTTTGGGGTCAGAGTTGGTGACCTCAGGAGGCAGGCGTGATCTTGAGCCTTGCAGCTGCTTGCTGATGCTCCCAGTACCAACGAACAAGGCACACTCTTCTCCTCCAAGTGAGAAACGTGTACTGACATCGGACTGTTGCACATCGTTCCATCTTGTTGCAGCCTCAGCTACACCCAATTTCTGCATGCATATGTACACACCACTATGTTTTCCACTGGTTGCGTCATCTGGCACCAGATGGCCTACATGGGCCACATGTGCATGCTTCTTGCGTGCGATAGCACGCGCATGCTTCTTGCGCGCCTTAGCGCTTGCTCCGGCAGGCAGTGGTGGCTCCACATCAGTTGCCTGTGGAGCCACCAGCAGGCAAACTCTTTCTTGAAAAGCAAAGCAATACATTGGGGCTGGTGCCTCGGAGCCTCCTGTGGCTGTGGTTTGTGCAGAGACGCGGCTTGACTGCTGAAGAGCATATGCAATCTGCTGCAAGTGCGCAGCCTTCTGCAAGGTGGCCCGGTGAGCATGGCATGGGATCATGTCTAAGTCAACAGTGGCTTGCAGAAGCACTCTCGTGGTTAGCTTGCCACACAACCCCCCAACAGCCCCCTCCAAAGGCATGGCGACCAGGCGTTCACACTGACCAGAAGCGTCTGGTATCTCAGGCTTCAGGGCAGCCAGCATCCACTTCCCTGCCTCGTTCTTCCACAAGCCTATGCATTGGTCTCTCCCGTCAAAATCCCACAAGCTTCTGCTGTCATCGTCAAGGTGCATGGAGCAGCCATGCAGGGTCAAGCTGGCCCATCCAGGCTCCAACACCTCACCAACGCTTCCAATCTCAAAACAATCAGTCAGATTCTCAATTGTGATGGGATCCGCAGCAGCAATTGAACCTGGAATCTGGCGGCGGTCGACCTGCAGCAAGCAATCGGAGGCTGTGCGGTTGAGCACTTCATCAAGTTCAGACAAAACATCAACATTCAATGGAATGGGAAGGGACCACAAGGCCATTTTTATATTTCTACTTACGCTGAACCTTGCAGGTGATGATACTATACTTCCTGGCGAAATTCTCGCACAGGAAGATGCAGTGGCTGACACTTGTGAAACAGAAGTGTGACACACAAACCCCAATCTCAGGTCCAGGCTGAGTATCAGCAGCACACAGCAACACATGTAACAGCACCTGAATTGTGTCTCCTGTACGCTTGCAACCATTAGCAAGCTGGTCACTGTTTGCTGTTCCTTCTGACAGCAGCGATAGTGATTCTGCAGTCACAGGTGAAGCGTCATCACGATGAGCTGCAGAAGAAGCCTGAGCTTGTGCCTCATCATCTTTGCATGTTGATTCAGAGCTGAAGATGGTGTTCAATCTTGATGGCTCTGCATCTCTTGGCCCATTTGATCCCCCCTGCTCTGTGCAAGGGATGTGGGCTCCTGAGATGCTGTGCGCACTTTCCCAAGTGTCATTGCTGGACGTGCATGTGCAGGAGCTGAGTCGATGCGACGCAATTCCAGTGCAGCTCGATTCTGCTGTGACAGCATTCACCATGAAACCATCTGTTGCAGTCTCCACACTATTCGACGCCTTTTCAGGCCTATTGGCTCGTACATCTGCATCAGCTGGGCATCTTTCAGATTGACATGGCTCCATACTAATTCTGATCTGCTCACCATGAGTACAGCCTGCACTGGTGGCACCAGAAGTAGCAGCGCGTTTGCCTGCTATTACTGAAGTTGCAGGCTTCCCAGTTGCAGAGACCTGGCGCCCCTGCTCGTTTGAATTGTCAGCCTTGTGCTGGATCCCTGCGGCAATTGGGCTTGCTAAGGAAGAACGAGGGCTTGGTGATGACGGTGCCAACCTATACCTCCCAATTCCTGTGAACACATTGGACAAGCTGCCCGCATTTGGCATTCCACCAGCGTGCTCGCAGTCCCTGGCCGTTGATCCGTCATCAATAGAGCTGCCATGCCGCGCCGTCCGATTTGTAGGTGTGCCTACGGGGCTGCAGATGAAGCGCAGTGTGTTTTGGATCACTCTGGAGCCAGGGATTCGTTGGCTGGGAATATCGCTTTTCTTTTCTGCCGCAGCTTCCTGTGCACGAAGTGCGATGGAGTGGGAACTCATCAAAGCGCGTGGCATGCAAAGCATATGCTGAGATGTGAGTTTGAGACGGACACATGAGGGTTTCACCCCCATCTTGGCTGCCACCATCTCACGTAAACGTCCAATCAATATCCCTCTGCTTGTATTTAGAATAAATCCTCGTGGAGGTATACGTATCAGGCACTCAGATGGCTTCAGAGTTTTCTCATGGAGCTGGGCACTCAGTGCTGGAACCACAGATAGTTCTCTTGAATCACTGCTGTTTAACTCAGGCTGTGGTGCATGCCCCTGGACGGCATTTGGTCTGATGATTCTATCTGTGCTGCGTTGATCCTCAGAACTTGCGCGTGCTGCAGCTATTTTCATTCTCAACTCACCAGCACGCCTGTTCTGATCTCGAGTGAGCCTTGCCTGGTCCTCGGCCGTGCCAGCACGCATGTTCTGTTCTCGAGCGAGACTTGCCTTGTACTCAGCCGTACCAAGAAATTCAGTTGCCACAAAAACGTCCACAGGAACCTGTACAATATCCTGTCTGGACACTTGTTGGGGTATTTTTTAGGCTGAAGTCAGTGTCCCTTGGGATACATGAGCGATGTTCCTCGCACCCGGCGGTCCTTGTTCAACCTTTCCCTCGCCGAACTGAAATCAGATTCCTCACTGTGTTTGTCTGGACTAGAAAATGCACACATCTTGTTGATAGTTGCCACATCCACAGGGTAGTCACTGGCGTTGTGAAAGGGTAGGATGGCAGTGCACATTGGGCAGGAAGGGATCTGATTGCCACATAGAATCTGCACATAGTATGGATTCCGGTGATCAATCCTGAAACACACTGTGTTTGACAGTGCAGACGCTGCTTCAGAGCGCTGGGAGCAAATGGGGGCGCAGCCACGTCATTCTTCGGAGACAGACAGGTGTTGACAGTATAGATTATATCTTTATATATTAGCTACAATGGCTCGCAGGCAATGGCAAGGGCCATGTGAAGCGTACCAATGTCAAGGCTCCAGTGGCCATAGAGCATCCACAGCAGCCCAATGTTCGCGGGGCCTGCAACCCAGAACGTTGGAAAGCAACTTGTGAAATAGGACAGCGCATAACGCTGTCCTCAGATGCTGTGGAATCATTAACACTGCTGTGGCGACGTCTCAAGGGCACGTGGGTTGTCATGACTGTAAAAGGCTCAGCTGCAATCAGCTCTGGTGAAGAGGGGTGTTGGTGCAGTGCATAAGTATGTTTCACAGATTCAGCGTGTCATTGCAGCGTTGAACGCTTGAATTTCATCATACTTTAAGAACCATGTCCGAAACGGTTCAAAACGGTTCATACTGAAACCCCATTCAGGCGAATGTCTTGCTGAGTGAACAATCTCCTGCTGTGCCATGTGATGGATGTACGTCTGCAACTTTCTCTTCTATTCAGGCCTCACAACTCAAACTACCGGGGTCTCAGGGGCGGCCACCTTGATCCATCCCAACCGTACCGAACTTTACAAGCCGACAAGGACTTACCGCGCAAATTGTACTGCACAGCAAAAGTGTGGCACAAAACCAAGGAGCATGACCCCATCTAATCTGGCGCAGAGGAGCCCTCTTGTTGTTTCCAAAGAATGGATGAAGGATGCGGTACGTTGCTGTGAGACCATCATCCCATCCTAGTGTGTACAACATTCCATGCCGTTTCTTCGTGCACTATGTGATTGGGGCATGTTCATCAGCTCACACCGTTTGCGGACAAGGTTTGCTATATGACAGAGGGGGTGGAAGGAGGCCACCCTAAACAGTGAGTGTACAGACCGAGCTTGAAGTGTATGTAAGCCCGATCGCTGTGGGGCACATAAGAGCACAGTGTCTTACAGGGGTGCAGGAGTGGCTCAAGCGTGACAGAGGTTCAATGGAGACACTGCTGAGATCAGAGAACGACATGCATGAAGTCAGGAGCACCAGCAGAGGGCAACACCCGGTCCATGCACGCATACCAGCCACAGATATGGCATATGCAAAGATAGGGCTGTAAATTAAAGGGGGCGACCTTCAGAGTACCGCCTAACTACAGGTCAAGAACAGTCGAGTAAAAATAGCCGTGCAGATGACCCCCAAACTAAGCAATCAATCTCCCTGTGTGTGCTCCAGATTAACGCCAAAGTACAAGTCCAAGGAGGGAACTATGATCTGATTTGAAGGCCGGAGCAGACTCTTTTCTGAATACCGGGGTTTCACGCTGTTATGGGCTTCTGCAGGCACGAGAGGTCCAAAACCCGTTCATCGTTTCTGTTGACGGCCATGTCATCAGATATGCAAGGATTTAGCATGATGTTGTTGTACCCTGCCAATTTCATCAGTACTGGCGCAGTACAGTGAGAACAATGAGTACAGCGGGATTGCGCTCGCCTGTGATCCTGTTCGAACCGCGCAGCGTCCATCTGGCTCACCGACCTTCCCACCTGTGCCGCCCTCATTCTAATGTCCGAGGAATATGGCACCAAAGCCCGCCTCCGCCTGGACTTGGCCCTCCTCCACCAACACACCGACGCCCTGCTGTGGCGCTAGTGCAGGCGCCATGTGGACGGCGACTCCGGTGGCCACCACTCGATGACATGCCGGACTATACATGATCGCATGATTTCACACCACAGTCGAACTGTCCATGTTTGGCGAAGCTTGCATTGCAGATCAGGTGCAGCTACCCCATTGGAACCGAACGTCCGCCAGGCAGCCCGCCTGCAGCAGCTCAAGGCGATGCCCCAATTCTCCTTCTCTCCCCCCCCCCCCCCCCCGCCACCTCTGGCACCATCACCCCTCACTCAGCCCCCGGTGCACCAGCATCTGACCCGCACCGTGGCTTGCCCACACCCCACGCCCCACAGCTGACACCGCCACTTGAATGAGCAATCATGACAGCGTGTACATGTACACTACCGGCACGTGGCGGGAAAGGCCCTCCTCCCGGGCCTACCTGTTCCCACAACCGACGTCGCATCTACCCCTCCCCCCCACCTACCCCGCTCTTGCGCACCTCCCCGTTGTCGGCACCGTCCTCGATTCCTGCGACCCCCGCCGACTTCCCCCTCTCCCGTCCCCCGCTGGCTGCCCACCCCCCCCTCTGCCTCCCGATGCCCACACCCTGTCGCTTTCGTCCCCAGCCTCCAGCAGCCACTGCCTGCTGATGATTTCTGGAGGCCAGCCTGCTGGTAGGCGCGGTGTGCGACCTTATTGTCTACTGTTCTGGCAGAGCTGCTGATGTGTGCTGCTTGTGTGTGCGTACTTGCAATTTTGGTGGGTGCTACTTGTGCTGGTTGCTCTGGTAGGGTCTGCCTTGTGTGCAGATAGAGAACTGCGCCATCACCGAAACTGACAGTGAATGAGTGAATGGGTGCACTGACCGTTTGCGCAAGCAGCGGCATCATATGCGGAGGTTTGCAAACAGTGTGCGGGGCGTGTGCTTTTACACTGGTTGAATAACGAAGAAGCTTATTCAGTCCTACAAATCGGATTCCACCCACAAACTCAAAAATCTGAACAGTGGCGCAGCATTGTTCCATGTGTGAAGGGATCCACCAAAAAATACCCACTGGGAGATGCAACTGAGAACTAATCTCCCCTCGCAGGCACCCTGCACGCCATATCTACGCCACGTAACAGCGGGGAAAAATTGTGTGCTTCTGAAAAACGGGTACTACTGCACTTTTTTCACCATTGTGACACATCCTGTTGTACAATCGATAACTACCGACCGACTAGGCTTTGTTATCTGCTGTAGGCAAGCCCAGCTTGTCATCGTTCTGCTGCTGTGCCATGCTTCTCTGTGACTTGCTCTCTTGAGCGAACTTCAGCGCAGCATCAGCAAGACCGGCAGCACGCTCCTCCTCAGTGAACTCAGCGAGGTAGTAGTCCTCCTCAACCACTCCCTCACGCGGTCCGAACAGCATTCCACCCCACATTGGGAAGTACACAGGGATCACAAGCAGAGTGCAGGCGATCACCATGATGCCCATGTAGATAAGGCCTGTGTAAGTCTCGTATGCTGAGTCCTTGAAGAACAGAGTCTGTGTGATCACGGACCCGGCGTTGCCACCGGCGCCCACGAAGCCGGACACGACACCAAGAGCACGCTTGGACACGAAGGGCACGACTCCGTACGATGCTCCCTCTGAGGACTGCACCAGTAGGGAGAAGATAAGCATGATGATGATGGTGCCGGCAAGGCTGTCCTTTGCGAGGCCCATGAAGATGCAGAAGGCGCCCTCCAGGGTCTGCAGGATCCAGAGCGCCCAGAGGCGGCCGCGCATGCCGTAGTACTTGCCCGCCAGATCGGAGCCGAGGCCACCAACAGAGCGAGCAAACAAGTTCATGAGGCCGAAGAGGGAACCTAGGAAACCAGCAATTGTCAAGCTGACACCGAACTGATCGAACAGGTAGGTCACAATGATGTTGTTCATGGTCAGCTCGACACCGAAGCAGAAGCCGTAGGTGATGGTCAGGCACCACATCCTGCACAGATAAGAACAACCATCAGACCCTCAGACCCCAGTTTCAACTCATGCGAATGGTGCTTTCACAGAAAAGATGAGGCAGGACAGACGGGCATCGAGATGCACACCTGTAGTTGAGGCAAGCAGTCATGAACACCTTCAAGGGGGAGTCCTTGCTCATGCCCCCAGACTTCTTAAGCAGAGCGTATGTACCATCTGGCAGATCAATGGAGAAGAACAGGATGAGGATGCCAGAGATGATGTGCATGAAAGCGGGCACAAACATCGCCCATCGCCAAGCAAGGAAGGGCTCCACTCCTGTCTTGATTGCACTGAAGATGAGAGGCATCAACAGCTGTGTGACACCACCACCCAAGTTACCCCAGCCTGCCGTCGTTGCGTTTGCAATCCCTGCATACATGGAGCATGAATTCAGACTACACAACTGTGCACTTGTAAGCAACTGCTTCAGACGCACGCCACCACATACTAATACAGGCACTCCAGAGATCTTCCAGGCAGTCTTGTGCCGCTTTACAAGGGTGGAATGAAAATCAGGCTGCGCACCAACAATCTTAACATTGAACATGCATGCCGTCCAGAACTGGCAAGCGACGAAGGTGGAGAGACCGAAGCCGATGCCAAACCGAAGCATAGTGAAGTCGATTGCTTTCTCAGCGAGAGCCATGCCAAACACGCACGGGGCACTCAGCAGAAGCACGACAGACATTCCTAGTCGAGGTCCAACCCAGTCACACACAGCGCCCATGGCAACACGGGCAGCAATTGTTCCAGCCACAGCTGCAATCCCTGCACATCAACAAACAGTTTCAGATGGTCGTCACATCGTCCACGCTGCACCAGCATGAGAGATTACATCTACAGGACTGCAGAACTAGAAATAGTGTGAGTCAGCAGCAGGAATAGTGCAGAGAGCTATGCAAGTTCAGACTGCAAGCAGGAGAATCGTATCAGGCAGCGCAACCAACACAGATGAAACCTAGACACCTCGACTACAATTATGCACATACTAATTGTGGAAGATAATTCAGTTAACCATGTTGATTGAACACTGCACCGCGGCCGCGGCGAAGGTAATTAGGTATCAGGCAAGGGTGTCGTAGGTGCGAGAACGATTAAGGCGGAGTGAGGCGCACGGCTGCAGCGCCCCCTGCCCTAGCGAAAGACACACTAGAGACGAGACGAGACTCGCAATGCAATAATTGTCAGCAAAGAACGTATGGTGACCCGTGCTTCCGGATGGTGCAGCCATCAGGTAGGTCACAAGACGCATGCCACTCACATGATCGCTCATGAGGGGTCACAGCACGAACACCTTGGGACGCTCTACCCACCTCGAGCAGGAACACTGACCCTCCCAACCACCAAACTAGCCCACATCACCAGAAACAGCAGAAGAACAGTGACCAAGCAGGTCTGGGCGCGGGGCAGGAATGAAATGAAATGCACGCGGGGCCGCGGTCACTGCTGCGCGCGCGGCACAGTACCCGATCCAGTTTCGAAACTGTCGCGGAAGTACAGAGATAGAAACTACGGAAGAGTGTTTAAATCAACATGCAAAGGGGGAGGCTGGCAAACGCCTGGAGATATGTCAACGGCAATGACTGCGCCAGCTGCTAGATTGCCAGATGCCAAGAGCAGACCCGTGCAGACAACATGCACCCAGCCTTCAAACTCCGTGCTGATCACCCGATGACAGCAAGAACGGACAAACTGTACAGTGTGATGCTCGGAACCCACACTGGGTTCCAACGCCAAGCAAGAAGGCAGGTGAGAGCGAAGAGCGGCGCACCAGCGTTGCCAAGGTCAATCTTGTTCAAGCCCAGAGACTCACGAACCACAGGGATCATTGCAGCTGGAGCAAACACGGACACGAAGGACGTGAAGAAGCCGAACCAGCAGAGGTGGAACGCCCTCATGTGGGGCTGGGCCACTGAAAACAAATTAATCTTCAGCGCCTTGTGCTCCGAATCAACGGGCAAAGCAAACGTGGCAGTTGACATGTTGAAGGATAGCTCGTCCTGAGGTCGATCGAAGGCCGCAGTCAGCGTGTTGACAGCGTGTACGAGGGTGCAGTGTTTTGAAAGGTGTGACCTGGTCACAAGTGCCGAAGTTCACAACAGAGATGAACTGCTGCATTGTTCACCGGCACCTTTATAACTGTCATCTGCCTCTGCAGGAGTTTGGGATTTTATGGAGTTGAACGAAGTAGAGAGGCGCTGAACGTCCTTGTGGGATTGTTCCCGTTATGACGAGCGGGCGCATGCATGGGCCTTTTGAAGACCCACGCACACTGGTCAGACATTTGTGCAGGGCGCTTCCATGGCCACTTTGACCGGGTCATGCGAGCCACAAGTAGCTATGGATGCTAGCGCCAGGACCTTAGCGGATAACATGAGCTACATACACATCGGGGAGACTGGCTCGTGCTGCACGGGCACCAGCCCCATTGCACACCACCTCTGAGCATCTTGCATGCAAAGTACTCTTGTGTTTCGAAGCCAGTAATTTGAGAATGGTCCTGCTACGCACAGTGGGGTTCTGCCATTCAAGGCGCACCTCAGCGCAGTTTTGGTCGTGTAAGACGATCTTGGTTCATGCTGCATCCAACTGCATCTGCCGCGCACTGCAAGCCAGAAACTAACGATTAATTGTATTGTCGGTGGCATGTATTGCCAAGATAGCAGCTTCCAAGTACAGTGCTCAAGGATCACCTGTCATGGAAGGAAGACAGGTGAACCATAGGAGATTGATGGGGCGGGTGGGAGGCTGCAAGCACCTCAACCAGAACATCATAGGTACCAGTGCTAAGACGAGAGCTGATACTGGCCGGATAAGAGCCATGATGCTCGCTGCTGCGCCTAGCATGAATGCATATTGCTGGCTGCAGGTTCAACGACCTAGCATCTGAGCCGCCCCCCCAGGTTTTTCTTCGGACTTCCCCCTGTTTAACGGCAGCGTCAGAAGTATGAAACAATGAAGGCAGCATGATGCACACATCAGCGCTGTGAGCATGCCCTCACAGGCAGCTCATGCTGTCAGCACAGCAGGGAGCAGAGATAGCCCCGGCGCTCGCATGGGCAGGTGGAGAGTACATGTGCAATGGTGAACGCCTCCATTAAGGCTGGGACATGGAACAGTGACAAAATTACATCTGCAGCAGGTGCCGAAGCCGGGTCAGCTCATGGCCTGTCGCACAACCTGCTCGCACAACCTGCTGTGCGGGCACATCACGTACATCCACTACAGGCCAACAAAATGGACACGCACAAAGCACAACCAGTGGCTTCGGGGTTGCCTGGCTCGCAAACAGCTCCGATGTCGTAGCCTACAGCTGACAGTGCGTGTCAGTGCTCCTCGAGCTGTGTGTATGCAGTGATACCATGCACTGGTTTAACTGCTTTCCTACGATAGAAGGCAGGCGGCTTGCACATCTCAACGGAAATCATGTTGCAAATGAATCAAACATGGTCCCATGCGTTGCAGATCAGGTGCACTTACGGATGTGGGACACATGCTGATGTGCAAGTACATTCACCAGCTAACACTGTGACACTGGCTTTCTTACAGCATCTTGGAAAACCGGCACACGCACGAGTATTGCCGCTTACAGTGTGCAAGGGCATCTGGCCTTTTCTCAGGCGTGTCGTGTTTTAAACTTCATTTATTAGCTTTTCCTGTTGGCTGAAATTTGCGGCATGCAGCATTGCTTGGACAGTAGCAGATGTTTTGAGCACTAGTGACGTTACAGGCTGTACATGCTGAGACACCAAGGACACAGATCAAGCAGACATGCAGGTACATGCCACCTTCACTGAGGAGGCATGCTCCATCTCACGACCCCACAGACTCTCCTCAACTGACAGCCTGTAAATGAAGTCGATCTGAGTAATTATTTCTTCCAAAGCATCATGCCAGCTTGCAGGAGCTGTGTCAGATGCCGCCGGCAGGATGCTGGATGGTACAATTCAACGGCAGCCGATGCGCCTTGTGCTGTCTATACAGAATAAAATACGTCAAGTTACACCCGTTATTTCCGATCCCCAGATATCCCAGATATCTCAAGGATCGCCCAGAAGAAATAATGAACTCCCTGGGCCAGGCAACCGAACCACTAAACCAATTGTGTCCGAGAACGGGCACACGTGATCTGGGTAGCTGCAGCAAGCCCTGCGCATCCAACTCAACCTTGTCCCCCGCAACAAGGTAGCGGTGGCATGTGCGCAAGTGTGGCGCTGGCTGGCCAGTTGCAGGTCCAAAATAGCTGCAGAATCATGTCATCTGCGCAACCACTTTAAATTTTGTCAGTTTCAGGCCTTGCAAGGAAGTTTGCGCTCTTAATGCCGCGCTGGGAATACTTGGCCTCATACGCGAAGAGCTCAGCTGCCTTGGAGAGACCCTTGGACTTCTCCTCGTCATTGAACTCGGCCAGGTAGTAGTCCTCCTCCTCAACTCCCTCCTTGGGCCCCATGAACATACCACCCCACATGGGGAAGTAGATGGGAACGACGAACAGGGTCATGGCAATCACAAGGATACCCATGTAGACGATACCCTCGTAAACTGGGTAGTCACGCCCCTTGAAGAAGAGGTACTGGGTGGCCACTGAACCAGCATTGCCACCGGCACCCACGAAGCCGGAAACAATGCCCAGAGCACGCTTGGACACGAAGGGCACGACTCCGAAGGTAGCACCCTCTGAGGACTGCACCAGGAGGGAGAAGAGGATCATGAGGATGATGGTGGCGGGTAGGGACTTGTAGGCGAGGCCCATGAAGATGCAGAAGGCGCCCTCCAGGGTCTGCAGGATCCAGAGCGCCCAGAGGCGGCCGCGCATGCCGTAGTACTTGCCCGCCATGTCAGAGCCCAGGCCACCAATGGAGCGAGCGCAGATGTTCATGAGGCCGAAGAGGGATCCAAGAAGACCGGCCAGTTGCAGGGAGACCTCGAACTGATCGAACAGGTATGTCACAATGATGTTATTCATGGTCAGCTCGATTCCGAAGCAGAAGCCGTAGGTGATGGTCAGGCACCACATGCTGCAGCACACCATAAGTTAGTCCCTGAATAATCTTGTTTTTCGTTTATTATTCCGATTACTCGTCTGCTCAGTGTTGGCTCATCTACGTAGCTGTTTCTGGCTGTTCGGGTTCCTGCCTTTCTGGTGTACATGTGTTTACAAAGCCTGGTGTGCGGTCTGAGCGCCAACAACTCTTCAAGGCCAATTTCGGAGACGCAGTTCCAAAAATTTGCTGATTTCCAAGATAGCACTTGAAACGTTCGCATCAAGGAGGCTGCAGTGACCTGCGAGACAAGGCATGTCAGGGGTTGTGGGTGGCTGCTATGTACTCACCGGTAGTTGAGCATGCCCGCCATGAAGGTCTTCCATGGGTTATCCTTGATGACACGCTCAGAGTCCTTGGCCTTTAGCACAGCGTAGTTGCCATCTGGCAGATCGGTGGAGAAGAACAGGATGAGGATGCCAGCAATGATGTGGAAGAAGCCCGGCACAAACATAGCCCAACGCCATGCAACGAACTCAGGCTGGGTTCTGGCAATACCCTGGAGGATAAGAGGCATCATGAGCTGGGTGACACCGCCACCAAGGTTGCCCCATCCACCAGAAGTTGCGTTTGCGATGCCTGCGAATGGGGTGCCGAGTGTTCTTGTTTTGGTCATTGCGATGCTCCTGGGACGTGCCGATGCCCAAAGCCTACGCCTCTAGTGCACTACGCCTCTAGTGAATGTCCAAGGAGCGGTAGCAACCAATGCGAAGCAGTACCGCTTGCAAACTCAGTGGTGCCGAGCCGCGGGGAGTACGAGGCGCGCGGACTCGCATGCGAATGGAAGGTAACAGTGTACAAACAGCAGGCCAAGAAGTTGAACGCACCGACAATCTTCACGTTGAACATGCAGGTGGTCCAGAACTGGCAAGCGACGAAGGCGGAAAGACCGAAGCCGATGCCGAAACGAAGCATGATGAAGTCGAGAGCCTTGTTTGCGAGGGCCATGCCGAACACGCATGGGGCGGACAGCAGAAGCACGACGGACATTCCTAGACGAGGCCCAATCCAGTCACACACGGAACCCATGGCAACACGGGCGGCGATAGTGCCCGTCACAGCTGCAATACCTACATATGGCAACCATCCAAGTTGGACACGACTTTGCGATCGTGTTGCACTGCGATCAGCTGCAACGGCTGGGGCCATAGGCTCTTGTCCGGGCGAGGGGTCCCCCCTCACACTCAGAGCGAAGCTGCCATGGCCTGTATATCTAGTACGTATACTGTTGATGTTTCACGGTGCTGCGAGCAAAACTATTTCGTGTGTTCGCATAGACTGTGTTCCAAGAGGTGCTGATGCGTCAGATTTGGTGAAGCGCTAGCGGCGATGCTCGCTCTCCCGAGGATGTGTTCAGGTGCAGTAGTCCTGAGAGCGTGTAGCAGCCATGTTGCTGCAGAATGCTGTTGTAAACTTGATTCGGGGCTCCTCGACGCAACGTTGTGCTAATTCAGATGGGGTAGGAGTCCGGGAGCAGGCGCGTGTAAGCAGGTTGTGGCCAGCAGCAGCACCCTGGCAAATCACAGATATGCAAGCGAGCCCATAGCATGCGAACGTTTCGAAAGATGCTGTTAACTGTACTGCATAGGTATTTCGTGGAGACAGGATAGGGCTGCACGGCCGCGGCCGTCGACGAGTCGGGCACAAATTTGTTTCAACGCCAGAAAGCAAAAAAAGTCAGGTAGCACGCCTCAAAAACATTGGCTAAGAACCGAAAAGGATAAGGAAACGCACCAGCACTGCCTAGATCATCAGCGCTCACGCCCAGGCACTCGCGAATGACGGGAATCATGGCAGCGGGCGCGAACACGGACACGAAGGACGTGAAGAAGCCGAACCAGCAGAGGTGGAACGCCCTCATGTGTGGGGCCGCGAACGACAAGAGCTTAAGCTGGGTGGACTTATGCTCCTTGTCCACGAGGCAGTCGAAACCCTCGACCTTCATTCCTCCTGGTGCGGTCGCCATGGCTCTGGTGCTGTTGTCGGTTCACGAACGGAAGGGGCTCAACACTGCTCAAAACCCAATGCAGATGGCCGATTCCGGGAAACTACATTCAAGTGGGCTCGGCCACCATCATATATTGTAGCTGCAGGTGCGTGCAGGTGGTGGAGTTAAGAAATACACTCTGTGTGCATGCAAAGGGGCACTATTGGTCCTTTGCGCGCCCACCGGGGTTGTTCTATATGAAAGCTGACAGTACTCCCAACAAATCAGGAATGTCCCCATCTAAGGTTGCCGACCTGTCGCACTCTCAGTCGCTCGCTGTGACAACATTTGGGCCAGATCAGCGTTGAAAACAAAGAGCAACCAGAGCGGCGCACGTGTTATCCATGGCCAATCGACTCTTAGAGACTTGCCTCGGGTTCAGTCTACAGGTACTGTCTGCGCGCAGGGCCAAAGGTGTCGAGTTTGATCGCTCTGATAGGTTCAGACTTTCTGCCCTGGGCGCTCGGCGATCTGCATGAATTGGACACGCTGCTTATTCTCGCTTTCTGAAGACGTAGTTTGGCTCTGCGTGTCAGGCGATGATCTCTGGGGACATTCGCAGGATATCTGAAGATTCGCGATCAGTCATCAATTATCATTGATGACTGATCGCGAATCGATAGGCCTAGGTGTGCACCAGTCAAGAACATCTACGATAGATGCCATTCTCCACGAACACCGACAGCTACTGATTAGCTGTTTGGTTTATTACTGGCAATATCCTCTGATCTGTTGAGACACAACGGAGCTGGAAAAACGTATTATTCCGTTCAAAGTTCGGATCGCGGCGTGATCTCATCACGCCGCGATCCGGAATTTGAACGGAATAACACGTTTTTGCATGACTGTAGCAAGATAAATAAATAAATAAAAAACAAGATGGAAGTCGCTGTGCTTTGCGCTCGCACACAAACGGTATTTCTTCGTGTAGTTTTGATAGTGCCTTCTGCTGGCTTCCTGGCGTTGCGTGTTGCCGTGGGGGGCTTTGCCTGCAGCTGCAGCATTGTTTGAGGCAGTGACAAAGTGATTGACACAGTCTTTTGGCCACCAAAAATCCCACAATCGGGGACCATGCCACACCCAGGAAGGTCTTCGGCCTCAGCCATGTCACGCCACAACGTTGCTCAGCCAGTTTCGGCTCTTGGTCTTCAGTGACCTGGAGTCTGGATGTTGAATCCAGAGTGTGTTACATCGGTGAAGAAAAGGGCAGCATCTACCCATCCAGATGGGGTTTTTATTACAGTCCTTCATACACTGCTTGTGGAGCATGCAACCTGTCCACGACCTGTGTTCACACCATGCAGTGCTTACTCACAACTCAGCCTTCTTACAGTATAAACTCCGATCGAATAAAATCTCCCTCCCTCTACAAGGCTGCTGTCCTCCACCACCATTCTTGCTTCTGGCATGCTGCATCCACGCAGGTTGCCATACCGTGAATGCCGTCGCTTGCATTCTGAGCTGACAGTCAATGCGCCGTGGCTGCAGCAGCACCATTCGCTTGCATTCAGATTCGAGACTTCCAAAAACAGGATTTGACTCTCATGACGCACCAGCAGCACACGTGCTGTTTCTGTGACGCACCACGCAAACATACCCAGAGCATACAAGGCAGGCATGCGAGAACGGCGTTGCGCCAGCAACAGGGCTACTACTCTTCAAGGACTGTCAAGGTATCATGCTGACTGGGGCCTTTGGTAAAGGGCTTGCAGAGCAGCCGCCTCGACTTCCGAACAAGCTGCTGCATCCTTCTCCTACTGGAGCCATCCAGTTTGTTGATTGCACCCTCTGCGGAATGATGCATGTTGCTTGGATCTGCCTGATGCATGCTCCTGTGCCCCGCCTCAGACAACCGCACAGCAGCTCCATCTCCTGAGCAGATATCTGTTGGCACACAGTCTTGAGGCTTCATACATTGGGATGTATTCACACTGTGAAAAGTGACCAGAGGATACTGGCTGGCATCAGGCCGGCTACTGCTCCACTGTTGCTTCGCTGGCCATGGTTTGCGGCTGGGGTGGCTACAGGTGGCATCTTCTGCTTCAGTATCTATGACTGTTGATGCGCACATGCTTGCCCCTTCAGCATGAGCATCTCTTGGGTGCTCCTGCGTGGTGTCTGGGTCGAGTGCGCAGCTCGCAAAATGCCCTTCAGCCGGCAAGCTGTAAATGTGCCCCACCTGCCGGCTGCGCAAGCCATCCATGACATTCTTGTCAGCTACCAAAGCGGAGACAGCTTGTGGAGATTCTGAGGCCGATCTCATATTCTCTAAGAGGATGCCAGTTCTGTTATTACGGGTGTTTGATGGTTGTGATGACCAGTGCTGCATCGCTACACTCTGCATCCGCGCGGCACGCCCTGCACATGAAGTGTTGGGCTGGTATCTTTCAAACTGTATAGTGTATTGCTTACTCCACTCCTGCTTGCTGCTTATCACTCAGCCACACACGTGAGGGCGGTTCAACATGACAAGCGGTGAGGCAAGGCAGCAGACTTCTCACCAGCACTACCAGGACACCCTGATGGCAGACGATTCGTGGCAAAAGGGTTGCACAGCTCTGTTCCCCAACAATTCGGCTCCAATGGAGCATCATTTAGACATCGGGCATCCTCAGTCGTAGCGGTGTTTGATTGGTTCGCCTCTGGCACCTCATGCCAGTCCAAAGCGGGTCCCTGACGAGGTGTCTCCCACTCCCTGCATGCCCAACAGTCCTCACTACTTCATCAGGTACCACTGTTGTTTGCCCATACTGCACTGTGGCACCTTACTGGTCTGGTGTCCCGTGAAGAATGTTTCATTGGGATCAGGCAACCACATATGTCCAGATGCAAGAGCCTTAACTGATGCTTGGCCCAAATAGCACAGTTCGGCACATTGAATGATGTGTGAGGACAGTGTTGATGGCCTCATCACATGCTATCCACATGTTTGTTGCAGCGGACGATTGTGAATCTATACAGAGATTGCCATTTTTGACAGATTATTTATTACACGCAGCATCAGATTCATGGGAGCTGAATTTGTTGCGTTTCGTGGAGCGTATGATACCTGTCACATTCTGCACTGCCCCTGTGTCCTGGTGCATGATGCACGATGTTTCCTGTTCTGTTCTCCAGACAGGTATCACTAGCCTCCTGCAGCGCCGGGGGAGAATGCTCGTAGTTAGGAGAGCTGTCGTCCGGCAGACTTCGTGGTGTGCATGGTGTTGATGGTAAGGACAGCTGCTGCGGTTCTGGAGTCTGAGACACCACTACTGAGTCTTGGAGGGCTCCAGGGCTATTATCAGGCTCTAGGTGTGAACAATCTGCCAGTATCTGGGAAGGGGACTTGAACAGAAGGAGATCCAGGGATCCTGCTGCATCACTTGCCATGCACTTGGCCTTGGTAGGGCGTTCTGCGCAGAAGAAATCAGAACGATAACCAAGGAATCAAAGAAATCTAGGTTTAGCACAAGAACAAACCTTGAGAAGGCTGCTCTTGCTTCCGTTTTCCAGTGCCTGGCCTTGTATGTGGGAAGGCAAGGACTGCTTGCTCCTGCGTCTGTTCATGTGAATGGCTGGGAACCGTAACGCCTTCGATTGCAGGTTGATTTCTCAACTGCCGCCTAAGACGACGTTTACTACCTCCTGTCCATGCCAACATTGCAAACTATTCACTTGCAGTTGGCTGGCCAAAGTCGAACAGGAAATTGTACGACAGAGCATAGTCGTCAACTAAGAGAGTTGTTTCGAGTTGGTTAACGGAACAGTGCTCGAGTTGGTCAAGGGAACAGTGCGAACATTAATGCAAGGAAGCGTTTCGTAGGGCGATGGTCGATTCCCCTCCAGACACGAGATCATGGTGTGACATGTACACCCCACCGCAACCGCGAAAGGAAGGGGAATTTTGCTGAACATGGTTGTTTATATTGTGTGGCTGCTGTGATTGCATAATGAGCGTAGTTCGTGGTGATTGCTAGCGAAACAAAACATGAGAGGCTCAAGGCTTGTGAACCCGCTGCTGAGAGCTTGTTTACCATCATTATGGATTCCATTCGAACGCGGCCTCCACAATCAGTCGCAGAGTTTACTACCATACCAACCCGCCATGTCGTGTCTGCGGCTACAGCCGTGTATCCAGATTAGCGCAGGCACCAGCGTGTTCAG
The DNA here is from genome assembly GCA_032359135.1 of Ulvella scutata. Classification (NCBI taxonomy): domain Eukaryota; kingdom Viridiplantae; phylum Chlorophyta; class Ulvophyceae; order Ulvales; family Ulvellaceae; genus Ulvella; species Ulvella scutata. The sequence goes on from JAUMHD010000003.1 coordinate 942,338, forward strand.
GCGTTTAGTAGCATCCTCAGCTGGGATAGATAAAGATACAGAGGTAGATGAGATTAATAGAATGTTTGCAGAATGTCGTGATGAGATCGAGATGTGTCGTGAGGTGTGGACATCACTATTGCAGCAGTTTAAACCATGTGCAACATGTGTGTGCAAGTGAGAAGCTGTACAGCCGCAGACATGAGATAGCCTTCTCCTGAGCATGTCTACACCCTCCACGTGTTGGCCATTTCTTCCTGCCCAACAGCTTGGGAGTATGAAACAGTTTTGGCTGTACATGCAGGATGCAGGCACGGTTTATTTCAACGAAAGTGCCGAAGGCGCAAGAGAACTGGTCAAGGAGACGTTGGGTCGCTGGGAGGTGCTCCTGAAGTCACTTCCAGCTCCGGAAAGGGATACATTGGTACGGAGTATGGGGTTGAAGATGGAGCAGCTGAAAGCAGAATTGGCAGAGCTAGACCACCTACATGACGATGATTGAGTGAGTGCTGGTTCTTGTATCATGCACTGCGTTCATTTCCAGGGCTTGGGTCCCTGCTTAGTAATTTGTACAACTTTTCTTTCATCGCGCTCTTCATGCCTTTCTGTATGGCATGTTTTGCAGCGGGGACGCCATTCCTCCTGAGCCAAACCATGCGTGTATGAGAAAGCAGCCATACCAAACCCTTCACTGCTGAGCTCCAATATAACGCACGTCAATGAATGCGAACGGGAAGGCATATGTTTTTGCTTCATGATTTATGCCGTAGGTGTGGTATAAAGCATGCATGTAGCTTGGGCCACATGATTCAAGCACATACAGTTGACTTACCTTGCACTATTCCGTGCCTATGAGTGCACAAAGCTGTGTCATGTTGTGCTCTTCAACCAGTGGATATGCAGAGGGGGTTTCATGCACGAATCTGCCCGCATGGTCCCGAGGACTCGCTTGCAGAAAATTCGGAATGGCCCACAATAATTCAACGCATTCCTTTGGAGGCACATGTAAGCACACCTTTGCGATGGCTCATACAGACCCTCTGCTCTCGCACTGTTTTACTCTGTGCGCTGACAGTTGGTCTAATACCTGTACACACATTGTGTGTGGCGCTATTGTGCTTGAGCCAAATGCTATCGGTGTGGATGAGGCTGAAGTTGCATTGTGTCATGCCTCCAGTTGGTGTGTTTTGGCTTTGATGCCTGTACCTGTGAAATTGCATCCTGGAGCAACACAACTGAATGCCAAGAGGCTGCAACAAGCTAATGTAGTCAACTATACCAGGTGTCAACTGTGTAGCAACTGAACCATTGTAAACTAACTATTGCTACGTACCAAGAGATTCATCAGTACGAATGGATGTGATGCGTGGGACCGGTGATTAACCGCTGCCTAGGCATGCCTCTGGCCGTAGGGATTAAAACCTGTGTGAACGGTTTAACTCCTATCATCCTATCTAATAATTTATCACCATTTTCCTGTTTCTGCGCAGATTTTAGCCATACAATGCTGAGACGTGGAGGCGTGAACTGGGGTGACCACACACTTCACATTACTGCAATCACCACGCATGGCATCTGCGTCCACACTCAGGCACTTTCTCTGCCTTCGGGGGGACCACAGAGCAACCCACATGCTCCTGCCCGGTCACATGCACTCCCACGTGGGGGTTTCAGGGTGACCCTACGTGTTCACCATATATAGTCACGAGCAGTTCATGCAAGTTGCCAACAGACAGATTCCAGTTCACTTGGGAGCTATGCATGACTTCAGTGGCAATGCCCCTGGCGCACAGTGCAGCCCCTGACCTCTGGGGCCACCCTCAGCCAGGTGGGGCATTCTGCTTTGCCAGTGATCACCAGACTAATTGATCACAATTGTAATCAATCAATTGCCGTTGGTCAGTTAGATGGCACGCTCCTGACAGTTTCATCCACGCTGGTGGCGCACATGTGCATGAAGAGTGAATACTGATAACATCGTGCAAGTGCAGCATTCGGCTGCGGGCACACGCCTCGGAACACCCTCGCCAAAAGTGTGCACGTTGGCCGTCACATCAACGGTTTGGAGGGTTGCAACTGTGAGACCGCGCACAAGCTGATGCAGGAGGGTGCCCGTTATACACCATGTAGATTCCACAAAGTTGGCAGTTGGGCTTAGCTGAGTAAAACACCGAGATATAGTACAGCGTGGAGGTTTGGCTGCAGGGCTCGATCTAAAGTCGCAAGGTTTTGGAAACAATTGGAAGAGGATCGGCGGCAATTCAGACAGCAGCGAGCCTCTGGTGCTGCTTCGGTTCATATGTCTGTGCTTGATGACTTTGAAAGGAAGATTCCAAAAGACTGTGTTTGTGCGGGTAGGTGTGATGTGGACGTCCCCCTGCTGTGCACGTCACTGCTTCAGCTAGTACCGATGTAAGGCTGCGGCTCGGCAGATGCATCCCGCTATTCTACGTCGCTACCAGTTGTGTAGTGAACTGCCATCAGTTGGCAACTCTAGGCATCAGTGATTACTCACAGCGCGGATGCTAACTTTGTATCTCATGGTGATGCTGTTGCATTGTTCGAGGCATGCCCCCTAATTGCCTAGAGCATACTTCCCGAAACACCACCAGGCAAGAGGACGATGGAAAGTTTTGGACAGCACAAACCGTTGGTCTCTCTGGGCAGAACGAGAAGCTGTACATGGAGCTGCAGATCATCGACTGGATGTGTTCACCGAGGTGTCTGATGGAACCTGTCACACAACACAGAGTCCATGTACGGAGTCTCTGGCGCACTGAAAGCGTAAATTTTGATTACGACATCAAATTATCGCACGCAAGGGCCACAGCTATGCAACAGGAAGGGACTCAGGGGAGCATGTACTGTTTCCTTGGCACCTGAGCCAACTCCACCGTCATGGACAGAAAGGATGGAAGCTCGGTTACACATCATATCTACGCAGTTTAGCAGAGTGCAACTGAAGCGCCCTTGCGACCTAGAGTAGTCCAGCGTCTAGCAACTTCTTCTTCTCCATCTTGCGGGACTGCCTCTTGTTAATCCCTTGCTCTATCTCCCTTTCCCTCTTAACTGTTAGGCAGCGAGCAATATCCCGCCTCTTGGCAGGCATGTCTGCGCCTTTGAACTTTTCTCGAGCGGCTTGTGCCATGCGGATGTACAGCAGTTCGGTCTTGAGCTCAGTTACCTTCGAATATAACTCATCATTGGACAGAGCTCTAACCTCAGACATGTTGAGTTTGCTTACGCGGCATACTGTGCTGCTAGCTCTTGGCGGAACAGCCACTCGGGCAGTCGGTAAGCTCAGGATACGCATGGCTTCGAGATACCTGCTCAGCACGCAGCTAACAGAAACACGCAGCTAACGAATGCTGCAAACTTTGTCTCTTATGAGGCTCCATGGGCCGGCTGTGGGGACTGCGGTTGGTATGCACGTGATCATGGTGATGATGAAGTTGAGGCGTTGCATGCGCCGCCATCCAGCCAGCTCGGCATCGCTCGAACCTGGGCTTGCCTTCATACACCAAGGCCTTGGTGTATGAATTTGAACATGACAGAGGAACAGTCTGCAAGAATCTTGTCCCAGCACAGAATTATCAGCAAGTCGTTACATCAGTATACTGTTGCGTGAAGTATGTTTTCTTGGTGGGGTGGAGTGCAAACAAACGTCTCCCGAAGCATTCTTATCAACACCTGTAGATGATGACATGGAATTCAGCAGCACCATCACCAGTACCTGCGTGACAGCTGCTGGCACCCACGACTAGACTTGTTGGCACCAGTCAAAACTTCCATCCACACATGACAAGAGAACAAATTCCCCATTTACCCTCTCCTTGGAGATCTGAAGTCCTTGTGCCTGCGAATGGAAATGACTTGGAGTGTGGTATCTACAGACGAAGATCATTCAAGGTGAGTGTATGTTGATTATATTATATCGTGAGTGATACCCTGACACGGTGTCTGTTATTCGAACACAAGCTTGACATACGCACATGTGTGCAGTTGATGTGCCATAGCTGTGCAGACACTCTGGCTGGTAGCTCAGGTGGCAACAGCATTCATGATCATGAGAGTGAGGCAGGAGCTCATCTGGCAGGCCCTCTACAACGTATACATTCTGCGAATCAAGAAGTTGCCCAGCTGATGTCAAGGTTTGCTGCTAACCTCCAGAGCAGTATCGTTGGATGAGGCATACATGTTGTCCACCTTCATTCCACTGGAAGATCAGAACTTTCCATCAAATCATCGCTGTCACTGCAGGCATCTCGAAGTTAACTTGGCTACATGCATGCAGGCCAGGCCCTTTGGCAGAACAGGCTGCGTTGCAACTCAGTCAGCATTCTCCCAGGCTGTTGAGCTCGAAAAAAGATGAGGCAGATGCCATGTTTGCCTGTGAGCTGCTGGAGGTTCTCAGCGAGTTTCAACTGCTGCCTTTTGCAGCCCTTGAGTCTGAGATGCAGCCAACGCTTAATACAGCTCCACAGCCTAAGAAGAAACCTGGTGCAGCTGCAGGAACAGCTACTCACACTCACGCATGCTTTTCTGTGCATTTTGGCTCGAATTATCCAACTGTAGCTGCACTGCTTGCTGCACATGTGCAGGCCACTCGCCAGAGGCTGATGTGGGAGCTGCGAGACCTGGGTCGCCCTAACGGTGTGCACTTTCCAGCACAAGCCTTTTTCTGAATCACATGCCTTCTGATCATCAGAGGAAGGAATGACGTCGCCAAGATTGACCAAAGCTCTCACAACTACTCAACACTCATGTTGGACTCTCTCTCACTATGGTACTTGTTCAGATCCAGCAGCGGTGAGCAAGGCTCTGCAGTCTATCAATGCACTGGCAGAGCACAATACTATTCAGGGCCCTGTTCTGATCCTCCACGTACCAACAACCAACAGTGGCGATCAGGCCTCGTCACCAGAGACACGTGTGCATCCTTCACAAGTGGCTGCAGCTGCTGCACTAGCTCTCGCACCAGGCGGCTGCTTTGCTGCACAGCTGAGAGTGTCTGAAAAGGAAGCGCAGGAGTGTCTTGAGGTGGCCTCCATCACCGGAGCAGCCTTCGAGAGCGTGTATCTGTTCCGCCCGGCATGCACTGCGACAGCATGCGCTGAAAGAGCCATCTGGTTGATCGCCACCAACAAAAGAAACTTGTCCCAGGAGGCTGCAGACAGCATTGCAGCAGCTGCTAGTCTGTCCGCAGCACCGCCGCAGATAGCTGCTCCAACACCTAAACTTTCTGCGGTGATACCTGAGGACCTGAGGAAGAGCTTCGCAGAAATGTGTGAGTGGGCAGCTGATCGCGCAGAGGCGGAGCTGGAGTTCGTCAGGCAGGCACAGAAGGACGATTCCCAGGCCTTGTCAGGGCTTGGGCAGCGATGGGCGCACTTCATCGGCCTCTCAAACCTTGTTAAGGCTGATGCAACGCATGTGAAGATGAAGGTCTGCTTTCTCCTCTTGCATCAGCAATGAGACGCTTTGATAGCTGACACGACAATACCTTAATCTCATGGAACAAACAATCTGGCAGTGTCTTGGACAGCATCACTTAGGCTGTTGTTTTGATGCGATCGTAGGGTCAAGCATCGAGAAACAGGTTGTTCAGGCCATCACCTCGTACATGGCACGTGATGAGCTGTGAAGCAGGCTAGAGTGCCTTGAATGATGTAATCAGAGCACTCCGTTGTGCGTGGGGCATTCGAGGCGCGGCAGAGGCTAGCAGTGTCCGTGCAGGTTTGGCTGAAGACCCCCGCTGCACCCAAGGCTGCGCCTCGAATTCCAGCTGGTCTGGCACAACAGCACATGGCAGACCCAATGGATGTAGATGAGCCGCAGGGGGCCACTGCATTGCATGCAGCGGCCCCCACCGAGGCCCCATTCATGAACCCAGACATGTCAACTGGGCTGCAGGCCGCTGCCCCACTTCAGAGCTTTCCTGAAGCTGCAGCTCCTGCAGCTGCACAGCTGCGGACCACTGAGGCGCCTACCGGTAGCGCAGACATGTGTGTCAGTGAGCCGCAGCAAGTTCAAGAGTTCCAAGGAGAGCTGATGACTTTCAACGAGGCCAAGGGGTGGGAGCGGGTGGCTTTGGTGCAGTCTCGCGGATGGCCTGCTAGCCTGCCCGTGCCACAGTGTGTTCTTCTGCCCCCGCAAATACCCAGAGCCACGATACAATGCTGCGCCTGTCTCAAGCCCTCATGCATAGCTAGGTTTGCTTGTGTGCTCTACATGACAAAGTCCCGTTTGCAGTTCCGTCGTGAGCGCCTGCAGCTGTTAGAACCTGCGTGCCAAAACTGTTCTTCTTGATGGTGTGGGTGTGAGGGCTCAGTTACGTTTTGCTGCTGCAACTTGAGAGAGGTGCAGCCACTCGAATCAGTTGTGCTTCAGAACCGTGTGTTTCAACAGATGCTCACATACAGGAGGCTTGCCTTACATGTGTCTGATTGTTTTCATGCTTCTGGTCTTGAAGGCAAGATGGCGTAGACCCAGACTGAAAATTGTGTTCTGGTGGTTCCACACGTTGTGAACTGCACTTGGACCTGCTTTTCATGACACCATTGCCTTTTCATGCTACCCTCCAACTGAAATCCTGAACGCAGAGGCTACATGGGGACCTCACCATGCGGCCTGCATGTGCAGGCAGCTTCGAGTGCGCAAGTTTGCAGCCAAGCCAGCGACCATCGCAAGGTTCTGGGCGCTTGAGTCGCGCGGTCAAGCTGACAGCCAGCAGCTGACAAGCCTGCTCGGGTATCTCAACCGCCCTGCCAGCTCGCTGGGTGGCCGCAAGCGCATGGGCGTCATGCGTGCTGGTGAGACTGAAGAGGTGGGGGTGGTGGCCGGCTCTGACGGCTCTGGAGGCATCGGCGCAATCATGTTCTGCCTCCGAGACACGCAGACATCCTGAGCGAGGATGGCGGTGGGGGAAAAGGAGTGAGGCGCGGTTCTGGAGCCCTCTGAACTGCCCAGACGATGCAGGTGGCATTGCTCCTGGCATAGTCTCGGAGAGAATATCGGAGCTATGTTGTGTCTGTAAAGAAAGGCTACCTGGTGCCAGCCTGGAGCCACGCCATACCCAGGAAGGGCTAAGGCCTCAGCTCCCCCGAAGGGGTAGGACAAGGACAAACACCCCCTGTATTGGATAGTGATCGAGTCCACCTGGGAGTGTAGAGTAGCAGTAACTAGAGCAAGCAGGTTTTGCAGGGCAGGGATTGGGCTTGTTCATTGAGATGCTTTGTGTTGGGTAGCGTGAGTTTTTTTGGTGTGGTTTGGCCGATGTATGCAAAATATCATTGCGTGTATGCATTATGAGTACTTCTAACTACCAACAGCAGGTGCAGTCCATGATACCTATTCTTTAAAGAGGGAAGATGCACTTTTGCATCTCTGTTTTTATAACTATCACAAGCCAAGTATGCACTGGAGTCAAATTACAAAGTTCCAATAGAATGAGGAGGGCACAACAAGCAGTTGCTTTTCGAAAGAATCCAGGCGGCTAGATCAGGTTGTCTTTGTCGCCCAGTAGCCCAAAACGAACAGAATTCAGACCCATGTGACGACGCTTCAGTCTGTGAAATGCCTCCAGGAGTAGCGAGCGATAACAATGTCGTTGTTTCCATCAATATATTCATCACCAAATATTGCTCTTGGTTGCTGGAAGCCGCCCTGTTCTCTGAATTCGTTTCGACACCGCCTTCGACAACTGCCAACCTGAGCACACACGCACGGCATCAAGGTTACAGCAGTCTCTACAATGTCGAAGTTATCAGCACGATTAAATCAGTCAAGACATGCTCTCTCCCACAGTGCCACTGGGAAATGCTATCAAGGCAGCCAAAAAGTATGCCTCTTCACACAAGCTCCTTTCAAGGAACCATACCAGACATGAGACCGATTTGCTCCAGTACCATCTTGATTCGCCCATCAAACTTGCTTGTCCTGCAAGCTTTTGTGTGCCTGTACGGTGGCGAACCATCACAATATGCATGCAACACATTGAACCCATCCATGAATTCATATGAAGTGAAGGGTACTATCTGTGTTCAGGCAATGGCGGCTACTTTTCCTGGCATTGTTGACAAATCAATAGCCTTCCCAAGCCATGTACCCACCAATCTGCGCCGCAGGCACTGCTCAAGCTGCAGGCTGCAGCAGAGAGCAGTGCGAGACGTCAGCCTGTTCAGTGCAGCAGCCTCAGTGGTTGTAGTGCACCCAGCAGGCTCCATCAGCCCCTACAAGTCTGCGTTATGGCAGGTGAGCTCAAAATGCTGGCTGTGCCGTAGGACCCTGCCCTGCTCCGCGCTGTGATGTGATGTGCCTGCAGCCCAAGATGCACAGGCATTCCAGATTCCTGACCAGCACCACTCTGGGAAGCATGTACCAACGCTGGCACGTTGCGTTTCGGTGGAGTAGTCACGAGCGCTTGGTACAGTTCTCTTCATAGCAACAAGGCAGGTTTTCTTCTGAAGGATCATGTGTTCAGCGAGCCACGCATACTGGCAGGCGGTGATCACTAATGCATGCATTCCAGGCTCTTAGAAGGTGCTGCAGGGCGTGTCCCCGTGTTGCTGATTACACTGTCAGCAAGGAATGCGATGGGCAGGCCGAGAGCCCATCCTGAATGGGGAGGGGTCACTGTGTCGATCACTGAATCATGCCCAGGCCCTTCTGCTACGCCACAGCCTGATAAGCGGCAGTCTGCTTTACACGCTGGTAGCATGCTGCATCATGGTGTGGGCTTTTGGTAGCTGCCTGCTTCATCCACAGAGACATGCACGCTTGCCAACGCAGGATGTGTTTTCACTCATGGCCGAGCGGTTAAAGTGGGAGCCGGATCCAGAGATGCAGCTGCAGACGTTCCATGCAGAGGCCCTCGCTGAGGCAGCTCCAGGCTCAGCTGAACAGCAGCAGTTTGCTGCAGTGTGCCAGAGCGGCAACATCTTCCTTGCGGTGGACATGGCTGCGCAGCATGAGGCGCTCTTACAGTCGGCGAGGGCCCGGCAGTGGAGTGCCTTTCTGGTCCTGGACTCCCAACCTGTGTGCTCTCACCCCCCCTGCAAGGCCCTCTGGCGTGCCTGCCATGTCTTTCAGTGTTCCTTTCAGCATTGCATCCTCCCATCAATAATGTTACAGAATCGCAGGCAAATCTAGTTCATCTGTGACATCATCGATGCTAGCTGAAGACTGTGACCTTATATCCTGGATCGGGCACTTGTGGTATGAGCACAGAACCTAGCAAGTGATGCAACCTTCCACAGCATCAATGCCGCAGATGCTGCTTCATCATGCACATCACTGGTAGGATGCAGTCTCCAGTGCCTCCAGTACACCTGTGGCCGCGTTGCAGCACATGGAGCAGCCCCTACAGCTGTACCGCTCCCTTCAAGAGGCCCTGTGCGATGTATTCACGCCCATCAGCATCCAGACCAGTGCTGATGCTCATGGGCAAGACGCATGCAGACAGCATGCATGCTGCTGACCTGGGGACACCGCAGGGTGGTCAGCTGCGCGCCAATGCCAGCGCTTGAAATTATCTGTAGACTGCAGTTCCAAGTTTCTCTGTAATGCGTCATAATGCCATGGCGTCCATGCATGCTGCACACTGCAGGAGTTGGAGAGACTGACCACTGTGAAGGGAGTGCCGACAGGCACGCTGCCCCCCGTGCTGCTCTCCGCCCTAGCAGGCCTGCCTACGCTGCTGCCCTGGGCGGCAGCGGCCTCCTCATGGAGGCAGATGCACGACCTGTGGCGGCGCAGAAGCTCTGACGACCTCGCATTCATGCTCATGCTCGCGGTGAACGACTGTGTGGCGCCTGTGCCGTGCACGCAGGTGTGCGCCCGAGCCATCGCATCTCCCCCATGGCTGGACAGTCATGACATGTGCCTGCTTGCCGCTGCTGCAGCACCTGCCAGGGGGGCACAGCCAGTTGCGGGCGCCTTGTGGTTGTGGTGCGAGCGGCTGCAAGCGCCACTCCGAGGCCCCCCAGGTTGATCTGCTCTTAAGGATACGCTAAAATTCGGAATAAGTGTTACAAAGAAGTGGAAGCTACTCGGCTCGACGTAGTTGGCAGGCAGTCTACAGTGAGGCCCGCTTTCTTAACCCAAACGCTAAGAATCTATACAGTAGCAGCTCTTTATTCCGTCACCCGTTTAACCGTCACCCGCTTTCATCCGCCAGAAAGACAACTTCAAACAGCTCTCCGTACTTTACAACGGCGCTCGTTTATGCGTCACTCACTATACTCCGCCACCTTTGGGCAGCCGCAAAGGTGCTCGGATTAACGAGATTCTACTGTAGTCAACCCCGCACAAGGGGGCCAAGCTGCAGAGGTGTGGCTGTCAAGGCGGGGGGGTGCTGCTGCAGGTCAACATGGGCGACGCATCGTCGCTGCTGTGCATGCTGCAGCACTGCAGAGAGGAGGTCGTGGCGTGCGTGCAAGACCAGCAGTGCAAAGCCGCTCTGGATGCTCTGGCTGAGTGCGGCCTCAATGACCAGGTGCTCCCCTCCCATTCATGTGCTTCTGCTTCTGTGTGCCCCTCTGAATCTCACATGCAATGGTACCGAGTGGAGAAAATTGCGCTGGTGCTGTTGTGTCGTTTGAATCGAGTATGTGGTAGCTGCTTCTGGAAGTTTGGGTTCTGGACGAGATTCACTGCATTTCTGGTTTGTTGTAACAGGGTGGCGAGCACTGCAGCAGCGAGGGGTTGAGGCTGAGGCTTCACAGCACTGTGCTAGCCATGCTGCATGACTCGCAATGCTGCATCACAGCAGTGAGGGGAGGCGGGCCATGTGCATCGACATGTGAGGCCAGCAGCGCGTGCAGGTGTGCAGCTACCGTGTGATTGCCTCGTATGAGAGCCCCCTGCTGGAGTCCTTCAGCAAGTGCATCCTGCAACGCCACAACTGCCTCGGCAACAGCGCGGACATCCCCATGGTGCCCGACCCAGCCCCCCTCACAGAGTACAGAGGAGTGCAGCTCACGTGGGACGCCGCGGAGGACATATTCATAGGCCACCTCTCCCCACAGCTGCCCCGCGCCCCAGGCACTGCGCAGCCCGGGTTCAGCTGGCGTGTAGCTTGTGGCAAGAACCCAGGTGCTCAGCACGCCGCTCTGTATCATCTCATACTATGCTTGGTTTCATGAACAGCTTGTGAGGGTGCAAAGCATGACACTGCAGTAGCATCTCTTCATGCGGGCCTCTGTAATACTCGCCTCGCCGTTGTCTTACATACGAGCATGTGGAGGGACCGCAGCAACCCCTCAGATCTTGAAAGGCCGTTCGCTGATCCCCACTGACCGCTGCCTGGCAGGTGTGAATGGTCTCATAGGTTTCGGGAATAAGGAGCTCTGTCTGGGGTCTGGGTATGTTTGCTTCAATGCTGCACAAGTGTACAGTGAAGCATGTTGACGACACACGCCCTCTGCTCTGCGCTTTGTGCCCTGCAGGTGGCTCGCACTTCAATCTATATGCATCAGGCCAACTTTCAATGCTGCTGTAGTCCATGCATGTGTTTGTTCTCCTGCATGCACCTCTACAGCTGCACTGTACTTGCGGGGTTTCACACGTTGTGCGCCTGGAAATTTCCCCTGTTTCCCGTTCATGATTTTCAAGCATGCGAGGCTGCACCCGCACTGGCTAGAAGCAGTAGTCAAGCAGAGGCTCGCTGCCAGGCACGCTGCGTGCTCACCGTGCACATGTGTGTTGTGCAGCGTACGACTTCTTCCCGTGCCAGTTCCAGCTCTGGTATCGTGCGAAAGGAAAAGGAGTGGTGTGGTACGACCCTATCTTCAAAGTTCAGACATTAGATGGCCGGGAGGTGTGGCTGAGGCGGCACTACCGAGTGCGGCGCGCAAGCACCCCTGGCGCATTCTACTTCTCCGTCTTGGACAATGGCGTCACCTCCAAGTGTGCCCCCTGCCCCGCAACCTCCCCCATTCCATGGTGCTGCTGTCAGCCTGCTGTGCGGTCATGCAAGAGGCTCTGTAGATCCTGCAATGGCTCTATCCTGCAATTACTCTATTCCTGATACAGCTAAGAGCACACTAAGAACACACGCCAAGCGCCAGGCATTCATGGCTCAAGATGGCAGTTATTATAGCCCTTGTGCCCCCAGCACTGTACTTGGGCCTCAAGAATTAGCAGCCGTGGAGTCTTCAAGGACTAGCCGCTGCTTGAGGGCCGTGTAGCCACCCTCAAACTGTATGGCGCTGCATGGTGTGCAACGCGCCTTGTGTGTGCAGGGAGTACTGGAAGATCATGGACTGCGATTCAGAGATGCAGTGGGCGGTGTTCTACTACTCAGGCGCCGCCACTGCAGCTGGCATCACATACCGGGGGGCTCTGATCTGCACTCCCACAGGCAGACTCCCTGAAGAGCCTGCCGCAATGCAGCCCATCAATGCTGCGCTCGCGCGCTGCGGCATTCAGCCATGGGAAATGTTTAGCGTGGACAACGAGCGCTGCTCCGATGCTCCGCTGTCTGTGCCTGCCTATGGGTTTACTGAGTGGCGGGCGCTGGAAGCTTCAGGGTAGCTCATGCATGAAGGCAGGCAGGCATGGTCTCGGTTGCCTTTGTTTCAAGCAGGCTGCAGAGCAGGGGGTCTTACTTCCTTATGACCCGCGCTGGGCGCCCACGGGGTCCCAAATTGAGAGCTGCCCAGTGCCAGCACGAAGACTGCTTGAGGGGTAGATGTGTGTCCCAGCTTTGACATGTGGCACTGTGGCAGGCTGTGTGTGGGCCCGCCTCTGCCGCTCTTCGGCCTTCTGTGGGCTCGTGTGCATGGTCCACAGTGGATCTCGCGCGTTTTGGGGCCGTGTACACCTGATGCCTTGCCGATTTGTGAAGGATAGTCATACCGAAGCAAGATTGGAAGTGTGAGGGGGCTAAGTAGCCACGAGGCCTGCTGGAGGCGGACCCGTTCGGTTCAGTTAATAGTCTGCCCTTCAAGAGAGTCTGTACAGAAGCAGGGGGAAGAATGCAGCCTGTCGCCATAGTAGATGGTGTTGTCAAAGCCCTGCGGGTAGGCACAGCCATGCCCCACCTACCTGTACCAGAGGCTGAAACACATCTAGTGTCGAAACCCAGGCCCATATCAGAGGACCTGGCTAGCCGTGAAGCAGGCAGGTAGGCAGCAACGGCCACAGTTTGGTGGTACCTGGTGTGTTTGTGATCAGTGATCACCAGTGTCGCTTCATTTGTCAGGTCACACACCCAAAAATTAGTCCAAAAGAATCAGGATTGTTCTATCTAACTAAGCGACACTGGTGATCAGTGTTTGTGATGCGCCCCCATCCACCTGCGCCAGGCCTTGGCATTGTTCTCAGGGGCCCAGCACTGTTCTGCTAGCTGAAAACATGTTCTTTAAACAGCAGCTCACACTCATACCCGTGACTTCAGTTCACATTTCACTCCTCAGGAGCGCACAGCACTTCGAAGTACGTTTTATGTCTCGTTGCCCAGCATCAGGAGGCATGGCGTTCTGAGCCACCTGTGGCCATTATCGAAGGCGCGCGCCTTCGCGAGTGTTTGTGAGTACCTACCTAACTGTTGGAAAGAAATGATGGTCGTCACCGTATGGATGCAAGGAATTTAGCTTGGGACCGCCGGGAGCGTAAAATTCGCCGCCTTCTCGTATCACTGCACCGTCTGACAAGCCGCCGTTTTGCAAAATCAGCCTTGCTATATAGCAGTGACACGTCTTTACGCTACGAATCTGCACAACGAACAAAGTGAATCTACTCATCGTACGCTAGAACACTCTTTGCATCTTCTCCCTGTGCTGTGCTTCCGGAGCCTGGCCACTGTGGGAGTGCCGCCGTTCGTATTTACCCAGCTGGGTAGTGATCAGCCGCAGGCAGTTGCAGTATGGTTGTGAACCCGAAGGCATACCCGCTTGCGAGCGCGGAGGTGTGGCGTTGTTCCCTCTTGAGAGCCCCGTCCTTCTTCCGTGTTTCCTGCTGAGTTTGAGCAGGTTGCGTGCAGCTCTCCAACACCATTCTGGACGTGGTTCAACAAGCTGTTAATTACCAGCAGTTAAAGAAAGGCGCGAATGAAGGTATGCGTGCTTTCCGTTGCCAGTCATTTGGTGCTTGTCCAGTGCTGCGAGCTGTGTGCTTCCAAGCTGTTAACGCCGTACCCAGCTGCAACAGTCTGTTGTGCAGCCACAAAGACTCTCAACCGAGGCATCTCGTCTATCGTGGTAATGGCAGCAGACACAGAGCCCATCGAAATTCTTTTGCACTTGCCATTGCTGGCTGAAGACAAGGTGCGCCCCAGCTACCTGTCGTTTTGGACACGGGTACCAGTCAGAACTCTCTTACAATCATATTTAGCCTCACATGTGCTCTAAGCGCTGCCAGTCAACATCGCACCCGTTCTTTTGTCCTGCACGTGGTCACTCTGTAGCTCTGCTGTGGTTGGATACTAAACACTTTGGTTGCTGCAGAACGTTCCCTACGTATTTGTGCCGTCCAAAGCAGCTCTGGGCCGCGCCTGTGGTGTCACCAGACCGGTGCGTTCAAAGCTTGGGTCCTAACTCCAACTCCTGCACCCCATGGCAGAGCTGCTCACATTCACTACAGACCACAACATTCTCCCCCTCTCATGACCCAGAAAGCAACCAGATTTCTACGTGCATCGCATGCTGGGACGTGCACTCCAGGGCATTGCTGGCGTTGATAGCAGACCCACTTGTGTCTAGGGTCACAAGTTACGTTGCCTTGTTTTAAGTTACGCCGTAACCGTAACTTTGCTTTACCGTAAGTTACGGGCGCAAAAACCCGGCACATCTGCCCATGAACTCACAGATCCTTGCAAACTCGTGCCCGCGGCCCCAACTTGCACATCCTCTGTACCATGACTTCTGAAATGTTTTCTTGTTTTCTGCCATTCTGGTGTTTTACGCCCCGGTTGCATGCATACACCAATGCCCACTGCCACCTACACCAGGCCCTGGCCCGAAGGCCCCCCTCTCCCCTCTGGACAGAGTTGCTCTGCAACATCACAAAACAACGAAAATTACGTAACTCGCCGTAACCCACATCATCAGCAGTAATTTACGCCGTAGGCTAAGTTCCAGCGTAAGCGTAACGTAATGTACCCTGTTCTCCTACTTGTGTCCCCACCAGGGTCACTGCTTGGTGTTCATGCCCATGCACCGCACATCATCGCCTTGCACACTCTGCTGATTCTCAAGTTCTTAGACCATCCGCTTCGTGGCACCCCTGCTTGGTGTTGCATGCCCCGTGCAGTACGTGGGTCATGTAGCAATGCATGACGTAAGAAAACGTACCTTCATGAATGCAAGCACAGGATCAGTGTTGCCGGAGGCCTTATCTTGCATGAACTGTGGGGGCGGTGTGCAGGTGATCGCAGCGTCCATCACCTCCAACGAGCAGAGCCCCATTCAGAGCCAGCTACGGCAGCTTCAAGACCAGGTTGAGAAGCTTCTGATCTAAGAAGCTTCTAGTCTGCCATGCCTTATGATAGCATGATATGTTCACCGTGCTAGTTTTGGTGAGCGGGTGTAACAGGTGAGCACGTGACATGCACACGCTGCACTGCCGTGCGTACACTGAGGTGGCGTGCAGGGCGCTAGGCATGAAACGCAGGGCACATGAGACATCAGACGTTCGGGGGTGGGTGTCCACAGCTGCGGGTCCTCATGCCAGGCTGCAACTGCATGAAAACAACCTGAAGCGCAAGCTGTAGTAGCGTTTGGTGATCAGAAACATTCCAACCCCCAAGGCTCTGGGCCTTGTACATGTACACTTGAAGAGTTGAACACCGCTGTGCACACTCCACGGACCTGTCATGCATGCATATCATGCATTGGCGTAGCTACATCAGATGTACACTGTGCGAGCTCATTGTACACTGCCCCAGTGGGCGGATGTCAGACTCTCGTGCCTGCTTTCCAACACCTTCTTTTCGCATGTGGATGTGGATTGGTGGACTTACGTCAATGATGGTGCGGTACTCAAGCACAAAGTGCACTGGCGCTGAGAATCCGCAACCAAGCGAACGCAGGACAAAAAGCGAACAGCCAGCCACCGCCACAGAGACAGCCACACACCTACACACAAGCGCCGCACGTCAGCAGCACAACGGTAGAACACCACAGAACAGACAGCCCGACGCCGCGGGCAAGCGCTGCAGGCGGGGCACCACCAGGGCAGCCCCCGCCAGGCACAACCAGGAGAGCCCACAGCAGGAGGAAACCCGCGTGGCTGCGGACTGGCCGGAAGGGGCGAGGAACACGGAGTCAAGAGTGAGGGGGGGCGCTGGAGGAGGACGGCAGGGGGCCAGGAGCGTGGGAGGATGAAGGGGGGTTGTGGGCCATGGGTGCCGTAGGGGGCCGGGTAGGGGGGGGGGGGTCGCCGGGCGAGAGCGGGAAGCAGATGGAGGTGGTGCCCGGAGGAGAGGGGAGGGCGGAGTGGCAGCTGCAGCGCTGAAGTGGGGGCGAGCGATCAGTAGCTGCAGGAGGTTGTGGCATCAGTGGTGAGGACCGGCATGCCCGGCAGGAGGGCCTTGCCAACACGAGCCAGTCGCGTACATGTAAACAAAGTTCTGGTTGCTGTGGTAGGTCGCGGTGGCTAGCTCGTGCAGGCCTTGTGCAAGGCGCACCGCGTCTGTCGGCGAGCAGGTTGAGGTGTTGGCAAGCAGGCTCGCCCCGTCGGCCGAAAACTTCATGGCTCAGGGGCACGATGTTGACGTGGGAGGTCTCAGTGGGAGAGAGAGAGAGCGTTGCGGTCATGTGGCAGTGAGGATTTTTGCAACGTGCTGCCTGAGCGCGCTGTCCATCATCGAATGCGCTGATGCGCCTGCACCTCTGGCCGCTCTGCACCTGTACCGCTGCCTCTACAGTCTGCCTGCAATCACCAGGGTACAAACTAGGTCCACGTGCAACCCTGGGGACGCTCATAACCTTTCAGGGTTGAGCATGCTTACAGCCGCGGTGTTCGTTTCTTGCGCGGTGTATCATGCAAGCAACATGACGAGGACATGGGCATGAGTAATGCAGCAAACTGTTCAAAGTTCTGATTGTGTCCAGCATGCAGCAATTTCCTTGGCTTCTGAAGTGACTGGAGACCAACATGCTTGCGCAGGGGACTATGGCCGCACTGGAACCCCACTGCTTTCACGGGAAACGCAGCAGTTTGGCGAGGTGCTGTCAGAGCCGTTCTCCGTAACTTCCTAGCGACGCAAGACAGGCTTATGTTGTGACGTGTATGTGCACCTGTGGGCATGCTAGTGATCTCGAGATATCTCGATCATGGTGTCTACAGGGGCTATTGTTTGTGCGCTCGCGTGTTAGAACAAACCCATAAAAGTGCCATCACCCGGAAGTTCTTGATGTAGCCATTTACGCTGAAAGCAACGGTGCGTACGAAGTGACGCGCTGTCGTGATGTGGTGTGCCTGAAGCCTGCCCGCGGCTCTGCACATCTGGGATTGTGTGAACCTGGCAGCGCGCTGCAGCGTGATGCCACGTGACCATATGCAGGCACATTTCCAAGTCGTGTTGCAGAACTGTGAAAGCCAGAGCTTGCCTAGATAGTTCTCTTTGTCTTGCAGCAGCCCACGACAGCTTGTTTCGTCTCCTTGAGTCCATCTCCAGATGGCAGACAGCGCTGTCGAGAACGTAGTTGAGAATGCGCGTAAGAACGTGAAGGATGCAATGCAGCACGGGCGAGCAGCAGTGGACAAAGCACAGAAGGAAGCACGACAGGCAGTGAAATATGCACACAAAGAGCCTCCCTTGATACACGATTCGAGGCTTGGCGAACTTATAGATGATCCTTGGTCTGTGGCGAGGCTAATGGACTTGGCAGTACCGAGCCAGTCCGGCCACAAGCGGATGGTGCCCGGATGCGATGCAGAGTTAGGCGCTTTCCCCTTTCCTGTCAACCCAAAGGATCATAAATTAGTGATGAAAGCTACCAAAGAATTCCTGAAGTTGCTGAAGGACTGCTCTGAGGTGGGTTTCCTGTTCCAACTTTCGTTCTTGCCAACTGCATCGATGCATATCTCATGTACAGCAACAGCTCGTTTTTCCACCCACCTGTGTCCCCAAAACAGGCGATCGCATTAAATTGAAGGCCGGATAAATGAGATGTTACAGTCCACCGTTGCAGGAGAGTCTAATGGAAATTCTTGAGGCAGAGGTCGATGAGGATGTTGATGGCATTGTTAATGATGATATATTCTTGAAGGAGGGTGGCATCCAGGATGTGAATGCTCTTGCACGCACTTTCAGCCGGTGTGCATTCCCGATCACAGTCACACGCTCCACAGCCCATCAGCAGAACACGAGACGTGTCGCAGGCTGCACCCTACCTGCTGGAAAAGACTGCACCACGGCGAGCTGTGCATGATTGTTCATGGAGCAGCAGCCTGTGCGCTAACGACTCTAGTGAGCCAGAAACTCACCCACTTGGTCTAAGTGTGGGTACAGGCTGAGTGCCACGACCTCAGCTCCACAACCGTGCGTGCAGGAGGCGGTTCGGGGGCAAAGGGCTCAGCGGCGAGAAGCTGCAGGCGCTGCTCCGGGAAAAGTGCCTCAAAAAACTCACAGACCCGCTCACGAAGCTTGGCCGCAAGGCTCACCAGCTGGTGCAGAACGTGAACGATCTGAGCGTGGATGTGGGTGTCAGAGCGCAGGTGCTGCGCGGCGGAGACGTGCCTCTGCGGAAGGCCGGGGACCGCAAAGCAGTGGTGATGTTCCAGGGGGACTTGCTGGCTGCCTCGCACCATGCTCCAGAGGCTTCTGAACAGGAGCCTTCACATGGGAGGAGCAAAGCTGCCCGTACAATGTAAGTCAGGCCGCCGGCAGGTCTCTGGGCAACCTGCCAGCGAGGCAGGCAGCCCTCTGTCTCGCAACCTCGCAGAGGGCAGACAATCAGGCCCTCTGTTTGTCTGAAACAGAGGGCCAATGTTTGCTTCATATTTGATACCAGAAGCCTGTGTTGTGCTTCTGCACGGGCCCGGGGCATTCTTTCAATTGTGCTGCTGAGATTCCGTGAGACTGTTCCGCAGATTCTGCCTTCGTGCCGCTGTGTAGATTGATCCGCTTTGCAGGCGCTGCCTGGAAGTCTCAGTGCCCCTCGCAGCGCGCCTGCACACAGTGTCATTGGATGCTACCCAACACGCGTACTAGTCTGCTTTTCCTTGTACCATAATACAGCCGTAACGCTGCACTGGTTAAGGCACATGCGTGAGGCGATATGGTGCAACATCACCACTGCACATTCTGGCTCCTGATGAGAAGGCTGCAGCTCTGCTTGGCCTGCCTGCTGATATGATGTGCAAGGAGTGTGTGTGTGCAGTGGACAGTGTGGGCCGGGGCACATGTTTCTGTTCGTGGAGGTGAGAGGTGTGGCTGCTGTGAGGGGGCGCGGCATGTGGCTGCCTGCTGCTTGGGGAGCTGCCCTCCACCTGTGCCGTTGGGTTGGGTGCATATTTTCCATTCCCTGGTATTTTTCTTTCTGCCACTGTATGTGCAACAAAGGTGGGGGAGGCCACCAGCACCCAGCACATGCGTCAACAGCAGGGTTGATTTCAGTGCCTTGATTTCAGTGCCGATGTATCGGCATGGGCCGAAATAATTAGTTGTGTTGAGGAAAATCGTCGGATAATAATGAATTTGTTATATGTACCGCCCCCGAAAAAAAACATTGCGCCGAAAAAAAAACCCAACTCCTTTAAAGAAACCCTGCTCAGCAGAATTTGGTAACCAAACGAGTGCTGGGAGTCGTTGGAGCAACAGCGTCAAAACACGCAGACGAAAGAGGCATGAAGGACGCCATGCATGTAATGAACATCAAATGCTTGCATGCGCCGTAGCAGGCAGTCAGGCCCCGCCTGCCTCACAGCCTCACAGTCACAGGTGTCTGGGGTGTTCGCCCACAACTCACAATGCCGAAATATAGTGTTACCAATGCAGCTCTCGTTTCAATCGTTGAATCGCAAATGCACTTAGCAACACCGTCCAATAATCCCATCTGTCCGCTCAACCCGTGTAGCCCACAGCGTTGGCAAGCTGGTCAGGCGCTCAAGCCTTGTGGCCTCCGTGCCACCAGGAAAGAGTGACAAACTTTGTGGTACAGAACCATCAGAAACAAGCAACCGCTCACTTCTCCGGCACATCTACATAGCAAGTGATGCGCTGCAGCAGCGAGTCCCCTTGCTGGTCGAAGCAGAAGGGCTCCAGGTTGAGCTCTAGTGCAGAAACTGGGAACGTGACTTGGAAGTTTTCTAGAGCTTTCGGGTGCACAATTCCGAAGCTGCCAACCACAACGTCCCCGAAAACAACCTCCGCCTGCCTCCCTGGGAAGTACTCGGGCAACGCGGAGGGCCGCCAGTCATACCTGCATGCAGAGGCCCACTCACACATACACACAACTGCACACATAAACACAACTGCGGCCACACTCAGCGGGTACAATGAGAATGCTGTTCTCTATCTCAGCCAACTTGAGCGGCACAGACTTTCATGATGGTGCTGTGGTGCCATGCCAGAGAAGTGGCGGGGTTTCGTGTTCCTCGTTCATCTGGCATTTTTTGGCTCTTTCTTGTTCATGTATCGCCGTTTCTGTCTCATGTACCACCGTTTCTGCTTGATACAGACTACAGGGGTGCGGTGCGGCCGCGGCTTCCTCATGAGACAACAACTCAAAGCAAGATGGTGGCTGTGGGGCGCCTGTGCAAGCAGCCAGCGACCGAAGCCGCGGCTCGTTCCCATGCTAGACGTTAAACCCCAATACGTACATTAGGGTTGTAAGTGCTGGTCAACGATTGTCAAGGAGCTGCATGTGCAAGCAAGGGCAGCGCGCACGTAGACTTGGCAGCTTTGCTCTTCTGACCCCCCTCCTGCTTGCCACCCGCAGCGCCAGCGTCCCCCGTGTGCTGCACCCCCAGAACCTCCATGACGCGGTTCAGCAGCCCGTGGATTATTTCAAAGCCGCTTTCACGGTTGGCGTTCACGGCGATCACGCGCCGCTCGTTGCGCGCACCCACATCCTTGCCGCTGTCCAGCAGCACAACATCCGATATCTCAAACAGCCGCAGCGGCAGCGCCATCGTCTTGCTCGCCGCTAGGGTTTTCAGCGCGGATGGCAGCAGTCTTGTGCGTGCCACCTGCATGCATGTGCTTCTATAACAAAAGCAGCTTGTGCCCACCCACCCAGAGCAGGCAGCCACAATCCTGGAAAGGAGCAGACAATGCGAGCTTGTAGGACGGGGCAAGCTTGCTGCCCCTTTCTGACCGCCGCCTTCCAACTTTCGCCCACCAGCCTGCTCTCGAGGCTACCCACGCACGGCAGCATGCATGCAGCGCAAGGCTTTGTCCGCGGCATGTGTCCTGCCTGATACCCGCAGCTTCAACTGTTTCCCATACATCATTCTTGTGTGGATCGCCTTAGCTAGGCCAGTTTCCTTCCTCACACACAGGCGGCCTTGAACAACAACCTGTCACTGCACGACCCTATGCGCAGGGCATGCCCTCCCCCAAACCCTGAATACTATTGAATGTGATAGTCCACCCCACGCACACTGCAAAACAGGGGGTTAATACAAAGGGGGGGGGGGGGGGGGAGGAACAAAACAACTGCGGCCAACTGCAGCTGTACCTGAAACTCCTGGGTGGCGGGGTCGGACAGCCGCACGGCTCCATCGTCCTCCTTCAGCAGCGACGCAAAGTTCTCGGCGTGAGAACACAGCGCCCAGGTGAGGATCTCGGTGAACCCTGCGGCCGCCAGGTCGCCGCGCAGCAGCTCGGTCAGCTGGTTCAGCGGCAGCTCAGCGCCCGCCACTGCGGTGGCGGGTACGGTGCGCTTGATGTTGTTGTAGCCGTGCGCTATGGCCACGTCCTCCGCCACATCGCATGCATGCAGCACGTCGCTGCGTGTGGGCGGCACACTCACCTCTAGCGTCTTTCCTGCATCAGGCAGGCGGCTGCATGTTGCCTCTGAGGCACGTGCCTGTGCTGCCGTGCTCACTGCTTCACAGGAATGCTTGCGCTGGGGAGCGGGCGGGCGGGCGGGCAGCACCCCCTCAGCACCCCCCCCGTCAACGGGTTGAACTTCTGGGTGCCTCCATGCCCCCCCCCCCCCCAAAAACGGTGTTCAGAGTTCAGAATGGCTGCTGCCTCCACCAGTGAATCACTTAAACAGGGCGCTCAGCAGCGCAGCGCCTGAGCGGGCAGGCTGCACGGCGAGCGGAGCGGCCATGCTGCGACTCTAGCAACGAAGCAACCACCGCTTCTACCCCTGCTGTTGCACCAGTGGCATGCATGCATACACAAACCAACACGTTGACAGCAGCAGCAAGCAGAGGCGGCGCGCACCATCACCATCCACGGTGCTAGAAAGCTGCATTCTGGTCAGAAGTTCCGCCATTTTGTGAGCATCAAGGTCGATGCCGATATACTTGTTTACGTAATCCGAGGTAACGCTGAGGCTGCGGCTGCCGAGGCGCGGGTACTCATGCACGTCGCCCAGGGAGTCGGTGACCTGCACGGGCTCCACCTCAAACGATGCGGCACAGTACCTGCGGCGCAGCAGGTGGGTCAGGAGCGTTGTGCATGTGTGTGTGCGCCTGCATGCATGGCATGGCATCCATGCTCTTTGCACTTTCAGATTCACACTCGAGGGAACATGCGCGGAGGGTGGAGCAGGCGCCACTGCGTGCGCCAGCGCTCAGCTCGACCGCTCCGCACAGAGATGCATGATACTCTGCACATATTCGGTAGGCGGCAGCTGCAAGGTGATTGCATGGGCCGGAGCCGGGTGCGTCAAGACAGTGTGGAGCAGCGGCTGCCATGCATGACTTGAGTGCCTCGCCCGGCAGCCCTGCTCAAACCGGGGCATGCGAGGCAAGCATCCTTTCCTTCAGTAACATATCACACTTTGCACGCTACGAGCACAGCATAACGGGGGTTCATGCATACATGTTGCGCGGTGGTGCTTGGGGGCTGGCCCATGCTCTGCCTGCTCTGCTCGCACAGGCGCACCATGCATGCAGTCTATGCAACGGGAGATCAAGAGGTGATGGGAGGAGGCCGCACTCAGAGAACATGCTCACGACGGTGTTGAGAACGACGTTGGCCTTGGTGAGGTCCGTGGCCGTGCACTCGATGAACACGTTTTTTGTGCTGAGGGAGATGGCGCTGTGGGCGCCGTTGATGATGGGCGGCAGCGACAGCACCACCCCGCTAGCGTCGTAGATGACTGGGTACACGGGCGACTCCTTGATGATGGGCACGTACTTCTTGAGCTTCTGGTCGTGCTGCAGGTAGTGCTCCATCAGGTCGTCCGCCTTGAACGCCTGCGTCTGCTTGAGAGGCACAAACGAGATCTGGGACGGAGGCAGCGCCTTGTATGTGAAGGGCCCCTGCATGCATGGCGCTGCACAGCTTCTCGGGGGGGGGGGGGGGGGGGGGGCGGGGGGGGGGGGGGGGGGG
>JAUMHD010000003.1:965787-982557 GCA_032359135.1 Ulvella scutata
GGACTGCAAGGGGGGATAGTGGGGGCGCCACACTAGGGGAGAGCACACACTGTGTCTGTGCATGGTCTCACAGCATGCAGCACGCAGCATGTTGCGGGAGCATGCACAGAGACACGCTGCCCACAGCGGACAGTTCTCTGGAAGAGGCATGCAAGTGCGCTGCCACAGGCAGCCTCTTGCTGGGGCACAGCATGGTCGGGAGCTGGCAGGTGGTACTGCCGTGTGGCAATCAAGGGGGACAAGGAGGATGCAAGGGGCATTAAAGGGTGTTGCGTAACGAAAATTCATCAAAGACCACCAATAAGCAGAGGCCGGGCGCAGACGTCCCTATCACCTGCAGCTCGTGCAAGCAGGAGCTGCCGGCGCCTGTTCATGGTGCCTAGTAGGCTTGCGACGACCGGGCTAGCACTCTGGTGATGTGCCATGCAGGGGTGCATGCGGCACAGAGCCAGGCCCTGAGGTCCTGGGAACTCTTGTGCAGCGCACCTTGAGGGTGTCGAGATCGTGGGTGCCAATGGCAACCAGCGTCCTCTGCCTGCAGAGGTTCTGGTGCAGCTTGTCCTGGAGATCGATGAAGCTGTTGTACGAGGTGCTGTCAAAGGTGACTCCTCTCAGCACTGCTGCAACCACAAACGGGCGGACCAGAACTGTCTCTCGCTCTACGACCATCTTTTGAGGATCCTGCGCACATAACTGCGCCTGTCTGCTGGTGTTGCAAGTGCGGTTTACAGCACACTCAAACAACCATTCAGCAGAATGCCTCGCGTTGGGATTGGTTTCGGGAGATAATGAACCACGTGTGTACATATTATTGTAAAGTCCACTTGGTCGGGTAAGATCTGCACTGGTGCCGGACCTGCAACGAGCTGAAGCTCTTGACGTTGTACTGTGGAGCTGCAGTGCTGCCTCGGAACACGTTCAGAGCGCGAGCGATTCCTTCCAGACAGAGCATATCATATCTATTGGCAGGAATATCGATTTTGTAAATAACTTCCTCACTCGCTGCTGCTGCTGCATTTGCATCACCTCTCTCCTTCCTCAACATCTCTGCCTCGCTGGTCTGCAGAGATCATACGGGTCACAACAAAGACTGATAGCGGAAACATGAAACAAATAATCACTATCTGACAATCTATGCTTGCGCAGCTGACTCCATGATGCGGCACCCGTTCGAATTCTTGCAGTGTGCCATTCTGCGCAGAAACCTGCAGACTACCGTATGTGCTGATCCGAAGCATGAAACAAGTGTGATACCGCTAAGGGATTGCTTTCATTGCTGGTCTGCTAACGCTATGTCTTCTGGCATGTAAGGAGGCTGGGTGCGTACCACATCGTCGAGTTCCACTCCATACTCGAAGCACAGCGCATCAAACTCTTCATCCGCTGCAGAGGAACACATAATGTGTTGTCAGGTACTGTAGGGATGTGCATGTGCTCTGTAAGTGTAGTAACAGTGGCGCACTGTATTGGCGACCAAGCCGCTTGAACAGTTTGTCGCGGGAAACTCCCACCACGGGCATAGCTGCAATGCAGTCCCTGTGTAGATGTATGAGTGCTTCGCGCTGTGCGTTCGGAATAGGCTATTGAAGGCCTGTGTGCCAACAGGTCCACACCACTACCCCAGATAAGCACTCTCACCGAGCAACACACTACAACCCGCAGAGACTTCCGTTGCAAAAAACGATTTTGAGTTGGTCATACTCATGGAGATCAATGGCACACCATTAAAACGCCGTTGCCTCAAGCGTTTTATTGTGCTCATATGAGCATGCATCATCAGCTGCAAGTTATAACTCATGTTAGCACTAACTAGTTGCACCTGGATGTACAGAAATGCCACCAACTGAATTATCTGCATAGTGTTCACGAGACAGCGAGTGGAACATTGATGGCACGTGAAAGATGTGTATTGCCATGTGCACAGTTTATCTGAACTGAACTTGTTGCAGGCCTAGCTGCTGTGGAACACTACAGCATGCAAACATACAGCATGCAAACAGGCATACTTGTGCAGCTCAATGCCTTACATAGCGTGTCTGTGCTTACAGTATGCTAAGCTGACGGCGCACTAACAATAACACCCACACAGGTGATCCTTATTATGTCCAAGCCAAGAAGGCAAGCAATGGGCAAGAACCCAAACAGCCAGAATTCTCTCTACACAATCTCAGCTGATGCACTTCCAGCCTCTTCAGTTTTCTCGCCGGGGTCTGCTTTGGAATACTCCATCGATCCAAGAAACCTTGTCACGATGTTGGCGCACGTGATGAACGCAAAGAGTGTAGCTGCAAGGCCACCAAACACCCTCATGAAAGTGGCCCTGTCATCAATGAGAGCCACAGCTACTAGTGCCCAGACCAATGTCAATGGGTAGGCAATACTGCATGTCCTCAACGACACAAACACCCCAACACCAGCGACGCAGCCCAGCAGCACCCCTGCAAGCTCCACCTGCTGTGATGGCAGAGGTTGGATAGTGAGGACTGTCACGGAACTTGTTACAGTCAGCCAAGCAGCATTGATCGCTGACCCAGCGGCTATGAGGCCTGCGCCGTCTGTTGAGAACACCTTGACTGCATTTGGAGGTTCCTTTGCAAACAGAGCCTGGATGAAAGCGAAGGAAGCGTAGATCAAGCTGAGAGCAGCGCCAGCAAAGGTTCGTTTTGTAGCTGAGCCATACAGGAACAGCCAGGCGATTTCAAGAAGCGCTCCTGCTATCCACCATGGCGCCACATCGTGGGTTAGCTGTTGCTTGAGTGTCTGCATGAATGCCAAGCATCATTCAAGCCTGGGCGCCCATCGGCCAACCTGCTCAGGTTGGCAATTTCCAAGCTGAATGCTGGTCTATACTTGCCATTTCCGGATAGGGCAAAGATAGCAGAGACATACATCACCGATGTTGCATTGAAAGGTGTCTCTAAACAACCAACTTTCCAATGAAATGCCAGGCAGACAGGCAAAGACTTGCGGCAGGGACATAATGTGATGCGATTGCTATACATCATTGATGACTTGCAATACACCACAATGCGCATCGTTGAATTGAGTGTGTATATAATGATCAGGCCATTTCGATCGATCCGGACCGTAGTGCTCGTTGCGCTAAAGCATGATCACGAGCATCACAACGGGCGCTGTTCTTGTGTGCCCAAAAAACGGGGTCAGAAGGACACAGGTGCTGCGTATCATCGAAACATATTCAGATTCTACTTGCACATGAACAATTCGATGCGTGAGGCTGGAAGTGTGCACTGAAACATCTGATTCATCCGGTCTGTACAGGAGCCACAGCACGGCTAGCAATTGTATACCCCAGATAACAAACCAGATAATGAATGAGTATTCGGTTGGAGTCAATGCGGTGAAGTATTCCTCTGATATCTGCACAGCCAGCTTGTGCAATCGAACATAGGAACGCTGAATCATGCACCGAGCGGGAGGCACGACGTGGCCGATAGTAAGGAACAAAACAACGCAAGCTAATAATCTGACTGTCACGCGCTGAAGGGATAACAAGAACCATGCTTGATACCCGCTCCCCAACCCCACCACAGCGCGCCAACTGACCAGAACAAACACACGGATGCCGAAAACTCCAATAATGGCAACAACTGCTTTTCTCTACCACTTCAAGTTTCTAGCTGCTACATTACGTGCATGAACAGTACGCAGCAGATCAACGTTCATCCTGTGAACCACACCTTCTCAACATCTATCGACCCCTGTGTGAGCAGGTTGACTAAGGCTACAGAGACTATTGAAATGGGTGTTACAACGTCAAGGACAGTGTACCTGAGCATGGGAACTATGTCGTGTGTCTGGGCCGTCAGGCTCTGTGGGAAACGGTGTAACAATGCAGGCTGAGGGCTATGACCGTTCCATACTCTCTCCAGGTGCACTCGACAATATTGTACTCACGTTCTCCGATTGCGTACGTCTATTTCTATGCTCAGGCCTGCATGTGCCTGGACGGAATGATCAGTGCTGCAACGAGGTGCAATTACAACGGCGCGCCGCGGCGCCGTCATCGCACGAATTGGCAATTCAATTCTGACGGCACGAAGATTTCTCTACGGTGTACATGAAGACCATCGTAGTTCTGCGAACTGTGGTAAAAAGTACGTACGTCCCATTGGTTGGAACACAGCAGTGTGCGGTGTGCCCAGGACTGCGTAGCCCCATGTATACCTGCAGCTGTACATAGACCGCCATGAACGTACAGCGCAGCTTGCAGGCTGCCTGCTGTCGCCCGTCAGAACATAGCGGTGCTCCACCACCACAAGCCAAGTCATTTTCCTTTCAGCTTTCACAGATCTAGAGTTGAGGGCTGCATGCTGCGCAGGTGGCCATGCCGGCGGCGGTGGGCAAGCATGCGCATGCATGCGAGGCAGCCACACTGAGCACTATATATAAGTTAGGTACCTCCTCGCAGCAACAACATCAAATATCAGTCTCAATGTTGCATTTTGCGATTGCTGTAGTTCTCAGCAAACTGGCAGCGGCACATGATGGCAGCATGCAGGGGTTTTGCGACATCCACCATCCCTGCCCCGCCCAGCACTCACGCCTGCGGCGCTGTTCATCACCACTGCACATGGACGAGCACCGGGGTGAGCTGCGATGCTCTTCCACATCGTTACATGCTGCGAGCGTCGCATTTCTAGCCATCCTGCACACCAGCAGCTGCCGCCTGCACACCGCAGCACTGCGGCAGCTGCGGCCTGCTTCATCGGAAGCCGAGGCATGCTGAAAAAAGTCAGAGACATGAAAGAAAACCACAGAGCAGCTGAGCCACTAGCAAGCCACCCAGACAGACACAGCTTCACCCAGACATAGCTTCGGTGCGCACGCCCGCACTCCGACACAGCGCACAAGTGACCAACCAGGCCCAGACATAGTGACCATAGCACGCATATCACGTACGTGGCTACTCTCTCAAATGCCAGCTCAGCATATAATGGCGGGCGGCGCTATACTATTCTTCAAGAGCGCGAACAAATTCACCCATACTGAAAGAGAGCCGGCATCCAACTTCACACCAAACCATAACCAAAACCAAGCCACACCGCTCCTCAGGCAGCCTCTCAAGAACCCTACCTGTGCCTCAGCATTAGCCCACGCAGCACACCGCTGCGGCAGGGTGCAACACGAAAGGGCAGGGCCGAGGGCGCAGGGCCTTGCAAGCAGCCCGCAGGGCACACCCCCTCCTGCCACTCACACTGGACACATCTCCCCTCAAAAAACTCCATACCGGCAACATTGAAAAGAGCTCTGACCGCACAGCCATGCCAGTGCCGATGCATACCCATGGGTAAAGGGCGCCGCCACCGCTCGGTGTCGGAGCAACAACAAGCACAGGCACACCGCGCTCATGCACGCCATCAGGGAGTAAGCGGCCCCCCTGCTCCCCTCCCCACCACCACAACCAATGAGGTTTCTGCGCTTGCCCTGATGCATGCATGCTGGTATTCAAACACACATGCATGCATGTGGTCGCCTGCGGGGCACCGCCATGCATGTTATCTGCACATCTCACCACCCAGCCTCGCAGGCTGCAAAGAGCGGATCTCAATACTTCATATTTCAAGCCACTCTACATGGGCACTCCTGGCCACTATTCCCTGCTTTGAGCCCCCACGCACCGCCAACCCCCCCTGCTGCTCTCCTCACCTGCGCTCTATCCAAGTCTCCCCACCCTGTACCTTCCACCTTGATCAAATGCATGCACGACATGCATTGTAGAGGGCTGTCAGCGGAATGATCTGGCAGCAGTTGGTGAGTCCCCGACACCCCACAGCCACCCGTCCTCTCTCGGAGCTGCAAGAGCCGACAGTCGCAAGCTTGAAGACTTCAGCGGGCTGCCCGCAGTGCCTGCAGCGGCCGCAGCTGCTGTGTGGCGGCTTGCGCTGAGCCTACCAGGAGGGGGCTTGCCAGGGGACAAGTCCACCGCGGGTGCCGCGGGCTGCTCAGCGACCCCTGCCGGCGCGGCGCGGCGCTGATGCGAGTCGAGGCTTCTGCGCTTTGCAAACGCGGAAGCGTGCGGAAGGTTCGGCACAATGCATGCATGCGACGCGGTTGCAGCCACGAGGGAGGGGACAGCTGCGTCCACCGCTCGCGGCGATTGGCCGGGGCCTTTGCCCAATATCAGCTTCTGCATGCATCACACGTGATCATCCAGCCAGGCAGGCAGCCGCATGCATGTTCATGTGGAGTGCAAGCACTGCACGCCAAAACGGAACACACCCTGACAGGCAGCGCTGTGCACCACAAGCTGCGCCACAAAGCGCACCACAAGGAATCTAACAAACCCTGAAACCTCCTTCATTTGCAGCCTCACACACAGCACACAGGCACACACGAGCCATGCAGAGTGAAGGAGGCATGCAGGGGGGGCACACTGCAGGTCCCAGGTGATCATCACGCTCTGTGGCATGCTGTGCATGCTGCGGCGACAGCAAGTCGGCGCTGCCGGAGCACGACATGGAGCTGTACACCGGGCAGGGCGGCAGGAAGAGGCTCTTCAGGGTGTCGCTGCTGGCGCTCGTGGCCTGCCCCTGCGACCGCTGGCTCGCTGCCCACGGCTCCCCCCTGCCCGCTGCGCTGCCCGGGTGCTGCTGCGGCTTGCCAGCGGCGCCAGCCTCCGAGGCGGGGCCCCTGCCTGCCGCGCCATCGGGCATGCTGACGAAGGAAAGATCCATGGAAGCATCTAGAGTGTTCTGCTGCTCCGAGAGCAGGGTGGCGCTGGCGGCCGCTGTGGCTTTGGCACGCTCCTGCAGCGCCTGCTGGATGCTGCGCTGCTGCAGCAGCCACGACAGGGGCGTGTCCACGGCTGAGGAGGGCGCTGTGGGCAGCGGCCAGCACGCCTCGCGCGCGTCCGCCGCTACCGAGTCCAGCACGCTGGGGTCCTGCCGCAGTCACATGCTGTGAGCATGCATGCTGTGATGCAGACACCGCTGCGCACGCAGCCCTCTAACACACCACCGCCGAGCAGAAGATTCTGGTGAGAGGGGGGGGGGGAATGCAGACTCACCGCACACGCACAGGCGCCATGCAGGTGGCAGTGCACCCCAGGGCTCTGCATGAAGGTGTGGGCTGCCGCACGGCCCCAAAACGAAGAGCACGCATACTGTCAACAGAGGAAAAGCACTTTTTTTTTTGCGGTCAAGCCCCGCAAAGGGGGGGGGGGGAGGGGGCGTGCCTGGTAGAAGCCGGCCTTGTTGAGGTACTCGCCGCGGCCCACCTCCCTCTCCAGGTCCTCCAGCAGCACGAGGATGTCATGGAAGAAGGGCCGCGCGGTGGGGTCCTCGCAGAGGCACGCGTTCATGGTCTTGAAGTACGTCAGAGGCGCCATGTCCGGGATGTTGGGGAACTCCGGATGGTACGTGAAGGCCCCTGAGGACTTGGACTTGACTGGCCGCATGGAGGAGGCGTTGAGGGTGGTCTCCGTCATGGACGGGCTGCTGAGCGACATCGCCGAAATTGCCAGATCGCCCGATATTGTGTCGAATATTATCGGCCTCGCACTGCACATCACAAAGAGAATCACTAGCCGCCATGCGCCAGGGGCTGGGGCCGCACCTGCACCACTATAAGCACTCTGTGTGTGGGTGGTGTGGGGGCCGGTCACGGCATGCATGCATGGGATGCGTGTGTGGGGGTAGCGGTGTGGGGCAAGGGAGCAGTTGCTACGCGCCACAGCCCGCACCCTCCAGGACAACATGCAGGCCCCCCCTTGCCCAGCAGGCCTGAGCATGCTCCAAGCCACCAATGCCACCTTCTCGCGGATGCATGCACATATGACTGCTGAGTGAACAGGCTGCTACCAGAATGACTGAAGCATGCTTCAATGGCAATGTGCAACAGCATGCACCATAGTCCGCACGCAGGCAAACTAACCCCAAGGTGGCCAGAGGCGGCGCGCACTCAGGGTAGGACACGAGCACGCCGGTGAGCAGCTCCCACATGATGACTCCGAACGAGTACACGTCGCTCTCGCGCCGCAGCTGCCGCTGTGCGTTGGTCTCCGGGGCGGTGTAGAAGGGCGTGCCCTGCTTGATGCCGCTGGCGTGGGTGTGGCTGCCCGCCATGCGCATGGAGAGCCCAAAGTCGGTGATCTTGACGGTGACTTCGCCGCCTGCCAGAGCGTCCTCCATGCTGCCGTGCCGCGCCGTGTCGTACTGCACCGCATCTCTGCATGTTCCCGCACATGCCGGCCGCCGCAGCGCTGCGCTTTCAAGCACACCAGCAGGTGCTGCCCTCTGCTGTGGGTGACCGCAGGCCATGCATGGCATGACCAGGCAGCGCAGAGCCTCCAAGC
The DNA here is from genome assembly GCA_032359135.1 of Ulvella scutata. Taxonomy (NCBI): domain Eukaryota; kingdom Viridiplantae; phylum Chlorophyta; class Ulvophyceae; order Ulvales; family Ulvellaceae; genus Ulvella; species Ulvella scutata. Next base: position 974,105 of record JAUMHD010000003.1, read on the forward strand.
GGGAACAGAACGGGGGAAAGCAGAGTGTGCGGGTCCTGCTGGACATGTGCCAGAGGCGGGCCTGTGGGAAGCCCCTGTGGCCACCGGCGCGTTCCCGGCAGCAAGCCTGACGGCGCAGCAAGGCCTTTCTTGCTTTTGGGGAAACCAGTGATTCACATTTTGACACGCAGCGCATCAACAACTGGTTGAGGGAGTCGAAGCCTCTCTGAATTGCTATTGCATTATTTGAGGGGTGGAGGGCGGCGCACCTGCAGCAGGATATTGGCAGGGTTCAGGTCCCCGTGGCAGATGCCGCGGTCCGTGATGTAGGCCATGCCGCGCGCGATGCCCTTCGCCAGTGCGAGGATGGGCAGGAAGCGGTGTGGCAGCTGCTTCGCGGTCAGCGCCCCCTGCTGCAGCAACGAGCGCAGCGTACCCCCGCTGCAAAACTCCTGCATGCACCTCATGCATTCGTATGCACATTACCGCAAGATACGACAGTCACACACGCACTCTCTGTGAGAGCTCGTGCACAGGTGAGCATGCATGACGCATCGCACTGTGGACAGAGGAGATGAGAGGAGGGGGAGCTGGCAAGGGCAGGCAGGCAGGCACAAGATGCGGGTGGCGAGGGCGCACCTGGATGAGGTAGAACTTGCAGATGCCCAGCTCAGGGCCGGCAGTCTGCGTGATGTCGAGGACATCGTGGCTGTAGGTGGCGACGACGTTGCGGTGGCAGAGGTTGGTGGCTATGGCGGCCTCCTTCGCGACGCTGTCGGCCTCGATGGCAGAGGGGCTGCAGGAGAAGATGATGGTCTTGATGGCCACCTCCAGGCCCCTCCAGCTGCCTGCAGTACGCCCCCCACACATGCAAGCGCGCGTGAAAACGGAGTGTATGACTGAACGGAGTGTATGCTTACCAGCCGGCCAGCCACCGCACAAAGCGCTAACTCCTCGAGCGCCTGCTGCCCGCACATGCAAGAAACCGGAATGTGATGGCGGCTGATGAGTGTACGGGCATGTGCGCTATTACAAAGGCAGCTTACAGTGTGTGTCGAGCAGAGAAGTAACACCAACGAATCGAGACTGGGCCATGCATGCCAGCGGCCGCACAGACAGGCAGTGGGGGGGGGGAAGGGCGGCGCACCTTGGTACACGGTGCCGAAGCCGCCGCGGCCGACCACACGGTGCAGCTTCACGTCGTCATGCTTGAGCTCCGCGGCCAGCGCGCCCCGCAGCTCGCTCACAGCATGCGACACCTTCTCCTTTGCCATCTGTGCTTCGGAGGAGGCGGCGGACAGCAGCGAGGAGGGCGGGGAGGCCGCCATCTGGTACATGCCCCCCCCGCCCTCCGCGCGTGCGAATACTGCGCTACTGGCTGCCGCACTCCGGCCGCCCGCGCCGTTGTGGGAGCTGCCCCCTGTGAGGTCCGATGCCGCTAGAATGCTACTGGTGAGGTAGCTCACCTGGGTTTGGGGGGCCGGGGGAAGCCCGTACGGGGGCTGCGGCACAGGTGTAGCCACGCTGGGCGGCACTTCAGTGATGGCGATTGGAGTGGTGCTGTGTGTGTGCGGTTGGGAGGGGGCGGGGGCGTCTTGGGCCGCTGCGGGGGGCGCGCGATGCAGAGCGGCGGTGTCCCACTGCGGAGGCGGGATCTGCGCGCCAGGCAATGGCAGCAAGCTTGCGGAGGAGGCGGAGAGCAGCATGTCGAGGCCGGGATGTAGCGCAGGCGGCGCCATGGGTAGACCGTCGGACCGCCGCCTGCCAGCGGCTGCGCCCGCAGGCGCCATGGCTACAGGGGCCAGCGCCGCAGCTGAGTGGTGCCTCACCAGTGTCGACAGGTGACCTTTGAAATGTGTGGGAGCTGCTGAAGGAGATATGTCTACTATTGGGGGGGGGTCGGGCACGCTGGGGGGACACGGGGGCGCTGCGCTGCCCACAGGGTGCGCAGTTGGGAGCGTGTTGAGCCACTGTGGACCGCCGGTGCGCGCTGTCCTGTGTGCTGAAGCAGCTGCGTTCATGCCCTGCGCATGCATGTGTGGCGGCTCTGCTAAGGGGGGGATGCCCACCGCGTTGGTGCTGCGGCGGCGGGAGCGCGCGGGGTCAGGGAGCAGCCGCATGATGGTGCACGCAGCTGATGCCACCTCACTCAGGCTGGCGGGCCACGGCAGGCCAGACAGCGCCTCCGTTTCGGACAGTGCACTTCTAGTCACTGCCATGCTTGAGGCTGGGCCGCCCGCAAAGCCTGCAGCGACTGCGCAGTGCACTTCTGAGCCCACATTCTGGCCCTGCACGCTGCGCTTGTCGCTGGGCTGCCAGAGCGTGGGTGTTGGGAAGATGCCCGGGAAGCTGGCCCTGCGGCGCACCCTCCCAGCCACACTGTCGCCCGCAACACCGCCAAACAACGGCGGTGCGGCGCCAGCACGATTCAATTCTTGACTGTTGTCTTGCAGTGCAGGCTGCTGCATGTGCATGTGCCCAGACCGTGAGCGCCAGGAGGGGCCGCCTGGATACATGCAGTGGGGCTCGGAAGCGGGGGGGGCTCCAGTGGGGTTCAGATGCTGGCTGTTGTGCGCGGAGAGCCACCACTGCCAGCCGCTGCCGAGGCCGCCATCCGCTTCCTGGTCATTGCTGTGCTGCGTTTTCACCGCGGCCCGCTCGCTCAGCACCGGCTCGCTCACACCCGGCAGCAGTGGCGGGGCTGCACGTGTCGGTGGGGGGATCTGTGCCTGCGGCTGCGGCTTCGGCGCGGAGCCCCCCTGGCGGACACACCGCGGCTGCTCTGTCACATCTGCGGTGGTGCTCAAGGACACATTCCCCGTCACAGGCTGGGGGGAGGTGTGCCGCGGGGGGGTGGCCTGGCGGCTGTGTGTGAGAGCGAGCGACACGCTGCCGCAGCTGCTAATGGACCCATTCCCTGGCTGGCTGTCCGCGCATGTGGGGGTGTCACTTGCAACGCTGTGCTGCGTGCCTGCCCCAAGCCTACTCAACTGCGACAGCGTCAGAGGGGACATGTGTGGCGAGAGGGGGGTCCGGGTTGCTTCCTGGTTGGAGATATCGCTGCTGCTGCTGCGGCTGCTGTGTGTGTTCCTGCATCCTGGGCTTGGGGGTGGCGGGCTGCTCCCGCACGCAGAGTCTGTGCCGCCTGCAGCCCCCAGCCGCGTGCATGCATTGTTGTTCAGGATGCATGCACGCGCTGAGCCACCGACGTTGGATTCAGTGCTGCGCCACATGCTGCCATCAGCCTGGCTGCCCTCCATGCTCAGCCTGCGCATCTGATGCTGCAGCTGGAAGTTGTGCTCGGGGTCTCCCCCCCCGCCGCCGCTGCTGCCGCAGCCCTGCCTGCATTCTGGAGTGCAGAAGTGCCCACACCTGCACGGCCTGCACATGCACTCTCCGGTGCCACAGCAGCCGGGCTGCTTGCCGCTGTGTGCGAAGCTCTTTGCCCTCCGCATGTTGCTGCTTGGCCGCGAAGGCGCACCAGCGTCTCCTGTGGCACCCATGCATGACCGCATGGCGGGCCTCCGCGAGTCTTTCGGGGGTGTGCTGCTGAACTCATCGCCAGCAGGGGTCGCGCATCCGGAGTCTTCCCTGCTCAAGCGTACGCTTGTATCAGCGCCCACAACAGCCGTGGAACTGTGCGTCTGCAAAGTAGGCGCTGCGGGGGGGGATTGGGGGCCTCCTGGCCGGCTGGGCAGGGGGTAGCTGCTGGGGGAGTGCCGCACAATGCATGGGATGGTGGGGCCTCTGAGGCGCGCTGCCAGCAGCTCGCAGTTGGCACACCTAACCTCGGGGTGCGGCATGCAGCTCTTACTGTCACTGCGGCCGCGATGCGTGGGGCTGCCTCTCGATTGGTGGCGCCTTGCTGCGCTGTACACCCACGCCACGTGCCCCAGCAGCACCACCACTGCCATAGAAAGCACCGCAACTGCAACACAGCCACACAATCAGCCTGAGTTCAGGAGCACAAGCTCTGGGCGCTCAGTCTTGTGATGGCAACTGCCCAGAGTGCCCTCTTTACTGCAAGTTGTTTCACTGTTCTCTCAAGAAGCAGGGCCCGTGTAATCACTGAGTGCGACAGGATCTGCGTTCACGGAAGGGACGGGTTGCACAAGCGCGACGACCTGTTGTTGTGCAGGCACACCTGCAGCCACCAGGGATATCAGAACCTGTTGGTCCATGCAAAAAGAGTCCGCTCCGCACATCCTTGCGCCCGAGGATGTGCTCAAGGGCTCGACATCAGCTGACACGGAATGGGCCATTCCCGCCACGAAGACCGCAACAAAAATTGATGTTACATGAAGCCGTATGAATCGGGACGGCCGGTAGCCTGCGGGCAGAGGCAGTGAGGAGGCGTGCGAATACGGCACCCGGCAAAAACGCGACGTCCCGGGGTGTTCAGGTGGCAGGCCTTCCGTTACCATGCCACCTTGACCCGATGATGCATGCTCTTGTCCTGGATGCTTGGCCATTACGGCAAGCTGGGCGCTAGGGCCCGCTGCGCATTCTGCAAGCAGAGACGCCTTGATGTAAAACATGCATCTGCGCTCCCCAGCACTCCCAACGTGACGCGTTACTACACTTGGTATGAACTGCGATGGGTGATGTGAAAAGCATGCCGTGGCGTTCAATGTTCATGAATGTAAAAGCCGCACATGCGTGAAACAGGTGACGGCCGGTGATGACACGACATCCCCAAAGCATGCCACCAAAAGGCTGCAAAATACCACAATGTGAAATTGATAGCCTTAAACGATATTACATACGTTCAAATGTGCCGGATACGGAATCGGAGGGCGCTCTCAGGACCGCCGCAATCTAAAATCAAATCACGCTGCGGAAAAACTGGAGCATGCGAGCCCAAACAAGGAACAATCGATGCTTAAGTGTTTCAAACAGAATTCTGCAGTCGATTCGGGGCGAAAAGTCCTGCCGAGATGCCGGGATGCCGCTGATACGCACGCGGAAACACCTTCAATTGAGATCTGTAAAACTGCTTATGCGCAGCACCCTCCAACTGCGTCAACGATAGAATCTACCGAATCGCAAGTTGGGAGTGTCCTGAGGAAGGAACCCCAACCTGAGGCGGCAAAACACGAGGCCTACAAGTACGTACTTGGTTCGAGCCGCAATCCCCCACACCACCAACTGTAACCACGCGCATCAACCGCAAGACTTACATCGCTTCGTTCAATTCGTTCGCAAGGGCACGACTGCAGGACAACACATTCGTTGTGTACGAATTTATTTCATCGACTTTGAGAGACCCAGGCGCGGACGCGGCTTACTTGGTCATTGTCACTCCACCGCACATGGCATGCATCCGATTATATGGCATTGTGTCGCTACGATATCTAGAAGATGTCATGACTTATTGACGTCCATTCTACAGCATACCAGTTCGCGGGACACTGACGCTTCAGGATGTCGGGTGCTCGTTAATTAATGTTCCTGCTCACGACGCGCACCTAGGCCTGACCGCAAAACACTGTAGACTGCCAGAACTAGCTCGTACCATGCACGAAATACAAGCTTTCTAAGAAGCAGGGCTAAATGATTGTGAACATACACTACTTGAACTCCATAGAAGAACCATACGGTGCTGCATGCGGCTGAACGACTTGAAAATAGCAAGAAACAGCACTCAATGTTACATACCAAGCCACGTGAGCGTAGGCAACGGTGAAGACTGCTCGGTTACTGCCATTGCCACTTTTTCTTTTTTCTGCTTGACAGTGCGAACGAGGAGTGAGCTGGGGTCAGCTGAGCACAAGTCTGAAGTAAGCTATGCTTGAGATACTTCATTGCAGGCTGCGAGAACTCCGTGAATGCTGAAACATGCTCGTGGATAAGCACGTTGTCACCTTGGTTGACAAAGCACTGCGTAGCAATAGATCTAGACTCTTGGGTGCATTGACTCTGATCTGAAAGTGAACGGTGGTGCACAATTTGCGTCCAAACGACGCGCAGGAAACTTAAAATTTAAAACTGAGTGATCAGTGAGGCGATACGGCTTCATTTGTCGTCGTCGCACTGCATTTGGCCGGGGCAACACAGTGTGTGCAAAATTCAGTACCACGCGCTGACGCCAGAACCTTACTTCACCTCCAGCATATGCTGAAGATTCATTCCCCAGAGGGTACTTCTGCTGCGTGTGGTCATGCAGTGTTGTGTCGTCGTGCCGAGTGCTTGTGGCTAGGAAGGGGTACAAGGACGAAAGGAGGCACGCACCAGGCCATCATCGAACGATCGAGTGTCCAAGAGTGCGCATATTTGCCCTAGCACAACTGGGCCTCTAGTTTCATGAGGGCTGCGCAATCCAGGGCTACACACGAGATTCTGACTGGAGCACCGTACGCACGCCCGAGAGCGCGCACAAGATCTGCTCCCCAGAGTATGTATATGCGAGGCTATACAATGTCAGCTGGAGGTGTGCCTGTTTGTGCAAGTTTCGGAAAACGAAACAGCAAACGATTTCTGCATGAACGCAGAAGACCCATGGACCAGCTAATCCCAGTGCCGGTGAATCGGCAAGAATACACCAGCATGCACAAAACTATTTCCTGTGATATGAAACAAAAAGATGCCACGCTCTCCTTCAACTCATGCGCCTGAGTTGACTACTGGACAAGCTGCCGTCATGTATGCAGCCCTTTCGCAGTTGCCAAGGTTTAACAGCTCTTGCGTGCGTACAAGTGCCCGTACACGCTCTGAAATGTTTCTTTACATACTAAACGTAACATTTGTCAGATGTGTTGACGAACAGCGGAAAGTCGATGCACCAAGATGATATGCCACATCTCATGATATGCATTCCCACGCATACCGATGCATCTACATGTATCTACGATCGACACCAAGCGTTCATCCAAAACAAAGGTAATCGGGGACCACGACATACCCAGGAAGAGCTGCAGCCTCAGCAACACCGAAGGAGCGCTCGAGATCTAGACAAGGGCAAGCCCACGAGCCACACGGGAGGTCTCAGGCCTGGAAGCCAATCACAAAGGCTGCAGAGAACGCCACACAATGCTACACGCAGAATCAGGGGCTGCATCGACAACGACAAAAACGCCAACCGGGAGCATGCTTGTAAACTTGTGGCAATATCTATAGAGCTATAGAGTGACAGAATGTACACGCCGCAGCGCGTACATCAGCAGCACACCCGCGCAGGAACAAAGATGTATATTTAAAGCATATGAAGAACCCAGCGCTTGGACACCCGGCGACACACAGAGCTCTGCAGAGCCAGGGTTTGAGCAGTCCACATCACCCGCCGGAGGAGGCGTGGCGAGAGACCACTAAAATTAAATTTCCGTAACAGTCTAGCTGTGTTGCAAATTGAGGCTGTCGGAGGCTGTTGATCTCCAATGCCTTCCGCTGTATATCAGAATCTGAGGATGGTGATGAGGACAATAATCAAAAGCTTGCAGATGGACGTGCATGTATATAATAGAAACATTTGTAATATGCTTGGCACAATCGACACCACAATCGACACCCTTGTGCTACATTTCCTGTTTGTAAAGGAACAAACTGACTGTATTCAGGTTCTATCGATGTAACACATGCTTGGCAACATATCTTCCTTTCTTGCACATTTCAACTTGCACATTTCCACTTGCACATTTCAAACTCACCGTGCCCTGGCCCAAACTCCACTCCACGGGCCCCTCCATGACTTCCAAGACCAGGTGGCATCGCATGCGCTCTCCATCCTGGGCCTCACATATCCCGAAGCCAAAGGGTTGCTCGGAGATGCTCTCTTGCTGCAGCTGAGGCTCCCACTGAGACTCGGAGGCTTTGACATAGACTACACTTCTGAGGAAGTGGCCCTCGCTGCCTGGCGCTCCATGGCCGCCCGATGTGACCAGGCCTTCACAGATGGCCCTTGCGATTTCAGGCCCTTCACAGGCGAAGGGCCTGAGATAGAAGGGCTATGGGCAGACCTTCTGCTTTATGTTCCCCAGTTGACAGGCGGCCGCAACATCGGCAGTGGTCCTTGTGTTCACGCAAACATACTCCCACTGATCGTCGCTGCTCCCAAACCCATTCGGCAGCAACATGATGAGTCGGCATATCGCTCCCTCCTGAAGCTCCTGCAATCTCCACAAGATCAAGCTCGACTACGAAGCATTGCTTGCCGTACCGCAGGAGCATTCCTAGACTCCGTCCCAACCAGCTCCCGCCTTTCCCTGTCCGACGGAGAATTTGTGGACTCGTCTCAGTTCAGGCTAGGCGCTACTGGCTTTGCGCATGGCGCCCCCCCCGCCAAGTGTTACTGCGGTGCGACGATCCACGGAAATGATGCTCATCATGCACTATCTTGCAACCGCATGCCCAGTAGCTACAAGCACTACAGGCATGATCTTGTCACTGATGCCATCCGCAATACAACCCGCCGGGCAGGCATTTCCAGTACCCGAGAGCCCCTGTACCACGAACTCGACCCTTCTCGTGGGAACGGTGCT
>JAUMHD010000003.1:982657-1078680 GCA_032359135.1 Ulvella scutata
GGACATTTCTGTGCCTCCTGGTGGATCGCAGAGCACCCACCCGCTCAGCTGTTCCTGCCCGGTCAGCACGCATCCCAACCAGGGGGTTTCAGGTCCCTTGTGACCCTTTGGGGTCGCCATACCTTCACTGGCAATCTAAGCAGAATGTGGATCCCATCTAGTATGGCATTCATGCATGGTTGCAGTGATGGTGAAGCCCCCGATGGCCACTAGGGCCGCCCCCAGCCACTAGAAAGCTGAGTGCATTCATGTTCTTAGTCTCATGTAAGCCCGGGTTAGCGAGAGCAGAAACGCGCTCTCTAGCGTGTCGCAACATGTCGATCAGATACTGGCATATGCATGCATATGTGTGTTTTTGCCTTTTCGGGTCCTTCCCCATTTTTCGCTTCCTGTAAGTAGTTCTTGTTGCTTATAGCTGTTTTGGTCCTTGCTATCCTCTACTCCGATTCTCCAGTCCTATCTCATTTCCTGTAAGTATATCTTGCAGGCACTACGTCGAGGTAAATACAACTGATTATACTTCAGTGGTGGTTTCTTCACACGCAATCCGGGTCCTGAGATTCTACTGCTGCAGAGACGACGAATTATGTAGATAGAATCAAGGTGGGGATGCCTGCAGCCGGCTGCTGCTGCATTGTGTTCCTCATGCATGCTCAGGAGCTCCAGCATCAGCAGCAGTCACTGATGCAGCTACTGCACAATTTACAGGAGGACACAGCCTTTGGACAAACACCTGTGCTACATAATTGCAATCTTGCGGTTTGGGCCACAATCGTGTCTATGGCACGAACTCATGTCGAGCCCTGCACTTCTATGTAGACACAGACCTGAGAAAAACATTTACGTAGAGAGGTGGAAGATGTTCATGCGGAAAGATGCGCTACAATAGTCTGCATCTTGGACAGTGGCCAGAGATACCAAAGAACACAGCTGACACCTGAAGGCACCTCCTTGTACATACCATGGCCATGGTGTGCATGTCCCTGGCCACCTGTGGGGACAGCATCCTGCCTGCACTACAGCCTCGCACCTATGCACACGCACATTGTGATTGGTACAAGCAGCTTTCAGACCCACATCATCCATGCGAGTGAAAGTCACAACCTCGTATGTTCGCATGCACATAAGCAGTTGAAGCACATGCTGATGTGCGCAGGAGCAAGCACGAGTGGCAAGGCACAGACCTATAACAAGGAATTAATCGGGTTTCGGATTTTACATCATGGGGTGTAGCCAGGTGTAGCAGCTTCCCCCATCGGCCATCTTCAGTGGGAAAATTGGACATGAGACGTCCTTGACGTAATATGTGTAGTACATACACCACACATATTTCCAGACAGCTAGGACACCATGGCCTAGCTATACTGAGTGGACAGATCACTTGGTGCACACATATGCCGCAGGCGACAATTCTGGTTCATCACGCCGAGCAAAAAGAACTCCTGCTAGCCACTGTTGGTAGAGCCCCACATGAGACTCATACATGGGATCAGAAAAAAACAATACACATCTACTGAAGAGTTAGATGCTGAGCACTGCCGCACAGCCTTCTGCAGGGCTGCTGCCCGAAACAGGAATCAAAATACTGTCAAGACAGGGTCCAACAGTTTGCAGGCACTACACCAGGCGCTGCCGTTTGTCAGCTACATCCTCAGTTCCTGGTACCACTGCGAAACTCTCCCATGCAGGCGTAGCCTGAACGCCTTCTGCTACTGCTTGCTTCTCAATTACAGCCAAATCGATTCCACCCTTGCACAAACATGCTACCTTCTGGGGGCTGAACCTGCAAACCAGTCACACTCGTGAGTTTCAGAACCATGATGCGGGCGAACACTGGCACTCTTCTCAGTCTGAACATTCAGAGGGTGTAATAAGGCTTAACGTCTGTAGATCTGCGGCTCAGCATGCTGTCCTCCGTACCCTTCTGTGTGCATGTGTGCGCGGCGCAGCTGGATTAGAGGCATGTGTGAAGCTTGCGATGCGCGAGTTATCTTGCGGGCACCGGAATCACCTCTGAGCACTGATCATGGCAAACACAGCCAGACAGCAGCCACTGGCAAAGTGCTTCACTCGGCTGTCAGCCTCACATGCAGATATTCTGGTAGTCAGTTGAGATATTTGCTGGCTTTGTCTTGTCGCAACTGTCGATGTGGGACGGCTCTTGCAGATCTTGTTTTTGTGCAGATGCTGGGTGGCTGGTTTACAGTTACCTAGTCAGTGTGAGGCTGGGTGTCGTGGCACTGTATCCTAGGCCATGCGGACCAAGCCATGGCAATGTGTGGGAGATCACTGGCTGTGAAAGGTGACCACGGAAATTGATGCACAGCTATAGATCGGTGCCTGACAGTAGAGGATGCAGTGCAGGTCACAGCCACCAGCGCACACACGGAGTATCTCTGTTGGAGCTAAAACATGTGGTGTTGCATGTGTACTGCGAACACTGCAGCCTGATCATGTGCTGAGCAAAAGTGTGAACAAGTCGATACATTCATGAGCTCATTTTTGGGGTTAGTCTGCACCGTTTTGATGGTGATGTTTGCGTGACATGTCGAGAAGGTAAAAGTATGTACTCACGGATAAATAAAAACACTTGACAAAGCATTGCACAGGCATCAAAACACGTTGCAAAGCAAGCATGGAACAGTCCAATGTGTATGGATGGCGACATAGCAGGACATGGTATGAATGAGAGTATAGAATTACAGTTATGCTACCTAGCAGTCTTCTGTGTGCCCCGCTTACCTCTGTTCATAAGCCTTATGCTGCAACCTGTCTCGGACTTCTGTAACACGACTAATCAGTGGGTCCGTTCTAAGGTTCTTGTGCCCTACTCCAAAGCATGAGGCTACTCAGGGAGTGAAGGCCAACGTGGCGTGCTCGAATGCTTTATTTGAGTGCAGGAGAAGTCCTGTGTGGCACATGTTGGTTCAGATCGCCATACATGTGGCCTATCTGAACGTATCATGCACTACATGCATGAGATTTTCATTTCATACATTGCTCACGATGTATCTCTTGACAGTATCTCAGTTGAGCCCTGGCGTGTGGTCGTGATAATGTGTTTCGTCATTACTATCGCAGTTTGGCTAAGAGTGCTGGAAAAGATGTTCGTGATGGTACTGATGCGCCATTCGAGCGAAGTGGTACATATTTTGTGATAGTAGCTTTTGGCTATTTGAGTTCATGCCTGTTCACTACCTTTCGTTTGTAAAAGCTCGCCATGCATTGTTACAGGGATGCTGCAACAGTGGCCATCCTGCGCGCATTCTCAAAGCACATAAAATGGACTTGCTTTAGCATGCCGTAGTTATACAATTTCATTTGCTGCCACAAACGGGCCACGGAGGCCAGTGCACCCAGCACCACGACCTGGTTAGTGTGAGCGTCGCTGTGAAACCATCACATATCTCAACCTTATTTATACACACCATGCTGCTTATCTAGAATTTTTCTAGCCGATGTGTGATTGTAAGGCCTGTAGCTTTGCTTCCGGGGCCTTATGGGCCCTGCATGCAGCTCTTTCGCTCCTTTCTCAATTTCTGGTCAGGCCCGAAAAAAATCTTGGTCACGCAAGCAACAAAATAAAAACGGTGCAGACTTGAACGAAATCACTTGAACAAAAGCACAACTAAAACACAGGCTGCGTCCTGATCCTGAATGACACAAACTGAGCATGGTCTGATTCATTGACCCCAACAAACTCTTGAGGCTGCGAAATTCAGCAGGATAGCACGCTAATATATCACGTGACGACAAGCAAGTGTAGGGTCAGCAGCAGGAATTCAACCTGGCATTTCTGTTTTGGAGAGCTGGGCATACGCTGTCTGAAACACAAATGCAGAGGCTGGGAGTCATGGTGTGAATGTTCAATGTGATTGTTTCAGCTAGGGTGACAGGATACGTTACGATACGTAATTAAGGTGCTTTGCAAGAAGCTGTTACGTTCGAGATAACGAGATTCCCCATTTTCCTAACATAGTAAGAAGACGTAGCAGTAGAGGACGCAGGTGTGTGCGGGGATGACCTTGGCACACGAAGAGGATAGGACAGCAAAGAGAAGACAGGAAGGCGCAGGTTAGTGCGGGATGCACATTGGGCGGCCCGCCGCAGGCGCGAAACATGGCTGCCGCCGTAATTACGCTCGTAATTACGGTTTTTGCTGTAACGTACTAAATTACACGTAATTTGAAAAAAATTCGTCATAAGTTGTCACCCTAGTTTCAGCACCCACGGTGGATGCGCAGTGGTTGCGCTCTACACGACACCATTTAGGTGCTCAAACAATCACATTGAACATGTAATGGAACAGAGAGAGCAGTACAGTAGAGGAACTACAGAAACAGGAGTTGAGCAGGTCGAGCACTGTCCATGCAGTGCTGCTGCAATCACCAGCATCACCGAAGAACTAGCAATGTCAACACCACACATGCAAATAAGTGGAGCCTCAATCTCCTACTGTAGAAACGAAACGAAAGCGACATCATGTGATGACATCATGTGCACACGCCCAGGTGAATGCAAGGGCGCACTCGTCTTCAAGTGTTCCGGCGCCAAGCTGACCGTTACAGTTGCGGCCCCACGAATACAGATCTCCTGTTGCTGTAACTGCCAGAGTGTGCCGCCAACCGCAGGCGACAAGACTGATGGGCTCCTGTAGCCCATCCACTTCTGTGGGCACACACACATCTCCTCCCTTCCCAACACCCAGCTGGCCCCACTTGTTCCATCCCCATGCATAGAAGTGATGTGCTGTGGTTGCTGCTGTGTGCCTCCAGCCCCCATCAACAAGAAGAACCTGCATCAGACGTGCTGCATGCGGTGCTGCACTACATGGTCGCGGAGATCACCTCATACAAACTGGCAGAAAGCCGACTGGTGCCCACATGATCTTGCGCAATCAAGTACACTTCCCAATCAAGACTCTGTGTAGGCGTTTCAGAAAAGCTGCAGTTCCATTACAGGCACCTGCTCCGCATTCCTAACTTTTGGACAGATCCATCACTGCAACAATGTGAGTAAGACCAACAGCAGGCTGGTTGAAACAAGGATCAAGGTGCACCACACCTTGTCCCCATCAGGCATCGGAACTTGCACTGGAATGGACTTGTTTTCGGTATCTCCATTGCCCAACTGTCCATACTTACCCCAGCCTGTTGCAAACAAGCTGCCTTCTGCATCGACGAGAACGCTGTGCCGCCAGCCACACACACCCACTTTGACATTCACCCCGTCCAGCCCCTTCATCTTCTGTGGAAGATGTCTGCAACACTGATCATCGTTGCAACAGCGGTAGCAGGTACACCAGTAAATGAAGTATGCCACAGAGCTAGCCTGATGGGTGACCTCAGTTCCACTTGCCGAGCGCAACAGCTCAAGTGCAAACATGAAACAAACAATGAAACATTTGCGAGCTTTTCTAGACCACCAGGTCCATGCAGGATGTGACGGCACGCACTCATCTGTCTCACTGCCTGTTCCCAAGTTGCCGTAACGGCCCCAGCCCCAGGCATACACTGAGCCTGCTGCAGTGACACACAGCGAGTGTTCTGCACCACATGAAGATCCCACAACGTGCTCATTTTTCAAGTTCTGCACTTCGACACAGTCAAAGCAGTCAGCAGTTGTGCCATTGCCGATCTGGCCATTCTGGTTGCGCCCGAACCCCATCAGCTTGCCATCTTTCAGAACCACAAGGGTGTGAGCGTCCCCACACGCCACTGATGCCACTGCTTTGTCCATGAGGGAAGAAATCTGCTGAGGGACCATGATATCTTTCCCATGGCCATGGCCTAGCCTGCCAAAGTCTCCCCTGTAGCTCACATGCGCATGCTCACATGAGCGCAAGCCAGCACTATGCGGACGTAAATGGTGCTGAGACTCCAGACCAGCTGTTCACATCAACAGTTCAAGTTCATGAGTCAAGGCAACTTCTGTAGACTACCAGCAAGATGAGATGACTTCTATTGGCATGACAAATCTTGCCGGCACATCACGCATGGCATGAGCCAGCACCTTTCCACCGTGGCAGGCAGGCTGAGATGATCACACCAGCCACAGCTGTAGATGGATTTACCTCCATCACAGATAAAGATAGAGTACTCAGCGCCACCAAGGACATGATTTGCAGATTTTCCATCCAGTGCATGCACCACCTTGGGCACCCGAGAGTCAACGCCTCCATCATCATGTCCCAACTGACCATCCTCTCCTCTGCCCCACGTCAAAACGCGACTTTCTCCATCTGAACAGAGAGAGAGGAAGCTTATTGCAAACCGAAATGAAGCTTTCTTCACCCATCAACAGGACAGTCAACGAAGCGAGACAGTTCTGCGGGCCCCTATCAACCGAACACATCTCTGATGCATGGGTGCATCATTGTCTCTGTCGCCTAACTGAACTGCCCGCCAATGGCCGCTGGCACCTGCAGGAGCTGACATATAGACAGGAGCTGACATATAGTACCATGTAGAAGGACTAACAGACTGTCACATATCCCGAGTTGAACCTGCCGTGTCCATATTCTCTGTGACACAACTCGCACAGAAGAATCCAGCAACAATGTGATGTGATGTCTGTGAAACACAAGAAATAGGTAAACAAGCTGGATGGCGCAGTGCGCAACTAACAAGTAATTGAGATTCGCACATACGACATCCAACTAAGCGATTGATGTCCCACAGAACCAAGAAAACCCCTACTTGCAGCAGCGTCATATGGATCGTAATTGCACGCTCGACTCAATCGCACAGCTTGAGGGAACAGCTTGGACAGCATACGCAGCTGGCTGCCCCTTCATCACTACAACTCGCCGAAAGGCAAACTGTGTTGATCTTGGAATGGAACGAACTGCCATTCTGCGCGCAGGGCTGCTCCTGGACTGTCGTACCTGCAAGCTGCACAACAGCAAGAGAGTGGCACGAGCCAGCTCCAACCGACACTACAACGGAATCAAGGCCTTCTGTTTCTGTCACCATCTCTGAAGATTGTTTGACAGGTGAGCAATGGAGTCGGTTCAATTGCACGCCACCGGTGCCAACCAACCGTGCGTGTGGTTGTGGTACACCACTGGGAGCATAGCAGTGCGTAGAAGTTTATGGGTCTTCGTGAGCTGCGTATGCTGCAGTATTGTACAGCTGCCGGGAACGCTCAATAGCTATGCGCACATGGTGGCTACAGGGGGCATGTGTGATCCCACGTGCACTCTCCACTGAGTGCTGCGTTTGAAGGTCAATCCCAAGGCCAAGCATGTACCACACAACGACAGCCAAAAGCAATAGACATATTTCATAGATGTGCTAGTTCACCGATTTCAGGTACAGTCTCATCCTAGCGCTCACGCGTACGCGTGCAGATCCTCAGCTGAGCACTTTGCCGTCACTTCACCAAGTTAAGTGCAAACAGCATCTCCATAACCAGTGGAATACTTGGATTCATTTTGGCAGCCGGTTGAGAATTGCTTTCTTGTATCGGTGCATGAATGGTGCTGCATGACGTGTCACCAGCACCTGTTTCGCCTGTTTGCGCGGAGGCTGGAATAGTAATCGACGATACAACACTCAACATTCAACAAGGAATGGACTAAGCCAAAGTCGTCAAGATGAACGCCCAACTGTGCATGCATGATAGCTAGGTTGAGAGTATGTATAGTCTGAAAGTATTCTGTACCCCAGGTGGAATCACAGGAAATTTATGCATCGAAAAACTCTTGCCACACGGCGAGCAAGTACAAGGTAATCCCGTGGATTCGAAGGGGTAAGTAACCAGAAACCCTCTTTGTTGTGTACTGTTCTAGTGTTGTTTTAGGCTCGGGCGGCTCTAGCTGGTTGCCCCTCCACGCGGGGTTGGCGTTTCCCCCCCCCCCCCTATTTTGCCAGAAAGTTAAGAAAAGCGAAGCGTACCTGTGGCGACAATACTGCCCTTGTTGTACCCACAAGAAAAATCCATTTTTCGGGGAAAAGAATATAATATTTTCAGGCTTGGGAATAGAATATGCAAAGGCATGTATTGAAGCCTACATCGCTTGAAAGATGGGTGAGAGCCTGCCGATCACACAGCTTCTTTCAGTATAGATCTGCACAGATTATCACTAGTGACCTTCATGCATGTATGGTCCGTTTTGATCGATTTTCTGTACTCCGTCGTCGCCATCAAATACTATAATACGAAGGCGGAGGTGGGAGGGAATCCAGGAGGTTCAGCAACGCCGGGTGGATACGTTCCAGGTCAGGCCCAAGAGCATGGAATGTGGTGGCAGCATGACGAAACAAGGCAATCAAGAACCATGCTATTCCCAGGAAGGGCTTAGGCCTCAGCGCCCCCAAAGGCGTGGGACAGAGACGAACAGCCACTCGCAACCAGGTTAGCAACGAGAAGGATGCACGGAACGACGCACAATGCCGCAGGCAAAAATCATTGATGAACAGCAACGCCATCGAACGCAACAGTGGCACCAGTCAGCAGGATGTGAACGGCGATGATGAGTTGACATACTCAAAGCAGTACGCAGGAGCGCAGGGGGGTCAAGGACCCTACGGACAAAAACGTCAGAGACAGAGACAGGGTCCAAACAGTCCACAAGAAGGGCGGCAAGGAGAGCGTGCTACGAATGGTCATCAGGGGAACTATATGGAGCAAGTCATCCCAAGGGCCATGCGGGTCGGGCATAAAGTGTTGCACACACCTCCACCGCCATTCCAGTGCAGTGCGCAGATGAGCCGGCCGGTATGCAGGCCAGTCACACAAAGGTGGCAGTATTCACGGGAACAGAGGCCATGAAGTGGCAGTACATCCTACTTCACACAGTGGCAGTGCGGCAACTTCTCAGACTAGGGTCACAGGGGAGTTTTTTTGTTTTTTTGTATAACTTGGGGTCACAGGGTACGTTACGCTTACGCTGGAACTGAGTGTACGGCATAAATTATGGCTGTTGATTTGGATTACGGTGAGTCATGTAAGTTGCGCTCTTTTGTGATGTGGCAGAGCAACTTTGTTCAGAGGGGGGAGTTGGAGCCAGGGCCTGGCGTAGGTGGCAGTGGCCATTGGTGTATGCAGGCAACAGTTGCTTTACACACAGAAATTGCAGAAAGCAAGCAACCTCCCAGAAATAATGGTACAATGGATCAGTTTGTGTGCAAGTTGGGGCTACGGGCACGACTTTGCAAGGATCTGAGAGTTCATGGGCAGAGGTGCCGGGTTTTGTTGGAAGGCGCAAATTTCGTTTCTTCTCAAATTACGCCCGAAACTTACAGCAAAGCAAAGTTACGGTTACGTTACGGCGTATCTTACAACAAGGAACCGTAACTTGTGACACTGTCCCAGACACAGCAAGAAGATTATACATGATTGTAGCAGAGTAGTGGAGTGGTGGCGACATGGGGGACCTGGCAGTCAGGGCATCAGAGGGCGGATGAATATGCACAGGAGGCTGTGTGCGACCCTAAAGTGACACACTTGGGGCTGGAGGCTGAGTTGAAGGAAGACGCAGGAGCCCACACGGCAGCATGGAGGTGGTAATTACCTGGCGCAACAGGCACAAATGAACCCAAGACGGACGACTGTACTGAAAGCTCCCTGGGGCGAGCACGATGCAGAGAGGAACAAGCCTCAACACAAAAGCGCGATGGCAGGGCCACATCAGGCTGGTGGGATGCAGCCAGCAGTCGCTCCGTGTTCCTGACATAGCAGGTCACAGGCACTGCAGTCAGCAACAAGGCGGCACACAGGCATGAGTGCTTTCGCAGAAACACAAGCAATCCTGTTCCAGGCCGCCACGTCTAGGAGGGACGCGATGTCACAGGCTAGATGGCCAGCTAAAAACAAGAAGTCGTCAAGGGTTGCAGCAGAGCCAGGGAGAACTTCCGTTGAGGCGTTTCTTGGTAGCAGGCGTGTAGGGCAAGCCCCACACCTCCATCCCATAAGAGACCCAGGTGCAGATCGTGAGTGATGGACAGATGCCGCACATTGCAGCCTGTGCTCCTTCTGTGTAACCTTGCTCGCATTGCGTGCTAAATCAGCCACGTGAGACAAGAGCAAGATTCGAAGAGCCGGTAGCAAGGTAAGGAGGAAGCCTGCAGTGGCCTGCCAGGACCTACAAGTAGGCGTGGTAGCAGCAAAGCCATTCGAGCAATGCTGTTCCTTATGACAGTGTCAAGGACTTGTACCTAGGATGCTGTTATTGGGATTTGCTTTCATCTATGAGAGAACCTGAAGCAAGGAAAACAAGCGGATTGTGAAAGTATACAAAGAATGAGTGCACCTACTGCCCTTACATAGGTCCTGACATCCTGTGGCTGCTAAACGGTGGACATATGCACTTCATACCAGAACTCCCCCAGCTGCTGATTCTGCAGAGAAAACTTGGAGATTTTCTCGCCAGGTACAACAGGCGAGAAATAAAACCTAAACACGTCTGTCGCCTTGGCATCAAGAGTCATACTCTCTGGTCCAACCAGATTGTCATCACCATAGCTTGCATTCAGCTGCACTCTCTTGTCACTTGGATTGCACACTTGGACCTGTATTTCCTTTGCCCCTCCCACTGCATATACACATGACGATTGAATCATCTTGAGGCACTCTGTCCCTGAGAAGCCAATGGTGCAGGTGACAGCAGCTGCGCACCTTTGGCTTTGACATATATTGTCGCAATCTTTGGGGGATCCAATACATCCACTTCAAGCGCATACCACTGAATCTGTCCGTTGGGGTTTGAGAAGCTGACAATACCCATGACCATGCCAGAGACCATTGGCCGCAAGCACATGTCGTACTCAACACTCCCATGAGGTGGCACCTCGATACTGGCCACACCTTGCACACATGTCATGTCTGTGGAAACTGCATATTCTAAAACTGAGTCGAGAGGATTTGAGATAGCAAGTTTGAGCTCCTTGCTGGCACCTGCAATACATTTCAAGTGCATATGCTCGTTTGCTGGAGGCTCCAGGCCAACAGCCTCCAGGTTGTAGGTCCACTTTTCCTGAGTGGCAGCAACAGAGAGTGTCAAACAGGCCTTGAATGTCCCAATGCGAGGAGGGGTGAAAACCAGGGGGTACACCGATGGTGTTGCCAGCGGCACTGCAACCTCCGGTGGGCCTTGGAAGGCGTTCCTTGCCTCCTCTGTCCTTGCAGTGATCTGCATGCTCATACAGGATTCATTGTCACAAACGACGTGATTGCATTCATAAAAACTTCATTTCATTATTTTCTTATCTTGTCTTAGTTTACACTTCTGGACTCAACTGAGACATCAATATTTTCACAAGTGGAAGAAGAGCAGCGGCTGGTCGCAGACAACGAAGTGTACTCTCTGCAAATTTGCATTCACCGTGAATGGGGTGGTTCGCTTGGGGCTAGCAGGGAATGATCACCTCGGCAGTGACTGTGATGGCTTTGTCAGCGTTACTGTTGCACAGCGGTATCTGCTGAGATAGACTGGTCTTCATCTGAGCACTGAAAGCCAGTGTATAAGTGTGCTCCAATTCCTTGACATGTATTTCAACATCAATAAGTCGAGAATCTTGTGACGAGGTCAGCATGACTCGGTCAGGGTATATTCCAATACCAAGAGGTCTCAACTCCAGCTTCACAGCACTCTCAGTGTCTGGTGCCCCTTTTTCTGCAACTGTGACAGAATCCGAGCATTGAATAATGCTACTAATATGAGATACGGAGTAGTGTATGCTCTCTCCTGTACGCACAAAAGCTCTTTTCAACGTGACCGCCCAACAGTGCAGGAACAATTCAAAACATAAGGTGTGATGAATGGCAGACAAGCCCTACTGACCACAAGATCCATTCGACAAAATCACCAATACATCCGTCCTTGATTTTTGTCAGATATGCTTTCCGAACCCGTTGCCCGTTTCTGTTCTGCAGAGCACAGCGTGCCAGAGCATTCAAATGGTCATCAGATGCAAGTCTTGCATACCATAGCCACACTTGTTGCATGACACAGAGGCTGTAGTGTTCGCTTGTGGGATGTTGGAAATAGAAGGTGGCATTTCCATTATCATAAAGCTACTTAAATATCCTTGAACAGAGGTATGTTGTGTGTTTCCCAGTGAATCCAGTGGGAAATCCAAGCACTAGTTGTTTCAACTTGTTTACTTTGTCATACCATGCGGATTCTGACCTGCTTACTGCCTTTTCGGCTTGTAACATATCCTTCACCAGAGATTATGTTCGACTTTTGTTTCTATCTAAGGCATCCACAGGAACCTAATATAGACCGCCTTATGGACCCTCAAGCATGAAAATCAGCAAGCGTAGCAAGCAGGTGAGCACTCACGTGTCGACTGTGCATTCAACATTTGCACTAGCTCCTTGCGTTTGGCAAGTGGATGGCCATCAATGAATGTCTTCTTGGCTGCCTCCAGCTGCTGATTGGTGGTGCTCAACGGAATATACACTGGCACAGGCCGGTTCAGGTCCATCACAAACTCGTGCTCGGCACAGACAGACGGTGGCAATGCAATCCCCTCTAGCTCATAGCAGAAGGAGCCATGCTCCTTGTCTACAAACTTTATGGTGCAATAATGTATGCCAGAAGTGAATGGAAGGAAAGCGGCACGTATTTTCTCCTCCCCATTCTTTGCCAGCTTTGCAACAGTTTTGAAGATGCCAAACGGGTGTGGATACAGGGTGCGGTCCTCGGTCTGCAAGCAGTGCACGAAGTAAGGTATTTTGTAAATAAAGAAATTGCTGCTCCAATGCTTCTGTTGCCATAACAAAAGGCAGTGAATGGGCAAGGAAAAATAGCTGGAAGCAGCTAAGATCACACCTGTGGCACAAACTGCTGCTTGCCCTTCTTCACAGCAGATGGTGTCTGCTTGGGAGGCAGGTCATCGATTGGGTGCAACGAGATGTGGAACTCACAGTCCGCCTGCAAAGCATTGACAGCTCATGGTGCTGCTGTCACCTAACTCAAGCATGCATGCTATAATATGGTGTGTCGACAGCTTGCCTGGAATGGATTGACAAGAACAAACTCGAAGAGCTTCATCTCATACTGCGGCTTTTCTGCCTTGATCCTTTTCAGCGGAGCATCAGATAGTACCTGCATGCGTCATCTGTTAAGTTAACACGATTTGGTTCGAAAAGCACCGACAAGTGTTGCAACACACAAGGACCCCCACCTCACTTTGCACCTTCAGCACCACCGTTCTCCCAAGAGCAGCACTATCTCTACGAGATGTAAGAATCAAGTTGGAACTCTGTGGCCGCCCTGTGCTGGGCTTGCACTTGACCACACAATGACTAGAGCCATTTGCATCCAGAGCCAGGGAGTGACTGGGAATGGAGAAGTCTGGGTGACCCTGTAGCCGAATCGAGTATGAAAGAGCTTTGTTGGATGGATTACTAATCTCTACCTGCCTTGTTTGCTCCTCTTGCAGTTTTCCAGAAAACTGAATGGTTGATACAGGGATCAGTTGCGGCAGCCAGTTGTACAAGTAAACCGCCAAACACAGCAGGTTGCACTCATCTACCACAAGAATATCCGATTCATTGACCTGAAACGGACACTGTAAAGCTGAGAGCATGCTAACAAACACTTTGGCATTATTCTCATGATCGCTTATCTGAGCGGGCTGGGAGATGAGTTGCGACTGCTGGGTGGAGAGCGCCGGCCAGTGGGACACAAGAACAGAACAAAGCGCCAGACCATCTTCAAGATCTGATGTAAAATTATTGACTTCCCTTGCAGCACGTGGCATCACCCTTTTGAAATGGAACGTCAACCAGTTCAGGCAGATGCACTCCGGGACAGAGTACACATTTGAGTTGAGTCTGTTCATCAGCTCTGGGAGCTGGGTCCAATCAGTGCCTGGCACCACCTTCATTGATGCTACATCAATACGGTGCAACACAAAAGTCTTCAAGAACTGAAAGAAGACAAACACCCAGGCATGCTTCGCTGTCAATGCCCAGTCACTCTCCATCACCAACTTCTCCCTGCAGGCATCAGGTGTTGTGCCAGAGAACATAGAGCATCCAGATAGCGCTGCTGCAGTGAAGGGGGTAGCAACTTTCAGAATCTTACCAGAGATTTGCTTGTTGGCGGTTTCTGCTAGCTTGACCTGACCTTGTGCTCAGCAGCTGCACAAGTTCGGAGCTTGACATAAGTTGCTCTGGATGGACAAGATTTACAAGGGCTCCATGTCGTTGAAGAAATTCAACAATGTTGGAGTACTGATTGTATATCTGGGGCGCAGCCTTGGCCGGGTCAGAACTGAACGAGTGGGACTTTCCTGTCACATTGCGGCCGGAGAATACTTCCATGAGGTCAATCAACACCTTGCCACGAGAGCTTATGCATTCAGACAGCAGGTCTTGATAGGGCCCCTTTTGGGTCATGCTGTTGACGAACACTGTCAGCAGCCTGGGCAGCTCAGGTAGAGCGACAGCTAAGGTCGCGGGGGGCATCTGATACTCAATCTCTGATGACAGGCTGAGGGCAGCATCATCCCTACCTTCAGATAGCCAGTCATTGCAAGACAAGAAAGGCTGCAGCGAAAGAATGGATCTGTCGCAGACGCCTGACAGAAGTATGTTGAAACGTGTACCTGCGCCTCGGCCACCGGGTGTAAGACGAAGAGATTAGAATAGACAAGAAGCAGGTGGCCTTCGTTGAATATGTGGTCAATTCTGTAACATGACAGCTCACCACTTTCATCCATGAACTCCAGATCCACTGTGAAGCTTTGGGGCCGTGACACAGTCAACTTGACTACCACGGGGACTGCTGCTTTCGCAATCCCAAGGACGTTGCCCTGGGGGAACTCCAAGCTGAAGGGTAGATTCTCTTCATCTGGTGGCAGTCGGTATCTCAGTTCAACATTGTCATACCTGAAAAATCAGTTTTTGGGTAAAGTAAGTGCACCTGTGCTGAGAGCCAACAGAGGAGAGAACATTGACCCCCCGCGACCTCAAGGCGTACCCGTCATTCATTATTCTGAACTCGGCCCGGCTTGTGAAACCAATAGGAACTGCGGGTAAGAAAGCTACAGGGCGATCAAACAGCAACTGTGGATATCTTCCTTCCCCTTTTAGTTCCATGGTCATCAGTGGTAGAGGTTTTTCCTCATGTGGAAGTCTGGCACTGAACTCAACTGTGGCAGCATACTTCGATGGCGCCTTCGGAATGAATAGCACCTTCACATGCAGAGGCACTTATGAGCACTAGCAACGCTGAAGTATGCAAACTACACTGACGCCAAGTATCATCATGAATAAAAATCGCACATGAAGAGCTCACATGAAAACCTCAAGAGGATGTGCACGAAGAAGCGAACCTTGACGGTACAAGATTCAAGTGGTTGGAGCTGCCTGCTGAGCTCTGCAACTGTGAAGACACCCTTGCATCCTTCCATGGCTTCTGATGTAGGTGGGCTGCAGCTCCACTCCAAAACGCTGTCTTGTTGGTTGGTGATGGTAACGGTGTGCTCATAAGCTGACCGCACACTGGAAGCACTTGGTACGATGCACGAACCCATATCAATGAGTGCTGGGGTGATGGTCAAGCGTGTTTCCAAGCAGTCTACAAGAACAAGGATCTCTGGAGCAGCAATCGGTGTATTCCGGTCCGAACTGAGCAGGGACATTGGAAGAGGGAACGCCTGGGAAGTGATCTTTGTGGCAGTGACGATGAAGCTGAGAGCGAAGCTTTTACCAGCTTTCAGCTCAAGGCAGTACCTGTGACCAGCGTCCAAAATCTCGCTGCAACTCAAGAAGTGCACTTATTGTGGATGAAATCAGTTCATGCTGCAAACTTGTTGATATTCTGCGCGCACCGTGATGCCTCAGCAGCCACACTGCTTTCTGTAGTGCACCCCTTCACTTGTAATGGACTTTCAGAGTACACATCCGCAGCCTCCCATTGCTCCTGGGCCAGGGAGAGTGAAAACATAGGATGATCGGTGAAATCAAACACCACCTGGGCTGGCACTGGGCCTGAATTGACAACAGTGAGAGGCAGTTTCCTGTTGGCACCAAAGTATACAACCCCAAAATTGAACTCATTCTCCAGAATAGACACCTGAGGCATGATTGCTTCTGCAGTCACTTGCAGAGTCAAAATCTTGCCACCTCTCTGCTCTGCAGTGACCAGTGACTTGAAAGTGCCGGCCTGGGTGGGGGTGAAGATTATCTCCACAGGAACCAAATCACCACCTGCAATCAGGCTGCTCGCGGGCGTGTACTCCATGCCGGGGCTGCTTAGCACTCGCACCACTGAGTCCGACATGCCTTTATTCACAATGAACGCTGTTGCAGTGACTGGAAGCCCAACTGGCACACTCCCCACATGCAGCTTTGGAGCCTTCCATTTGACAAGGCCCTCTGGCGTCATTCCCTGAACTGTGATTGTCCTTGACGTCACTCCACCATTGATTCGCAGCACTAACTGGGCTTCCTGCTTTCCTGGAGCCACACTCTGGAGTCAAACTGACAACCTGTTGGAAGCTACATGAGTTATATAATGAAGGGTACAATGGTCAGCATCTACTATATTATAACCAGACAAGACTGCCATACGCCTCACGAACATGCAACACGACGCAGGATTGCATACCTGCTGCATCCTTTTGCTGGGTCCACCGAATGGTAGTATCAAGTGACGTAGCGGCCTTGATGGTTCCGGTCATTGGTGTGACAGTGAAAGAGCTAGGAGAGGGGACCTGCCACTGAAACGAACACGGAAAGTTGTTGAAGTTCTCCAGCATCAGAACCTTGTCAACATGATTTAGCCAGTCACTTGTCGAGAGGGCGAACTCGAGCTCAGAATGGCTCATTGACAGCATTGGGTCTATGACATCAGCATGGAT
Organism: Ulvella scutata; assembly: GCA_032359135.1. Taxonomy (NCBI): domain Eukaryota; kingdom Viridiplantae; phylum Chlorophyta; class Ulvophyceae; order Ulvales; family Ulvellaceae; genus Ulvella; species Ulvella scutata. The sequence continues at coordinate 999,481 of JAUMHD010000003.1, forward strand.
ATCAAAGTGCAGAAAATGCAGCCCGTTTATGATGAACTCGACTGGGTGCCTGTACGACTTTGCAGATAGGCTGCGAAGGCAAATTGAAAACACTGCTGACTGACCCGCTGGAATTGCCTGTACATAAAGAAAGCTCACTAAATTGAACTGCAGAAATAACAAAGTTGCATGACAATACTGGCAGCCAGGTTGGACTTGCCTGGGATAAGTTGGAGGATGGAAGCAGATGTTCATGAGACTTGGCATCCACCAGAACATGGATGGGATGCTGCAACGTGTTTGTAATACAAAACGACTGGGTGTGCTCAGCACACGTTGCCATGGTGCCGAAATGCAGCACAGGTGGGCCAGCTCGGATGGCCCTGATTTCAGCCTTATTCAAGGGCTGATTTCCCCCCTTCTCCTTGCACAGACGCTCCTGCAATCGCCACCTTTCATTGTATATAGACGAACGCACAGATTGAAATCATGAGTTCTGAGAATGAGGTGGAAGCGTACTGGATGTACAAGTGTTTTCTTCATCGTATCAGGCGAAAGGCCTTGGGTTGGAGTGTATGTCGCTGGCATGTTGTTGGTTGCTAGCCATAGTGGATCAACTCGCTTGCTGAGACCTGGGTCCCCCGAATCCAAATCTTCACCATTCCTCATCTCAAGTTCCTGTTCTGGATTGTTGTACTTTGACGTCTGAGGTTTCAGCCCTGGAACTACTGATGTGCGTGTGGGGAGTACCTTGTGACGTGTCAACTTGCCAGGCCTGTCCGGCACAGCAAGTGCTTTGCCAACTGCCGCTGGAAGCACAGACAGCAGATTGTCACATTCACCATGTACATACACTACGTGCTGTTCAGCAAGCCTGCCATGCTCTGAGTGGATAGACAGATGTACCTTGCCACCATGGATTCCTAGAGATTTGGGCTTATACAGGATGTCGAAAGGAACCGTAGCCTCTGCAGGGATGGTACCACGTCTAGGGTTCACGTGGAAGAAGGCTGGCAGTTGTTTGATACAGTACCAGACTGGCAAGGTTTTAGCACGATTTTTTATGCTGAACTGGAGCTGACACGTCTTCTGTGCGGCAGTGTCCTGAAACTGTAAAGATGGTGGAGAAACCTCAGCAACGTTGTGCACGCACTTTCCCTTCATGGGTAGACGTGACACACGTTTGGTGTCGCCAGAAAACTCGATGATGGCAGTGTAAGCATGCAGATCTGTGCCCATCTGTAGCGATGAAGAAAATCCTTTACTAGGGCCTGAGTGCACAGGGCTGAAAGATAACTTCAATGGCATTTTATCAAAGGGAGGAATCTGAAGGTGGCCAGGCTGCACGCTGAATGGTGCTGTGGATGCTGCAGCTAGAGCCTGTGCCCTTACGCGCGCAGCTGCAACAAAGCTGGCATAAGGATTGTCCCCCTCAGGAAAGTCACTGTCCGCACCAGGCGCAGCAACTTTCATGGTAGCTGATGAACCCAGCTCTATACCGCATGTCACGGTGTGTGCACTGCTGTTGACAAGGTACACTGTCTGTACTCGCTTGTCATGGTTGAGCACAGAGCCAAAGTCTACCTACAGACCAGTTGACGCGCGTACATAAATCATGTGAGTTCTATGACCAACTGAAGGACAAGGGTGATCGCACATCCAGCACAGTTTGACCACTTGCTTTGACAATTTGAAAAGCGGCAGTAACAGCCTGAACGACGCAGCTGTAACATTTTGTATGCTGCCCTGCATCTGTGGACAGCTTCACGGATCCAGTATACTCTCCAGCACAGATGTCCTGAAGAGTAGCAGTCACTACTTGACTCTCGCCTGGCTGCAAGGAACCACGTTCGGGTACCAGCCGCAGTGGGACCGTCCCTTCCCCGAGTGAGATAGCCCATACCGCTGAGCGGTTACCTTGGTTCACAACATGCACCTCTCGCGAGGGATCACAACTGCCACAAGCAACCAACCCAAAATCAAGGCTTCCCTGCAGGACACACTCGCCCTTGGGCGCGCAACAGCGTACAGGTACAATCACTCTGCCAGTATCATGTTGGACGCAGAGATCGACGCTGCAGTCACCAGCATTTGCTGCATCTGTTCCGTTGAACACCAGCTCAAAGGCAGTCTTCATGCCCGGTGCAAGGCGGGTTGCCGGCAGTTGCACACTGGAGGTAGCTGAGCCCTGCTGTGTTTCGCGGAGGGAAAGGTACTGGCTGGCTGGGAGCTGGACTCTGGCACAGCAGATCTTTGCACCGACATTCTGAAGCATGCACATTCTCGAGTCAAACAATGAACGAGCTTGAAAACACATCAAGTTATCGGGAAGGAATCAAAACGTCAAATTCACACCTGAATAGTGAAGGGGACGACATGGCACTGGCCTGGCTCATACTTGAAGCTTACACTCGATGGCACGACCGACATTTCGGATTCCTTGTTCATGTTGACGGTTACCTCAAGTGTCTTGGGTGTGTTACTGAACAAGAGGTACTGACAGCGCAGCCCCTCCTATTCGCAATTTAGGAAGAACTCTATCGACAGGATTGCAAGCCTTGAACCTCCACAGTTCACATTCACACGTTGTCGTGACTAATCAGTGCACCTGCTCTGCAAACACTGAAGAGCATCTTTGATCAGATGGAAGTAACAAGAGCCAGAGCAATGGCAAGATGACATCAGCTGACCCGCAGAAGCTGTCGCAATCAGGAATGAACACTTTCATCATGGTTCCGACCACGGGTCTATAACACAACATTTTAATAGACATATTCATCCCCAAACATGTCAGTATCGGTCGAGTAGCTTTGTGCGATTTTTCGACAAGCACGGGAAGCATTCCGGTGCATGCAGAATCAGGCCAAAAATGACGTCCAATTGACTTCAGCTCAGGCCCCGCAACGGCGCGCCCACAGGCTCCTTTTCAACAAGAAAGTACAGGCGGGCGTAAATCGTCACTCTGTTGCCCCTCTTCAGTTACTGGTGTACAGAGCTTAGTGGTCGTTGACGAGCCCTGCCACGTTTATCCGCATATGAACGCTACTGCACTGTTTTGGGAGCATTCGCATCAGCTACAAAGGATTTGAACTGACCAGAAGCGAGTGTAATCTGTCCCTAGGCGCAGGCCCCTGCGTGCAGTCCCGTCTGCATTCGTCCTTGTGCTCGTGCTCAGCAACCTACAGTGGCAACAACAAATTCTTTGAGATATAGGCTGGAATAATAGTGCTTGCATGTCGTTAGCATGTTTAGATGTGGACTGGATACTTTCCCTCGTCAAGAGAGTGCGGTTCTGAATGTGTTTCTGTCCAAGTTGTGGAAGGTTTGTACATGGAGCACACATGCAGGATGTGAAAGACTCTGTCGAAGAAGTCAACTGTCACAATGCAGCTCGAATAATAGTATCCAGTGCCTCAAACACAACTTGTGTTTTGATTTACGGGCATGTGCTTGTACTCTGGAGGTCGACCAGCTCAGAAAGCTTATGTGTGAAAAACTGGCAGCAACATCCTGATGGGATGCAGAGAGTTCGCTTACATGATCTCAGGGACAAAAATTCTGCCTCATCTGCTGTTGCATGGGTGGACCTGGCACACCACGAGAGGCATTCCCCTGATCATGGGGCACTGGCCATGCTCTGTGAGTCTGGATGGTTACTGCTCTTCAACGATAACGGGGACATCGCACATCAGCAGCGGATGTTCCGCCCTGATACGAAGCAGGCGGGATGTTGGAGACCTGTTTGCACTTCCAACAATGGCCTGCTTCTGTTGACAGCACCAAATGCGGTGTACGTGGTCCAGGACCAGGATATAGCAAGGGCCATTTCCTGCTGCTCTGCAAGGACAGCAGGTCTCTCAGCAGCAGCATGCCCATTACCTGGCAGCAGCATGCCACCACTGTGAGTCCCTGTCCACGTGGCACCATTGTGTCGTCAAGAGTCTTGCCCAACAGAAACAGTACATGTGCCCTGCAGGGCAATGAGTAGTTTGCAATCCGGCGGCCTACTCACAGAGGACTTCACAAGCCAGATTCTGAGGCCTGCCAGTGACAACCTGCTGTTTGCTGCAGAAGAACCAACAATGGCATGGTTGCAGTTTCCAACCCTGCGCCGCAGACCACTGTGGGACAATGACGACGCGTCACACAGCCACAGTATGGCCTCAGCTGCACTGCAGGCAGCTACCCAGTGGGCTGCGCAGAGTGTTGTGGGAGTAGCTAATGCTGTTGATGGTGTGCAAGGCTCAGTGATCCCTTGTTCCGCTGAAACGACTTGGGTTATTGTGGGTGTGTAGCCCCTGCTTCACTCCTTGTTGTTCAGATTCTCAAATCAAGTCCTCCTGTTTACTGTCAGTATTGAGCATCCTGTGGTGCAGATGATCGTCGCATGCAAAACTTGGCTCTGTCTCCTGATGGACTCTTGGCAGCTTGTACAGACAACAAAGGTCGTGTAGTGTTGGTAGACAGCATAAGTAAAACAATAATTCGTGCCTGGAAAGGCTACCGTGATGCTCAAGCTGGCTGGGTAAGGTGGCATGGCAAACATTTGGGTAGCCTGGCAGGATGTAGCAATGTGGAACAGAATCAAGATCTGAAGGAGACTGAGGCCAACCAAAGGTGCAGATAAACCATCAAACAGCATCATACGCAACCTGCGAAAATCAGCTGTCCAGTGATGAGGTGAACTGTTCTCAGGCACGTTGAGATGAACCTCGTCCTTTATGCACCCAAGCGGGAGGCGCTGGAAATTTGGCCGGCAAGATGTGGCAGGAGGTTGCACACATTCCGGTGTTCACAACACTGCAAGCTATTTCAAGGCCCCAAGAACACCGACTGCATGCTCCTGGATGACTGTGGACGCATCGAGAGTGTGGCACAGATACTTGCTCGGGCAGCTCCAGTACCGCCTTCGCGGCCCTGAGGCGTTGGTGCCAGTTGGTGGTGAATTGGTTTCATCCAAAAGAAACACCCACGCTAACCCCTAACCCATGCGCTCTGCACTGAATAGTTTGGTTAGTATCTCGAGATATGGGGTGCATGTGCTTGCGTTGCCACATGTAGGCCATGCTTGTGTAACGATATGATGACTCAGCTATAGTCAAGAATCTTGAACACCCGGGCGTGGCCACGCGTGGAGAAGTAAACAGCTGTACATACAATCTGGACGTGTCCATGCGATAGCGTGTCGTCCTTGTGATGATTTCGTGCGTGCAAGTCAGGCAGTACTGTTCTGAACAGCAGTTGCTCGATCAGCAACCAAGATTCGTCTGGACATTGGTGGCTTACTGGGATGGTGGAACTTGATTTATTCGTTCCTTTCGTGCGTACTGCTGACGACTCCACCGCTCTGTTGGAGGTGCTTTGCGCCGGTTACACTGAATTGCTCGCTCTGCAGCAGACAGAGTTCCAGACGACTGTAGTCTCAGAGAAGTTTCTTTTTCATCTTGACACATATCTACGCTTCTCATGGTTTGTCCCAACTACACTGTCACCAGCTCCCTGCTCCCCCACGTCGTTTAGTCTTCAGTCAAGACTCTTCTCCGTGATTGTGCAGGCGCCCCTGGGAGGTCCCACCTTTCGCTTCAGGAACACATGCTTACAGCATGTTTCATCAACTGCGCATGCAAGTTCTTGATACCCTGAGCCGTGCCTGCAAGGAAGATTCAAGCAATGGAGCAATGCCCTTAATCGATGGCATAGTTTCTTCAGCAGCAACTGCCCTGGATATATGTTCCCTGTACGCGTATGACCAGCTTGTGGCATGCCAGCGCATCATGGACACGGTAGTGAAGAATAGCTCCAAGTTGACTGGTATGTGATCCACTGCATGATGCTGCTGTGATGCTGCTGTTAGTGACTCAGACTGCACAACAATATCCCACGTAACTTTTGCAGAGATAAGCAATACTATGCTGCACCTGGACGACCATATGGCCCAGCTGCATGCATGGGTCAAGGGGCTTGATGCATCTGTATCCCCACAACATGTGGATGATGTCATTGCATGTTTGGAGGACACGCTTGCAACACTTTTGAGCCTATTCTTGTCCACACCTAGGCTGTGTAGTACTGTGATGAGAGAGGCTGACCATCCATTCACCTCGACTCTTGCTCAACTGCATGATGTGTTCTTGAGCAGCACGCTGCCGAGCAAAATTAGTGCACTCCCTGGCTCCGCAGCACTGAAAGATAGAGTTGCTGCTATATCTGTTATCTGTGAAAAGGTTGCCTGCATGTTGCTGTCAGAGCTACTGAAGGTTGGCCGTCAGGTTGCTGTAGCATCCACATCCACAAGCCCCATCAATGATGGGGAGTTGTTAATGGCTGCACTAGTCAATATGCAGGTGTGCCTGTCACTGTCTCTTCATCTGTTGGGCTGCGCATTTCTGCATTCTGACAGCAGCTGCAGTTGTCGCTGAACACAGATGTCTGCGCTGACAGCTGCTCATCTGTAGATTCCTATGGTCGATCATAGAAAGAGTCTGTTGGCGAAGATACCAGAGCATGGCTTTGTTGCTGACATAGACAAGAGACTGCGGTGCTGTGAGATGGTTCTGGACGAGGCACAGTACTCGTACCTTCTTACGCTACTGAATCTTCCAGACAAGGCGATGCCAGGGGTGGGAAGCGCGACTCATGGCAATGCAATCATTGATGACAACACTCCTGATGCCCCACCTGTTGCATCAAAGACAAATGTACCACAGTACAACCGCGCACAGAAACTTGAGCTGATACAGACGGTGAAGGCTTGCCTGCCTGCAGAAGATGAGACTTTAATTGAGGCATGTTTGTCTAGCATGGATTGGAATACAGAGCGTTGTGTAGATGCTATCCTTCAGGACAAGTTGCCAGGGCACTTGCGTGCGAAAGCGGCCAGCACATCTTGCGCACCCGAAAAAGACCTCATTTATGCACCAGGTAGGACTCCCTATGTTTCATGTACCGTGTCCTGTGCTTCCTCTTTGTTACAGTTTATTGCCGCTGTCAGGATCACTGCCACTGTGCTGCTGTAGCTTGATTATATACAGGCAGACCAACTGTACAGGCAGACCAACTTCATATGGAAACAACAGAGGGCATGTGAAGGACTTGAAGCAGAAGACTTTTGAGCTTTTGCAGCTAGCTGAAGATGCAGAGGATGAGTATGATGACGAGTATGACGACGGGTTTGATGCTCTGAACTTTGCGAAGGGGTACAAAGATGTCCGCATGGAAGCTGACTCTACAGAACCAGGTGCTGCTCTGAATTGGTCGTTCCTGGTGATTAAAATGCACCCAAATGCATTGAAGGGCAGCTTAACTGTGTAGAAAATAGGTCGGGATGTATGACCGCCTGGAAACCGTTGATGAATGTGCAGACAAGGCAACGTTTCCCGAAACAACTGAGAGGCACCCGCACGAGGACTCCAATGGCAGCGTTCGAGTTAATACCTATCATGATGAAGGAGGTGAAAGAGGACGAGGGAGAGGCGATAGAAGAGAGAATTCAGCGGGCCGTGCTAGAGGGAGGGGAGATAGAGGCCGAGGCAGCAGACGTGGTAGACACACACGTGGTAGAGGTGGCAGGGACAATGTCTGATTGCTCTAAGATATTTGCAGTCCTTCCTGTGGAACATCGCAAGACCTCCGTTGCAGCACATGATGATACGTGACGCTGCTGGTGTTGTAGTTAGCGTGGTCGCTGTTTTTTAGTGCATCGTTGTCATGACAGTGTTTGTGATTCTTCAGTATGAACATAACTTGCCACGGTGCTAAGGCCCCACTGCTCTGCGCTCTGCTTTGCTGTTTTTGGCTGCAGAAGGAGAGATACGTGGACATCATGTATGAGAGATATTGCTGAGCATTGAGCAGATCCATGAGATGAGGGAGAGAATGCACGATGGCCACTGGTTCAAGGACATTGGCTGTCCGTGACACTTTATGATAGTGTTGAGGCCATGAGGCGGTTCAAGATGCATGTGAACTGAAGCTTCCTCGTGCAGGGCTGCGTCCCTGATAGCCCAGTTCAAATCTTGCCGCCCATAAATTCTCTCACCTCTCCCCCCCCCCTGGCCTGCAAGGTCCTCAGTGACAAGCATGTGATGAGTAGCATAGAAGGGCAAACGTTTTCCGAAGAGGTGAATAAAGCGGAGGTGAGAGAGGCAACATGAAAGACTAAAAAGGCAGAACCAAAGCATGTTGGAGCAGGTGGCCGGAAAGGGAGTAGATACCTCGTGTAATAAAAACGAATGTATGACGTTGTTATACAGGTCCGTCAGAAACTCAAACGGCAGTGAATCAGCGACAGCCCAAATAGGGCCGCGTATCATGCATGAAAGCAACTCCCAACTTCACTCTTTTGGGACAACTGTCTTTTTCGGCACCCTTGGCCCAACTACGGTGGTAATTATTGATAGATCACTTATGGGAATCTTAATCGCTTGTGAGACACTTCTGTACTCGACAAGAGGGCATGCGCAAGACTCCAAGTCTGATCAACACCTTCGCTTCTTCTAACACTCACTTCAACAACATAGCAGCATCATCACAAATGTCTTGTCCGACGTTCCTGCCGAAATTGCGTCGTGTGGGTACAAAAGCACCGTTTTGAAAAAAACAACAACTGTGTTAAAGTGCAGGTGTGTCTTTCTTTCTTTACAGTCATGGTGTCAGGTATTGATGCTGAAGAAGGATTTCTTGATGCTGGTGCTGTGCCACTCCAGTGAAGTACTTTGTGTTGTTCTGTGTCTCTGTACTTGGCTTCTCGCACTGGCATGGCCATGATGGCTTGTAAATCTGCTTGTAATGGGTCCACTGTTGCGAGGCCAAACTACAGTTTTCGGAATTAACACGCTGCTGGCCAGCTGCAAATGACCACATGGAACGGATTCGATTCAGCATATGCTTCCTGCGTGAAAGCTGGGAGCTCAAAACCTAGTGTACACGAGAAGGACCAACAAGATGTGGCTTCAGTGACCAGATACATACATTGTGTTGGCCTGACTGCATGCGCCACGGATGATGCCGTGGAGGGATTCAAATACTTTCAATTTACAACCGTAGATGAAGGCGTGGATTTGGTGGAGAGAGAGAGAGTAGTTATGTGCTCGACATGTGAACCTGTGCTTGCAATTGACCAACCCAGGATTGACGTACTCGACTCCCGTTCCGACAGCACTGTCCCCTTACTGGCTGTATGCTGCTTGTTCTTCTCTAGTATCCCTATTTCATCGATGTGCGCGCACTGCAGTGCACTGTTCAAAGCGATGCATGCATATGATCTGTTTCAAATTCTTCCAGGCCAGAAAGTGTACATGCTACATATAGCTTCAATGCCCGGCTCTGCACTCGCGTTGTGCACCTGTGCCTGCCTTCGTGTCTGAATTGGTGCTTTCACTGTGTTCCCAGCGAGTTTCGTCAGATGTTGCTCACCTAACGTCGATCTGCTGTGGAGCGCTGGAAACTTCTAGCTACTGCAGTGCTCCAGGCACATCAGACATATTTTTCTTGTGAGTTGGATTCGACCCCTGACTGCACCTTCATGGTGTGTGGCATAATGTTGTGTTGGGTGTGCGAACTTGGATGAAAGTGCTAGTGCTCCCAGCGGAGCTTGGATGCGTGAATTATGACTGAATGATTGATATTCTCAGAATTTAATGCGTAGGACCTGGAAGTTACTTGTGGAGCATTTGGCATATGGTCCACTGTGCAAGACTGGTGACATCCTGAACCATCCAGGAGCACTTTCCTGGTGCAAGCACAGCCATGAATCTACGTTCATGCAACAAATTCCCTACAGTGAAGCTTGTCTGTTGCATCTGAAAGCTGTGCTTCGGTCTCGCAGGGAACGGGCAAGGGCAAGAAGCGCTCTGCGTACACGGACGATGGCTGGCAGTGCGACAGTTGTTTAGGCTCTCAAACTTCGCTACGACGAAATGGTCCCAATGGTATGTCGATGTTCTCCCTTTGCGCTGTCGGGCCAACTCTTGCTGTGTGTCCTTGTCATCGGTTGGAACCCTGTGCACAACTCGAGAGCTTGACATGCACGACATGACATACATCCACAAACCAATCCTTGACCCCAATATCTCCTGGCTCTCATCTGCTGTTGAATCTCTTGAGCAGGCCAGCGCATGTGCACAGCCTGCTACTCAAAGATGCAGCGGGAGAGAAAGAAGGGGGAGGCTGGATTCTGTGACCGGCCCCCAGTTCAGGAACCTGAAGCAGACTCGCAGTTAAGCGTTCGGGGGGCGCGCCCTGCATCTGCAGCTGCTCGCAAGTTCATTGAAGAGTTCGCACGCAACAAGGGTGCTTCAGAGACAGCTTCAGCACGCCAGGACCCGAGCGCCAGGCGGGAGACAGACGCGGAGGCCCCTAGCAAGTCACAAACTGCAGCTTACGGTGCAGCTCTTTTGCTTGGGACTGCTCCAACGGTGATGACCGAGGGCCTGTTCGCAAAGGCGCAGTTTGGTGTGGGCATAGCTGGCGCCCACATTCTTCAACGTGATCCAATACTTGCTTCCAGCCGCACCATGCGGTACATGACTGACACATTCTCAGCGGGTCATGGTGATGAGATTAGGTCTTCAAGAAATCTGTCACCTGGCGATGGACCCTATCCGCTTGCTGCGCCCTGGACAGAATATCAAGCTCGCCACCTTACCAAAGAGGACCCGACTGTGCTGCAAGGAGCATCCAACCTGATGCTTTTAACTCAAAAGTCCAGCCCTCGTGAGGTGCTGATCACTTTGCTATGGTGTTGCTAGGTGCATCCGATGAGTTGGTGACATGCACAGGCTGAACCTCATACACCTGCAGAATTTAAGTGATTCAAAGCAGTGCACACCTACTGACAGTGGCCCAGGAAACGTGGCAGTAAACAGCGCACCGCAGATGACAGTTGGTACAGTGCGCATGGCTTTGACACTTGATGGATTGGAAACAAGTGATGAGCCTGCCGAGAAGCATGTTAGTTCGCTTTGCGGCATGAAGATGTGTGCTGAACATCTTCCAGGAGCTCGGGCACTCCCAGTAGAATCGTACCCTCAAGAAAATATTCCAGCGTTTCACACGCTTTCAGCTCCAGCTATGCTTGCAGCCAAGGGGATGCGCGGAGGTTCTGCACAACTTTGGGAGGGCAGTGTGGCTTCCTCGAGCATGGCAGCTGCCACGTTGGAGCTGCAACAGCGGCAACAGAGCGACCCCTGTGCCCTACCCTCCCACCGAAAGATGTTCAGAACAGAGCAGTTTGATAGATGTTTTCCTCTCTAGTCCAGCGCCGCCAGCGCCATCGATCTGTGTTACAATTATCGTGATTGAGGCTGCGCAGGGAGATGTAGTGACCAGTGTCCAAATAAGAATACATGCATAGGTGATCGAATAAGAATAAGATTGCTGTAATAGTAAAAACTGTGTACGTCTGAGTGAAGTACGTTCTCTTGCATGGTACATGAATGATGTCTAAGAACCAGGTCACAGCAGAAATAGTGAGTAGTGTGACTCATCAAGCATGTACATGCTTGAACGCTCGCTTCTCAAGCGCTTCTTGTCATTCCTTTCTCCTGTACCTTTCATTCCATGAATTCTCGATTCATGACATGAATTTGCTAGGTGCCTGGTCCTCTGGTGTTGTAACTACATTCTGACATTTTGTACAGCTGCATGCGGCTCAGCAAGTAATCCAAAAGATAAGTTTCTTGTAGCATCCTATCCATTCGATCATAGTGTCTTCCTGAATAGAGTAACAGGGCTTCTGACATCTCTTGTAGGCCTTGCACAGATGCAACATCCTGCACAGCACAGCCTATTTCGTACATGATACAATCAGTCCCATCTCGTGCTTGCAACATTCCGCACAAGGAAACTCTAGCACAGGATGAGCGTCACCTTGGGAGAATGTTTTGCGAGGACTGCGCCAAGTAACGCTTGTGCGCAGGTGCAGTTCTTCGGTGATGTGTTCCAGTCCCGCGCGTACCGCAAGACGTTCTGCATGTCTGACTGTGAGAGGGAGTTCACCAGAGGGGTCAGCTGTGCAATGTATCTTTTGTGCGTGGGAGGGGAGGTATCTGGAGCATGCAATATAGCTCTAACAATCTCCAGTAGCTGCCTTGGTTGTTGCAGCTTCAGTGCAAGCTTTGCTGCTTTCACATGTTGCTTCAACATGAGAGCATTTTGAAGTTCCTGCAGGTATCCCAAAGAATGAGCTACAAGAGAGCACATGCAGAAATGAGGCACACAGGAACCTTCAATCCTGTATGCATGCAGATGCATATAATCCCCTGGCAAAGGTTCATGGGAGGCACCTGGCGCTGTTGTACCACCTCTTCTGTCTGTGCTCTCTCCTCCTCTTCTGCTTGTGCTGAATTGATTCCCCACATGGCTAGAGAACCCGTGTCTGAGCCAGAAATGACACATTCACTATCTGAAGCCGCGACTTCCAGCGCCCAAACCTTCCCATCATGTGCTTTCAGGGTGCTGAGGCATTGACCAGAGTATGTGCTCCATGACTTGATTAAGCCATCGCCACTAGCGGAGAGCACAACACTACCAGCGGCACTGAACCTGACCTTGAGCACTGATGCACTGTGGCCTGAGAAAGTACGAAGGCACGTGCCATCTTTGACGCCCCACAGCTTGATGGTCGAGTCACCTGAACAAGTCAGGACGACCTGCAGCACACCCACCACATGTACTATCACTGAACTATTGAGCATCTCATCACGTGCAGCAAGAAAAGCAAGGTGGTGCAAAGCGCATACCTGCTCAACAGGCGCAAACTGGACATCCCACACTCCTCTCTTGTGCCCAGAGAGCGTGATGGGCGCAGAGAGTGCGGGTAGCGTCCAGAGCTTTGCACACCTGTCAGCACTACCTGACGCTACAACTGTGTTTGTGGGGGAAACTGCAACACAGTGAATCTCCTTCTCATGAGCTGCTACAGCTGCAGTCACTGACAATTTGACAGGTGACTCCGGCAGCCTGCCAGCACAGACACTGTCCAGCAATGGCGCTAGATCCCAGACCTGTAACAACTTGTCTGCCCCACACGACACCAAAGCCGTGGTCACCTTGCCGACAAAGAAGGCGACACCTGTCACTGACCCCATGTGTGCTTCACCTACTGCAACACACTTGCCCGTCGCAGCATGCCACACCCTGACACTGTTGTCCTTGGAGCCTGATGCCAGCAGCCATGTTGGCTGCAGGGCATCTATTTGCTGAGACGCAACAGCCAGAACCATGTCTGTGTGTCCTTTAAGGCTGCTGCTGCATGTCAGGCTGTTACTGTCCAGCATGTACAGCACGTCGCTATTTGTCGCAACAGCTACATGCTGTGGAATGACAGACTGTGACATACATCCCACGAAAGCAGTGGCTGTGACCTCCCCTAAGTTTCCCAACAGGGTTTTGACTTCCCCAGCACCAGCTTTTCCTATATTCCTCACAGTTATTGCACAGTCTGCGGAGGATACAAGAACTTGGCCAGTAGAGGGAAGCATGAGAAGCTCAACTATGGCATGTATGGACTGCATCCTGTGTGACTCTGCCTGCGTATACACACACCGGCAAGTGCTAGCACTCCAGCACTTCACGAGACCCTCCTCCCCACCTGTAGCAAATACTATGCGACTCCCTGCACGACCTTCATTGTCTGTCAAGTCTGCAGCAAGCGGATCTGGTAGCACCACCAAAGACTCAACGGATTCCAGCACAGCTACAGTGCGTATCTTGCTGTATGTGCGAATATCCCACACATTGACGACCTTGTCCCTGCCTGCAGACAGCAGACGCGTCTCATTGGCAGCCCACGCGATCGCTGTGACTGCGCTCACGTGCCCATTCAGTTTACATGCCACCTTCTTCTTCTGCAGATCGCACACCACCACGATCCCATCGTCCCCTGCTGTCACCATGATTGACTCACGGCTGTGGAACAGAGCGGACGTCACCACTCCACTGTGTGCATTGAAGCTGTGCGTACAGCTGCCAGAGTCCACATCCCACACACGCACTTCCCTGGCAGCTGATGCCGTCGCAACGAATCCACCCGAAGCATGAAACGTGATGTCCGCCACAGGGGCTTTATGCGGCTGCACAAAGTAAGGAGGGTCATCAGATTGAATTCACGTCTGCGTGATTTGTCCCCCAGAGGCTCTGCTGCTGACGCCTGGTACACTATGGCCTGGTGCAACCAGATGATGACACACCTGCCATGTGCGCAGACAACGGCCACTTTCTAAATCCCAAAGTTTAGTAGCATAGCTTCTCGATGCCACAACGGCTTGCCTGCCGGAAGGATGCACTGCTATGGCCGTCACTGACTCTGTGTCTCCTGGCAAGGTTCTCAACACATCACCTGAGGCCACGTCAATCACCTGCGCGTGCATGAACTCGACTTGCCGTACAACGCTGGGATTTGGAAGTAGCCCAAATCATGAGCGGGCTGCAGACGGGAGAGTGGTCTTGGTTGCGGCGCACCTTCGCTTCCTCGCCACAGGCTGCCACGAGCGTCTTCTCGTCACAACATAGCCTAATACTAGCACCGGTGTATAATGCATGCAGTTGCTGCAGAGGCTTCAAGGTACACTGCTTCTTGGTACCCGAGGACATTGCTCATCAAACACACCACAGAGATACTTGAACGCTCACAACATGCACATGCCCAATAAACGTATCCGAACAATCTCGTAGTTTTCATACTGTCATAGGGAGCGCGCAGCAAGAAGAGGAAGATGTTGTAGCGTTGCTGCAGGTGATCACGCGTGAGTCCACCAGTGGCCACAAGACTTGGGACCACTGCAGTCGCTTTGTTGAACACATTGAAAATTGAATAATGAGTTCGCCTGAGACCAGACCACCAAACAGTCACATGAGGCTCAATAACAAGTTGCTGTGAATCGTTTATGAACATGGATGGGCGCCTTCTGCCGAAGCAGGCGTTATCAGGTGTATTGCATAAGTTATGCGAGAGGCAGGGGATAGACTATCTGCCAAATCTTTCTTCAGCCGTTTGCATGAGATGCATCGCCGCAACGGTTGTATTTCGGGACCTGCAGTCCTAAGCAGCTCGGAGTGGGGAATGTACTACCTGTGATTGCACACTGTTTTTTACAACGTGTCGACATCGACTTGGTAGAGATGGATGTTTTCTCTACTTCCAGACGGACTGGGTCGCCATCCAAGGCGATCAGTTCCTCCAAACAGGATGTCAATGATAGCCAGCTGATCAAGGTATGCCATTCACCACCAACCGACCCCCACTTCCACTGATACGCTGCCACAATCGGACACATCAATCAAGATTTGTTGCTTGACAGGCTTTCTCGCCCAAGAAGGAAGCTGCTGGTTGTCCCATGTCCAGGCATTGCCCAACGATTGTGGAGCTGTTGCCAATGGATCAGCTGACACGCAGCCTGAAGTGCACTGTACCTCCGGAAGTCCCAGTATTCGATCCATCCCCTGCACAGATCTTGTTTTCAGATTATGAGGGTCATTGCACATACACTGCAACCTTGGCGCTCAGAAACAAGGACACAGTGCGACACCATGCCCTGGATATTTGTGACAAGGTTACGCATTGCTGGAGTGCTACATCCCTATCAGTATGGTGCAGGTAGCCAGACGTGTCAAGGTAGTCCCTCCTGATACCCCTTTCTTCAGTGTGAAGTTGAGGTCGCAAAGTTCAAAGATTGCTGCTGGCATGGAGGCCATCTGCACTATCACATTTCACCCAGCAACTAACAAAGACTATGAACATGACCTCATAGTGTGTACAGAGAGGGAGAAGTTTATCGTGCCTATCAAGGCACAGGGGGCACGAGCCATGCTTGACCTGCCAGCCAGCATCTATTTCGGTGATTCTTGCACCTGTCGAAGCACAACCTCTAGGACTCTGCTCGTGCGCAATATTGGAAATTGCTCTGGTGCTTTCAGTATGATAGCTTCCGCTCCTTTCTCGGTTGCTTCACAACATGCTTTCCTGAATGTCGGGGAAACGTTACAGCTTCAAGTCCACTTGACCCCAGTTCGTGTTGGGGAAGTCGCGGGGTCGTTGACAGTGCATTTTGAGCATGGGTCTCAAAGCACCACACACCTGTACGGTCAGTCAGTTGAAATTGATGCTGCGGTGACACCAACTAGTGTCCAGTTTGTGGGCACGTTTGTCACCAAGACAACATTGCAGTATTTCTATGTCATCAATCGCACTGCACAGCCCATCCGTTTTTCTCTCAAACAATTCGCCGCAGACATTGAGGAGGGCCAAGAGCATGAACTGTTGGCGGACGGAACGACATCATCCGAACAAGTGTGGAGGATCACTCAGCCTAATGTATTCGGCACGCGTGCCATGACTGCATTCCCCACAGAAGCTGTTGTGTACCCCGGTACTAAGATGGAGGTGTGTATTCTGAAGAGCACCTACCTCTAACGTTTTCTATCATCGTTTGGTACACCCTCAGTAGCAACTGTCCATCAGTACTGTGAATTATCAAGGATCCATTAGCATTGGCCAGTAGTCAGAAAATCCCGGTAGAATGTTTGCAGGTTACTGTGGAGTTCTCCCCGTATGTTGCAAGAAAGTTCTCTGAGACCTGTTACGTAGAGCTAGAAGGCCATGCCGAAAGACAGCCAGTGTTGCTGACGGGCATGGGTTTGGGCCCATGTGCAATGTTCACGTATGATGTGTTGGATATTGGCAATGCATACATCAACACCTTGTACCGTTACTCTGTCCAGCTGGACAATCGTGGGGATATTCCTGCCCCTTTCGCTTTCCAGCCAGGTGACGGGGAGTTCAGCAGCATGTTTACCTTTGTTCCATCTGATGGAGTGGTGCCTGCTGAAACCACCCTTGACATTGAAGTGGAACTGCTAGCGACTCATATTGGGCGCCTGGAGGAGCGCTTGCTGGTAGATGTGGCAGGCATAGACTCACCTCTATCGCTGCAGTTCAAAGGCAGAATAGTGGGGCCCACGTTTGACATTGACGTAGACGCGCTGGATTTTGGAATGGTAGCTTATGGCTTCAGGTTTGTAGCTCAGTTCAGCAATGCTGCAAGCTGTGGTGTGATCTGCTGTCTGTTGGAATAGATTGTATTTTCGCTTGCACATTGCAAGGCAACTTACTGATAATGTGCAGGTATTGCAAGAACTGGACAGTCCTCAATACGAGTGAAATACCAATGCAGTTTTGCTGGAGGGTGGACAGCGGAACGATGCCGGCAGATGAGTTCAACATCATTCCCTGTTCAGGGGCCATTCTTCCAGGGATGAACCAGGAGTTTCTTATCGAGTTTATCCCATGCAATGTTGCCAAGTATGAGTCACAGATCATTTTAGATATTCCCAAAGTAAAGAGTGGTGCAGTGATCATATCTGCAACAGGTGAGAGTGTTGTACCGCGGTTGACATTGTCCCATGAAGTTCTGGACTTCGGAGACTGCTTCTTGCAACATCCATACAGTCTCGGCCTGGTAGTCTCCAACACTACACAGCTTCCGGTCAAGTTCAAAATCGAGCCGCAAGATGAAATCAGTGTGGCTCTGGCAGGCTTCAGTGCAAGTCCATCCCATGGTGGTGTTGCGGCTCAAGGTGTGGCCAACTTGTGGAATGCCTTGGAACTGAGTGATTGCACCCGAATCCTTTCTACCATTTGTACTTCCTGATAGAAACCACCTGTACCTCTGCAGGGGAACAGGTTGTGAAGTTCACATTAGAAACCAGGCGCTTGGGACAAATCAAGCTGCCCTGCAAAGTGCATGCGATTGGCTCTTTGTTGCCACCCATTGATTTCATCCTTGCTGCCAAATCTATTGGTCCTACTGTCAGCTGCAGGAATCCAGATGGCAGCCTATGCACAACAATAGCCTTTGGGAAGATCTCGGTGCTGCATGCACATGAGCACATGCTGTCTCTGCACAATGAGAGCTTGATACCTGCTGAAATTTCAGCATTGATGGCTAGCAGCTCATCTGTGTTTTCTATAGACTGCAGCAAGTGTGTCCTGCAAGCAGGAGAAATAAAGACTGTCACTGTTGTCGTTCAAGCTGACGAGACTTTCACCTTCTCTGACACGCTCCATATCCTTACTGCAAATGGCACAGACCTGGAAGTACCGGTGAGTGCTGTTGGTACTGGCAGTACTCTATTCTGTTCGCAGGCTGAAGATAACCGGCTTGATTTTCACTACCAGCTGGCGGGTACAGCCTTTTCTCGCACGGTCGTCGTGGAAAACCATGGGCGCAGAACATGCACTGGCACATGGCAGAACGTTGAAGGTGAGATGATTAAGAAGAAATGGGCAAAAGTTGTCCGTGGACCGAATGGGAAACCAGATTTTGCGCAGATACCTGCTGCAGAACGTGCTGTGTTTTCGGTTCAGCCTGAGAAAGCAGTCATTCCTCCAAAGCAGTCTTATGAGTTTGTTATTCATGGCTTCACGCCAACGACAGGGCTCAAGGAAGAATGTGTCCAAATGATTACGGCGGGACAGGAGGTGGGCTTCAATGACAGTGAAACAATCCATGGTCTGTCTTCAAGAACATGATGGCAACCGTTCATGGAACATTTTAGTGCAAGCACAGAATGTCACAATGACTAGGATACTGTTGCAGGGTGGGAAGGCGATGATGTCACTTAACACTGTAGCGACGCTGATTGTGCCAGAACTGACATTCTCTGCACGAACCCTACTCTTTGAGTACTTCTACCATCCACTTTTGGAGCGTCCGCCAGAGAAGGTGAAGTTGGGAGTCTCGAACGATGGCATGGTGCCACTGAGTGCAACCTTGAAGTCGCAAGCGCCTTTCGATGTGACTCCTCAGACTCTGCATCTTTTACCTGGTGCCAGCAGCCATGTCACGGTAACAATGAATCACACCTATCGCAAGGATTTACTCAGCCACAAGCCCAAGTGAGTCCTTGCTTCTGTGATCTTTCTATCATACATGTGATACTGAAGATGGGGCAAACATCAGAACACGCGATTGGTGTAGGAAGAAGCTGACAATTTCTTTTACCAATAATCCACACATGGATGCACTAGATCTGAATGGCAGTATCAATTACCCAAATGTCAAAGTGAGTAGCGAAAGCATTAGCTTTGGGAGCACACTGAAGGACACTCACAAGTCAGAGGTTCTGACAGTGACCAACACAAGTGCTGTGCCTGTCAAGTACTTCTGGGATCTGCGCAATGACTCCAGCGAGGAGACAGTTGATGCCAACCAAATCTTCAACATCAAGCCTGTTGAAGGATACTTGATGCCAGGGGAGGAGGAAGCTGCAAGAGTTACCTACTTTGCCAAGGGTGGACTGCAGGTATCTACCTCAGCCATCTTGCGCGTCCAAGGCGGGCCAGACACATTGGTGTCCCTGAAAGCCATGCCCAATCACATGGCTTTTAGTCTCGAGCCAAAGAACATTGTCCTGGGTGCATGTCTGTACAGCAAGGTCTTACACAAGGAGCTGGCGCTTGTCAACACCTCCAAGTGCGCCCCTGTAGTTGATCGTTGGCTTCATGGGGGTATCGTTAGCAATATTGCTTGATTTTGAAGCATTTGCAGGGTTCCTTTTGACTGGAAGTACAATTCTTCAAACTTGAAGCGTTCCAGCTCAATAGCATGCACGCCGACAGCAGGCACGTTGGGTGCGGGCGCCAAACAGGTGTTAAACCTGAAGATTGTTGCTGGTATTCCAGACAGAGTTCATGAGGTCATACACTTTGAAGTGGCTCATTTTGAGCCCGTTCCAGTGAGCGTTCAAGTTGATGGCATGTATGCTTCTGTTGCACTGTCTATCCCGCGTATGCTGCCTTCCAATGCATCACAGAAGCTGGCAGCAGCTGCGGACAACCTAATTCACAAAGGCAGTACCCTGCTAGACATGATTGCTCAGAGGGATCCGAAGGTTCTAAAGAAAATCAAAGGTGCTCACCCAGTCATGGGCTTTTCACAATGTTTCAGATACAGTGTTGCTACAGACAGTGGTGTGCTCAAACCACACGTCCACTGTATAGTGTATGTGTATGCAGAAGCAGAGCATACACAGGTAAAGGGTCCAATGGTGCCTCAACTGAATGGTCAAGAGCTGTTTGGTCATATGAAGATGTACTCAGACAGACTCACACAAATTGAGGTGGAGGCTGAAGTAGATCGCAAGAATTTGTGTACAATCCTTCTTCAAACAGAGGGTCAAGAGAGCGAAGGTGAGGCTGGTCAGCAGGAAGGAGGAAACGCGAATTCTAAAGCAGTTGTGCAACCACAGCGCCTGATGAAGTTTTCGAAGGTTCTATCAAAGTACTCCTCAAAGCCTCTTGTCACTGCTGGGGAGTACGTTCTGGACTTTGGATCTGTTGTGAAGGGCACACAGGTTACCAAGAACGTGCGCATGCAGAACATTAGCACACAGTCTACAGTCATCAGCATAGACAAAGCATTGCTGGAAGCACATGGCTTTGTGCTGAAGCCTGATAAGCTTGCCAAGCTGACAGGGCTTCCAGAAGTGAGCTGTCTCGACATTGGTCTGTGCCTGAACACGACCATGTCTCATGTGGTGCCTGGCAAAATTGACTTTCATGTGCCAGTGCAAGTTCAAAGCTCTCCCCCAATCATCATAAATGTGCGAGCAGACATTGCTACACCAGAGGTGACATGCAGCCAACATAGTTTCTCCTTTGATCGGGTAGCGTTCGGGCTGGCCAAGGTGATCATGTTACGGCTGCATAATTCCAAGAAAGTTCCAGCTGAGTGGGCAGTGAAGAGGCCAACAGAAAATGGTGCAGATGCTGATTGGCAGTACTTCCGCTGTGCACCAGATTCTGGTACATTGGGTTCTGGGCAATCAGTGAGTGTTCGAGTAATATTCTTGCCGGAACACCCTTCCAAGCACGGTGAGGAGTACAAACAGGAACTTCACATCCGTGTGGCAAACAACGTTAAGCCTATCGTGTTATCTGCAACAGCCTCAAGCTATCTTCAAAGGATCAAGGTTGCACCAAAGAGTGTTGACATGGGAGCAGTGCTGCCTGGAACAGGGCAGATAGCACATGGGGAATTCAAGATAAAGAATCCGGGCCAATTCCCAGTCGAGGTGATTGCAATAGATTTTGATCAACAGCACAGGGAAGAGGAGCAGATGCTTGCAGCCTGGGATGGCTACAGTGAAGTGCACGGCTATGCACTGGAGGCTGCCAGGCTGCCTGGTGGACACTTCTGGGACCATATTCATGTCAACTATCAGAAGCTTGAAGAAGAGAGGGTAGCAGCAGAAAAAAAGGAACAGGAGGAAGCAGCAGGTGTAACAGATGAAATGCCGGCCGCAATAGATGTACTGTCAGACAGTACTGCAGATGCAGCAGCAAGTCCCGATGTGATGGCTGTGGAACAATGTGAAACGGAGGGGAGTGCACAGACCAATACCACCCCTTCTCCTGCCCCTGCACGTGCATTCATTGCAGCTGTGTGCTGCTTTGAAACAGAGATTGAAGAACAGCAAGCAGAGCTGTTGAGTCAACGGTATCAGGTGCCTTGCACGACCCTGACAGACCTGGTGCTGGATGCTGGGGAACTGGAGTGTCCTGCTGATGGTGACCCGTCTGGTCGCTCCTTTGGTGACATGTTGTATGATACCCTAATTGGATGGGATGAGCAGATCGAGGACGCAGATGCTGTACAACAGACAAAGCGTCCGTACGAACACTTGTCTTCGACTGAAGTTTCAACAATCCTTGGAAGAGCTTTCAAGCTGATGATTGAAGAGCCAAAATTTTCTAATGGATTCGTCCTGAAGGGCTGCCAATGCGAATTTGCTGACCCTTTGCTTGCGATGCAACAGTTACTTGCAGCTCTTGACATCAGCAGGGTCGTAGTCGATGCAGAAGTCCCTCCCACTTGGAAGGGTAGCAATACTTTCTGGTTTGCTGACTTGCATCTATCTGTGCACATAGCACAAGAACGCTACATGCAGCAACTTTCTGATGAGGAGAACGAGTTTGCTCAGCAAAGGATTGCAGAGGCTGAGGCCAAGCATGCTGCTGCAGCTGTTGCAGCCAGCACCCCACCAAAGGGAAAGAAGCCTTCAGGAAAGAAAGGTGCAGCTGAGGTTGTTGCAGCTCCACAATTCCCTCCTGGTGTTGATCCCAATTTTGGTGCTCTGTTCAACAAGTACAGTCAATGGCAACAGAGTGTAAAGGGCTACCTGCAGACAACAGAGCAGGATCCATGCATTAAGATGCGCCATGTTCCCATCGCAGCACAGCTGTCAAGCCCTGATGATATGCATCGGCTCATTTTGGGGATGAAGTTTGATTTGGATATCCTTCACAACGTGATGCCCTGTGTGGAAGCTGACAAAACTCGCATCGCACCACCATTCTTTTTGCACGTGCTTAGGAAGCCAGCACCAAGGAAATCTAACCCAACTGCTGCCCACTTCATGCTCATGGACGGCAGTAGTGAACCCAGTGAATCCACCATGATTGCTGATGCTGAAGATTCTTCTGCTGGGGAGGTTTCCCAGAGCAGCAGGTGGATCCTGGAGCCAGGACAAGCAAGGACTGTGAAAGTTCAATTCAAAAGTGATGATGTCGTTGATGTCACTACCAAGCTGCGGTTTCAGGCTTACACTGGGGATGACAAGGCTGAAGTGACATTGCGCGCATCCTGTGCATATCCTCAGATCTGTGTTGATCCAAAGATAATGTTTGGAAAGACCAGAAAAATCAAGGCAGGACAGGAAGAGACTCAGCACAAACAGTGCTATCTTTCTAATCGCAGCAGGTTCCAATTCGGGGCAGTGCTTGCTGGAGTCACAGTGCCACACGACTTGTGTGACACACACTCAGACCATGCTGCAATTCTCCAACTTGCTAACAATGGTAGGTTCGATGCACGGGTATCCTTTTCCATCAAAAGTGTGAGAGATACAGAGCAGATAGCTGAAGAGGCTGCTGGTGCTAAGGGGAAGAAGGGAAAGAAGGGAAACCCTGTAGCTGAAACTCCAGAGAGCTGCTTCTCTGTACTACCATCGGTGATTGATATCCCGCAAGGAGGAACTGCCACAGCAAAACTTCTATGCTTTCCAACTCAAGTGGGAGAGATCGTCGATGGCATAATTTGCAGCATAGATGAGAACCCAGAGCCATTCGAATTTTCTGTGGCGGCAAGTGGTGAAGAGCTCAAGGTTTCTGTTGTTTGGGATGGGGAGGCTGAGAAGACAGCTGTCACACCAGTTTCAACAGGGGTAGATAAAAGGACAAGTGCAACACCTCCCAAGGGAGGCAAACATCCACAACCTGTTGAGGACAACATCATCAACATGAACTTCGGGAGGATGTTGCCTGAGCGAAACAGTATGAAATCCTTCACTGTTACAAATGAAGGCAAACTTCCCGTGCACTGGACTTGCCCTGATATTGGCACACTTCCTGAAGAGTTCAAAATGTTTGACAAGGATGACAAGGGCAAGTTCATGCCGCTTTCTGTCATTGGGGGTCTCTTGCCACCTGGAGAGGAGAAAACTGTACATGTGGAGTTCTTAGCAGCTACATTGCAATGCATGAAACATCATGCAGTGATGTGTAAGCCAGTGGAGCACAGCCTTAAAGTTATGATTCAGGACGAGAAGCGTGTGTGCCCGCAAGCTATGGCCCAAACCATATCGTTTGCGGCTGAAACATACCAGATGGATGCTTGCATTGTATATCCTGATGATGAGCAGTTTGTCAACTTTGGCAGTGTGAAGGTATGCAGCAACTTCCAGTTCATATTGATTTCATCATTTCCACAGCTGGAATGTTTCTGAAACCATGTTACTATGCAGGTTCAATCAGAAGTTTCAAAGAAGTTCGTCTTGAAGAACACAGGACCTTACCCCATCTCCTATGAATCTGTTCTGCAAGATAAGGCACAAGGCTTTTTCACAATACAGCTAGTAACAGATGAAATTCCAGCGAATTCGCAAAAGGAAGTAACCATCACATTCGAGGGCAGGAATGCTCTGAAAGAGTTGAAGCTAAGCAAGAACACAAGCTTTATAAAAATTCTAATACGCGAGCCCCTGACCGCATCCACAGAGAAGTGTCTCCCATTGAAGGTGCCGGTT
This sequence comes from Ulvella scutata, assembly GCA_032359135.1. Taxonomy (NCBI): domain Eukaryota; kingdom Viridiplantae; phylum Chlorophyta; class Ulvophyceae; order Ulvales; family Ulvellaceae; genus Ulvella; species Ulvella scutata. Next base: position 1,023,544 of record JAUMHD010000003.1, read on the forward strand.
GGAGTGCTTGATGTGATACACGCATCTTCTTCGCTGCTTCCAAAATGTTCGGTTTGTGCAGGTTGGCATCTCTGCACTTTTCAGCAAGTTCTGCATCACACCTGCAAAGGGCATCAGCTTCCAGCCAACCACTTACAACACACAATCAGCCCCACGAAGCATTGAACTATCAAATACTGGTGTTTTTCCTTTCCAATTCAAGTTGCTGCACTTGGGTGAGGAGGCGCCCCAAACACGTCCAGATAGCAAAGAAGGTAAGACGAAACCTGCAAAGGGGAAGGGGGAGGTTTTGAGTGCTTTACAAATCGGCGCCTTTTTAGTGAGCCCCATGCATGGCACCATAGCAGCTGGGTCCTCAGCACAAATACAGGTATGAATAAAAAGCCTGTGCATTTCGAAAAAGAAGGCTCATTTGATATCCTTCGTACAAGTATTCAAGCGCTGACCATGAACTGTACGCTTCATACCAGTAGCCAACAGTTCCTGAAATGAGCCAATGACACAGGTGATCTTCAATGCATCTGGAAACCAGGTTCATCACCAGATGTTTGGCATTGATATCGAAGACCGGTCACCAGAGGTCCATCCCAACGGAATTCCGGTTGAGATCACCGGCGAAAGCTGTATTCCTGGAATCAATGCTGATGATGTGAATGGCATTTTTGAGGAGCATCCCATCCACAAGGACCTGGATCCTTCTTACACCCATGGAACTGTGTATGCTCTGACAGATAAGGTGGGTATACTTCACTCTGGAGTTCCATACATGGTGTAAGTCATCACTACCGTTGAGTATGCATTGTCAGCGTTGGAACTGACAAATAGCTCCTCCACAGGTCTTCTCTTTTGGTAATGTTCTTGCTGATTTGGCTGGAACAGGGGACGAAGCCTGCTGTATTCGTGCCCAATTGAAGTTCACAAATGCCACCAAGGTTGCGAGTACCGTGTTGTTCTCTGTCACCCCAGATGGAAACGAAGGCTCCGCAGCAGCATACCCTTTATCTGTTTCGCCTTCGTGCGTTGAAATTGCTCCACACGAGTATCAATTCATTTCTCTCACCTTTCATCCTCAACAGATCATCCCTTACTCTGCCACCTTCCAAGCCATGGTGGAGAATGGCGATGGGCGACCTGAGACAGAGAAGTTCAAATGCTCGATCCAGGTACTGTGCACCTTGATATATACCTGCCGTATGCTTCTGATTTGATTTCAAAGACGATATTGCAAGCATGCTGAATCTACGCTTGTTGATACCTCTGGCAAAAGTATTTCTGCAAAAGTGCTTTTGAGGCACCAACGGTGGACAGTTCCATTACCAGAAAGTTAAACCTAGCATGCACACCGCAAGAGCAGTGTACAGACACTTTGGTAAAGTAGATAATTGATCCATTGCAAGCTGGGTTGATGCAGGGGAATGGAATCGTGCCGTCAGTGGCTGTTGTGAAGCCTACTAAGATGGATGCATCTGGCAGGATTGTTCTTGAATTTCCGCGGCGCATGCCAGGCAAAGCGAGCATGCAGACCTTCGAAATGAAGAACAAAGGCACGATTGAGGCTCATGTTCGGCTTAAAATGCCCGCTAACTCTGTTTTCACAGTTGAAGGCTCCCACACCATGTGCCTTGCGCCACACTCTACTGCATCAATTCGTATCCAATTCCAGCCAGATCAAGTTGGAAAGCATACTGCAGAACTGATGTTGCATGTGTCACAAAACCCTTTTGAGCATATTGCGGTTATGTTGGCTGGGGAGTGCAACCAAGGGGACATTGAGTTTGTGTTTGATGATGTTGAGACAGACACTGTGCACTTCCCTGACAGCTGCATTGGCTTGGAGTCAGAGGTACTTCTGCACGTACATAACTACAGTGCTAATCACTTTAGGGTGCTATGGCCAACTCATGCACACATAGCAATGAAGCCTGCTATCTTTCATGTACCTCCCAGGGGTGTCACACCTGTGTTGCTCAGGCTGTCTGCGACTGAGACAACTGTGCTGTCGCCAACGGAGCTTGCAGTTTCTATTGCTCAGATTACATATCCATCTGGATCTGTGGAATGGCATCAAGGACAACTGATGGAAGATGGTGTCACAGCTATTCCTGAGCCCAAGTTTGAAGCTGTCAAGGGCACTGATAAGCGCTTGACTCTCAAAGCACATGCACTAGTTGATGACTGCAGATACGAATGCACGACAACGGAAATTGTTTTCAGCAGAACCATGATGTTCCAAGCCAGATCTGAAGTTGTAACGGTGAGGAACACAGGCAAGATACAAGTGCGTTATTACCCCTGAAGGATCCTTGCCTCGCTTGATTGTTTGTGCCGCAATCTTTGAGATTCATGATAGTATATGACAGGAAATGGAATTCACGGCCAACAACCCAACCAGCAGTAAGACACAGTATTCTGAACAACATAAACTTCACTGAAAGAGTGCAACAGGACCATCAGTGATACTAGTATTTATGCATGGAATGTTAGTAGATAGATTCTGTCTCCTATCAGTGTGGCTGGATTTTACAGCAGCTTGCAACTGCTTGTGTATACTCATGAATTGGGGGTGTGCGCATGCAGGCGTCCTATCACATCAGAATTCTTGATTCCCATGGTTTAGAAGACAACACATCACCCTTCAGTGTCAGTCCTGAAACTGGTGTCTTGAAAGCTGGAGGACAGGAGGATTTTACCATCCGCTTCTGCCCTGTAGATGCAGTTGCTGCCCAGCACAAACTATGCATCGACTTACCACACTTAGCTCGAGACCTACAGCCGTTGGAGATCTCGCTGTCTGGCAATATAGTGAGGCCTTGGTGCCACATGGAGGTGCCATCTTCTGAGTATCTTCAGGGTGGCAACCGGAAACAATCTCCAGGATGCATCAAGGATCCAGTTCTTGACCCTGACACTGCAGTCATTGAAATCAAATCCATAGGACAAGGGATTGCGAATCAAAAACGATTTCATGTTCTCAATCCCACAAACGTGGCCTACGAGTTCCACTGGGAGGTTGCAAGTGCCAGTGCCACAGGCAACTCCCCATTCAAGTGCTACACGTCAAAAGGCATTATCTCAGCAGGCCGACGCTATGAGATGGCTTTCGAATTCACCCCCCAGTCTACAGATGTTCAAGAGTCTCTTTGGAGCTTCTCTATTCCAGCACAGGTGAGCACTTTCCCTTGCATGTAGGGCTGCTTTTAAGGATTCTGATAATTTCCACGAATCTGTCCACTTGCCGATTTCTCCTCCTAGAGTAAGTAAATAAACAGAGTAATTCACCGCGATCGGCAAGTTGCCAAAAATCACCAACTTGGGAACTAAGTATCTTAGCCACCTTTGCCGACAACAATGCAGATACAAGGACTAATTTCTGCGAACTCTTCTAGCTTTTTTATTATGGGCTTGATTATTGGCTGCGCTCTGCTCGCTTTCATCGTTTCATCTGTTGTGAAAAAACCCGGCATTTGACGAAATAAATCCTGTCAGCAACTTGACGAAAGTGTCTTCAAAATAAACTATGTCATCTTGGTAACTTGCCAAAACAGGACTCATCAGCAACAAACTCTTGCCGGTTTCACCATCATGATAAAAAATGTTCTCCAAGGCCCATGAATCGGCACTAAAATCAACCCTGCTTGCATGCATTGAGTCAGCATCCTACAGACTACAGCATGACCATCAAATGGTCGATGACTAGAATGATATGCAGGGTCTGCGTATCCCTGTGCTACTTGTTGGGACTGTAGTAGAGCCCAACATTGCTTTCTCCCAGTCAAGTGTAAATTTCAGGCGGGTGCTGTTGGGCCGCAGTCAGAAAGAAGTTCTGGAACTTGTGAATGGCGAATCAATGCCTTTCGACTTCAGCTTTGACAAAGACACATATGAAGCTACTAGCAAGTTCTTGCAAGGAAGTGGGAAAGGGCCATCAGTTCGGATGGATCCGGAGCAGGGTACCTTGAGGCCGAACAGTAGCACAAGCATCACTGTCACATACAGACCGCGGGCAGAAATACGTATCAACTACACAGCAGTTTGCAATGTGAAGCACAAACCAAATCCATTGACTCTGAATGTGAAAGGCGAGGGATACGCTGTACATGAAGAGCTGCAGCTGCAGGTGGCTGATGGGAGTGAAATTCCGATGTCCTGCAGGGTGTGCTCCATGCCCCAGTGTGGTTCCACGTTGATAGAGAGATTTCTGGTGGATTTCATGTCTGTTTCAATCGCCACTGCAGCGTAGTCCTATCCTAGAGGGTTTGATGCAGTTAGTTCTGACAAGAGCATGAGGTCAAATTGGAAACTCTACAGTGAGGTTGTTGCAGGTGCCAAACATGATCGACCTTGGTCAGGTGCACCTTCATGAGAAAGTTGTGCGATCGTTCCAGCTTGCCAACCGGGGATCCATCCCTGTCGAGTTTGAATGGGAAATTGTGGGGGAACAGCCGTTCACAGTGTCGCCGAACAGTGGACAGGTATCTGTGGGTGATAGGATGCCAATAGAACTGTGTTATCACCCAGTAGCTCTGCAGACTCTGAAGGACTTCCAGGTTATCTGCAAGATTTGCAGTGGTAAGACATACATCTTCAAAGTATGCGCGACCAGCCAAAGACCAGCCCTACATCTTGGCTGGTCGACCTACAACTTTGGAAGGGTCTATAGACATTGTGAAGGAGAAGAATCTCATCAGAAGTCTCTTGTTTTAAGAAATGATGATGCGAAGGTATGGCTCCTTCTGCTGCCCAGTCTGACACACATCGCAAGACAGTTTCTCAAACAGGCCCCGGTGCAGTCTCTCAGTGTAAGCATCTCCATTGAAAAGTCAGACTTACAAGCAGACACAACGCAACTGACCCTTGAGCCTGGAGCAAGTGTCCCCTGCAACCTTACGTTCACACCCCAAGCACTTGGCAAATTCCGCTGCCCGGTCAGCTTTGAAGTGAATGGAATTTGCAAGACTTCAGCAGAAGTAGTTGCAGATGTCATACCCCGGAGACTGGATGTAACATCCAGTGCAAATAAGGTTGTTGATCTGGGTGCCCTGCGAACTGGCAGGTCAAGAAAGTTTTCTATTGAAGTGGTGAACAAGGCTCTATTGAATGCCGACATTAGTTTGGACCCTTCAAAGGAGTTGGGAAGGGGGCTTGGATTGCACTTGCACATTGACAAAAGCAAGCTTGCACCTCATGAGAAGAGTGCATTCACCATCACCTACAAGCCCAAAGTACGATTGCCACCTTTTAACGAAGTCATATCTGTCATGGTGAGTGGAGCTGTCGTACCATTGCTCAGAGTGAAGGGCTGCGCCTTGGGCTTGGAAGCACAGCTGAGCGCAGAGACGCTGCCATTTGGAAACGTTATGCTTGGGTCAAGCACAAGCAAAGCATTACACTTGCACAATTCGGGTGGGGCTCTCGTATCGTCTCTTTGACTTGTCTGGCCGGCCACGTGCTTGTGCGCTAGTTCTGTCTGCTCTACACTCTGCAACTTTGTCAGCTGAACAACTCCATATGCAGGTGATGTGGGTTTCAAGTTCCTGTGGCAAGCAGAGAAGCTGGGCCCTCATATGTCTCTGACACCAACAGGTGGATTCCTAGCTCCTGGGCAACATGTGAAGGTAAGTGTGTGCTTGCAGCCCAAAGGGGAGTGTGCAGACATCCGAGTCGAAGATCTGCAGTGTCAGATTGAGGGGATGCATGAACCTCTGCGACTGGCCATCAGTGGCAGCGCTTCAGAACATACAGAAGTTGAGTCTACAATGGCGTTTGAGTGCCGTGTGCGGGAGACCATGGCACAAACTATAGTGCTAAAGAATCCCTCATCACAACACTGGACACTGAAGCCCAGGATTGATAACTCTGTGTGGGTTGGAAAGGAGCTTGTCATGGTACCTGCTGGCGAGACGGTTGAGTACACATTGGTTTACAAACCGTTGATCAAGACGAAGGGAGACGGAGACACTGGCTCCATCTTCTTCCCAATACCAGATGGCTCTGGAATCCTGTACAAACTACACGGCGTATCAACAGACCCAGCTCCAGTGGCAACAATTCAACGGTGAGATCTGTACATTCTTCATGTGCCCTTGCACTTCTACGTGTATTCTTCACAAACTCCAATGCAGAGAACACACGCCCATCGGCAACACTACCACTCACTACTGTGATTATCAACTTGGGGGCAGTTTGCTGTTGGGCTGGCGCCCAGATCCTGAACCGCCCATAGCACAAGCTTTCACACGCGTTACACCTCGAAATATTGCCCACTGATGATGTCTAGTGTTGACGACTGGCAGTTATCACAAGATGATTGAGCACAGTGCAAGTGATTACTTGGAAAAGACTCAAATGCATGAACTGAACCATCTGATACACATGCCAATGCATGGGACTCCCTCCACAGTATGGAACACATGACAAATGTTACAATCATTAACTCACCATAAAGCACTGATCGTTCAGGTCTACATATCAATGACCCCAGCGCCTTTGACATTCACCCTGTAGATTCTCCGCAGTGGCGACAATGTAAAAAAACTGGGGGATTTGCATTGGCACATTCTGCAAAATCAATCCACCGCGGAGGATGGACAGTGGTTGCATTTTCTAAAACGCATCCTCCGCGGAGGATTTCAAGGGTCTTTATTTTTCGAAAAAGCAGGGATTATATTTGGGATTACACAAAAATTTTCCTCCCAAGGAATCAATCCCCCAAATCAATAACATTGCCTTGCAGCCACCACATTGTGCAGTGACAGTTCTATTGTGTGCTTACACAGGTAGTATTGGCTATGATATCATTAGTGTACATCCTACTGGCAATACTTGCATTCTCGTGTTGACCTTGTGTGGGGGTGCTGAGTAGTCACAGAGTACAAATCAGGATTTTCTCCGAATCAGGGTGCCTTTGTTTGAGTCTGCATTTGGAAAGTTAGCATCTTCCTGCTGAAAGTTACTTGCAGAACATTGCTAACCATGTCCTCCTGGTATTGTTGTACCATCGGTTCATGGTTGTGCATTTCTAGACACAACCTCAGTCATTTGTTGTGAACGTGGCATCGTGTTGCATCACTACGACCGTAATTTAGCCAAGACTGCCGAGAAGAACTTTTGTGATGGTGCTGTCGTAGGATGCAAGGGAATTTAGTGGTTTTTGTTTTAAGCTTTGCTTTGAAATGTTGGGTCTTGCCTGCTGATTGCCTTTCACCTTGTCATAAAATAGTGAGAGTGATTCATCAGCTGTGTTGCAGAGACATCAACTCCAGGGAAATTCATACAGAGACCCTGTCGGTGTGCAACTGGCTTAACAAGGGTCAGGTTCTCGACACATCTGTGTTGGTGGAAGGGGACATGCAGCACAGCACAGTAGTTGCCCTGCCTCCACATCTTGATATCCCGGCATTAGCGGACAAGCCATGCCACTTGTCGGTTACAGCACACAAACCGGGCAAGTGTTCGCTTAGTGTTTACTTCAAGAACAAAATCACAGAGGAGTATATCTTTTACAAGCTTGAGCTTGATGTGAAGGAGGGTGGGCCGGCGGGTGTGCTGGTGTTGACCACGCCTGTGCGGACCACAGTGAATCGAGACATATGCATAAAGAACCCGTTGGGTGCAAAGCTGTGTTTGACAGGTTTATGCAATATTCCCATAGTATCCTTCCCGCGGCAAGTTGAGCTGGAACCACACGATGAGCGTGTCATCAGCATTGGCTTCACACCCCTTCTAGTCAGTGAGCAAGAAGCATTGCTTACGTATTCCTGTGCTGAACTTGGCCACTTTCAGTACACTCTCAATCTTTTGGGCCAAAAGTGTCCAGCAGAGGCTACTGTCAAGTTCAGCGTGCCACTCGGAGGCTGTGAAACCAAGATGTTCAACTTCACAAACATGCACGAAGACAAATGTGACTTCGCGACAAGAATCAGCAAAGATGGTGCAACAGCTTTCACATGTGCATCGTCTTTGAGTGTGATGGGGGGGAAATCTGTGGAAGTTCCAATCACTTTCCAGCCAGCGAGCATCGGGGAGACGCATAGCACTCTTGTTTGTAGCTCACCACTTGGGGGGGAGTACACATGTGTGCTGTACGGCATTGCTGTGGATCCAATGCCACAAGGGCCGGTGAAAGTTGCTGGCAGCGCAATAATCCCTTTCATGAACCCGTTCATGCAGGTTCGCACTTCATGTGTACCATTGATGTATCAAAAAGCTGTTTGATACCGGGTGTTGCGATCGAGGCCTTGCAGCCTCTGTTTGCAATACACCGAGCATATTGTATACCAGCTTCACAGACATGGTCCATGGTTCACTGCCAGGCGGTGTTACAACATCGACACAAATGCTGAATCATGAACATGTCTGCTGATGCAGGATTGTGAGTTCACTTACAGCTGCAACAACTCTGCTTTCTTAATCAAAGCGGATACAAAAGTGAAGGCAAGGGGAAAGGTGAATATCACAATCTCAGCTGCGAACAGCAAGGACGCACGCAAAGATGCACCCAAGGTCAGCAAAGAATCGAAATATGCCATGCTAACCATTGCGTGTCCACCACAGACATCATGCAAATGGTGCTACTACCTAGAGCAGAACTAAACACGTAGACACGATTGCAGCTTCAGTTCTTTTTTCACTCTTGATAGTTGTGTGGTTTGTAACCATCCAGTGTGCATGTTCCCTGGGATGACAGACATTTGACTGCAACAGTTGAAAAGCAAACAAACTGTTGGTCACCTTCCAAGGCAGCGCTGATGTGTGACATTTCACAGGACAGCAACTGTGCTGCAGCCGCATGGCATAGTCTCTTTCTCTCCAACCGTTCATCAACTAGGATGACAAGATCCATCATGTGATACCAATCAGAACCAAACCTGCTGACAGCATGACACTCCAAAGAGATTCCCACATGCATAAAATCTCTTGACAACAAAAACCTAAACATCTATGCAATGGTGCACGCTTCACTTGCTGTTGTTGCCAACAGTCGCTGGCGTCTCGTCAACAGCTTCTACTGTGACTGATCCACCATTGGTGGCAGAGGACGTGGGACGAGCAGGTGGTGTATCTTGGCCATCGACAACTTCAGGAGGCATAAGCCACTCCTTCTTCTCCTCCAGTACCTTGTCCCAATCTGCGGACATCTGATCAAAAATATCCCAATACGCAGCCTCCTGCTCATCCTGCATCACACAACAAAATCCACGCAAGTACGGGCATCAGCAAAAATCTTGCTGAGCTCTCCATTCAGTCTTTCCAATTGTACCTGTCACATCTTGCAAGAACCCAAATACAAAGAGGGTTTTTTTAACAAGAATATTGAATTTATAAGAGAACCGAAACACCATCACGAATATCCATTCCAGTGAAATCTGCAACATACGATTGGGACCATGTCCACAGCGTCCTACTGTCATATATCCAGAGGATCTGGGTGACATGATCAAAGATTGCACAAGCGGAAGGCACGAAAAGTAATAAAGGAGCTTGAGAAGTATGTTAATTGGATGCGCCATAGCTATCCTGAACGTACCTCTGCCCACCGGCCAGTTTTGGTGGTCACGCCGCTTGCTGCACTGCGCCTCTCATCAGCAGCTTGCCAGTTGCCACCCTCCACAAGGAACTCGCGGAACTCTCCAAGCTGACGGAACTTGTTATACCTGTCAGCCTTGATGTCCTCTTCGCTCATGTGCTCATACTCCCTGCAATCAGTGAGACAGGGTGCCCTTATGCATGCTGTGAGCAGTCCAGATACATTCGAAGCGTATAAAATACGCAGAGGATGTGACTTCTAGCATTGCGTGCAGCAAAGTGCACAGCCGGCTGTTGGACACCGATGAACTAGTAGTAGTATCTTGCACCAAGCTAGGCACATGCTGCAGCAGTTGACGGGAACACAAACAAACCCGTGCTTTTGGCTGCATCGCGGCTCTGGAGGCGGCTGTGAATGCAACATGCACAGAGCGTGCTGTGCTGCCACATGCGTGCCTGTCCACTCATGAGAATAAAGCCACGAACAAGCAGTTCCCGCTGAGGTGATTTAAGCAGTGTGCCTAGTGTACATCACTTGTACCATCGCATCGCGAAGATTCATGCATTCGAGTGCAGTATTGCACTAGTTATGAAATTCGTACATACACTTAATTACGTTGCGTTTTGGACATCAAGCGTAAGGTAGAAACAACGGCGCTAGATAATTCGTATGGAAGACTTCATTCTGCAAGCTGTTCCTTACGCATTTTGTTGTTACAGAATGAACGTAATCGCGCGTTATCACATTACGCTCTTCCTTGCAGAACTGTAATGGCGCAACACCACCATCACATTTGCACCTGTCATGACGCTCCCACAGGTACCCACCAGCCTTGAAATGGGATTACAGGCATCGCCAAAGCACGGCTGAAATCACTGTTGCAAACATTATAGGAGAGGCAGTACCGGAATGTCTGTAGGACAGCCTCCCGAATGAAGGGGAAGCTGCCCATGGGGTTGCGGTGGGCTCCCCCCAGTGGTTCATCAATGATGCGGTCCATGACACGGAAGTCGACAAGGTCCTGAGCGGTGATGCGCAGCGCCTCGGTGGCCACCCCAGCCTCCTCTCTGCTCTTCCAAAGAATGGCCGCACACGCCTCGGGGCTCGCAACATAGTACACAGCGTTCTCCATGATCAGGTTGCGATTAGCGCAGCCGATTGCCAGGGCGCCCCCGGAGCCACCCTCCCCGATGACCACCGAGATGATGGGCACCCTCATGCCAAACATCTCACGCAGGTTGCGGGCGATGGCCTCGCCTTGCCCTAGCTCCTCTGCCGAACGACCAGCAAAAGCGCCAGGCGTGTCCACAAAGGTAATGATAGGCATGCCAAACTTGTCTGCATACCTGCAAGAACCGTGAACACCGTTGGCTGTGCTCTGCCGAGGCATGCCTGCACGCCTGGATTGCATCTCATACTGTTCTTCATCCGAAGCTTCAAAGAAAGGCACCAGCAGTGACACATGGACAGAGAAGACGAAGGAGATGACGTGTGCAGACTGGAAGAGAACGTGGAAACGGTGGCCAGCATGAACAAGAAGGCAGGGAAGCTGGTGGAGAGTGCTCACTTCATGAACCGCAGTGCTTTGCGGTAGCCATTTGGCTGGGGCATAGCAAAGTTGCGCAGGATGTTCTCTTTGGTGTTGCGTCCTTTCTGTTGGCCGATAAGCATGAAGGAAATGCCGTCTATTGAGGCCAAGCCGCACACGATTGCAGCATCATCTAGGCCGCCCCGGTCACCATGCAGTTCCACAAACTTGTCACAAATATTGTAGGCGACGTCAAGAAACGTCGGCCGAGACGGGTGTCGAGCCACTTGCAATCGCTGCACTGGGGTGAGTCGCTCATAGGTGTCTTGTCTCAATCCAATGGCACGATCTTCCAGCTCCTTAATCTGCTCTGATACATCCACACCATTCTCCTCTGCTACTTGACGAACCTGCGACAGGGACAATAGGATGTAGCAGGCAGGCACAACCCTCGTTGTGTGGTGAAGTTGTGGCACACAAGCAGTCCACACTGCCAAAAAAGGTTGGTCTACTGACGGGTGCGGACAGGTCTCTGTGCATGCACATATCCACCCGGAACAAAAGGTTTCAATAACGATGCAGCTACATTGATATGATGGCAGCACTGCTGGTTGTACACTGCATCCTCCAAAAGAACACTGATGAGACCACAACAGCTGCGACCAGCAGAGTTCGAAAACATACTGCACAACAAATATTCTAACAACACACAAGTGGGTATGTTCGGGCTGGTACATGAAGCGTGCACGTTACGCATGCCCGATAGGGTCTACAATCGAGCGCACCTCCCTGATTCGGCGGTCCAGCTCCACCAGCGGCTTCTCAAAGTCCAAAACTGCCGTTGTAGGCGGAGCGGACGTTGTAGGGTCGAATTCTGCCTTCATGTGCGCATACCACTCCGTGGCGTCCTTGTGTGCTGGTGCCTCGGAGGCCTCTGCAGCGTCGGACGCCGCTCGTGCGACGATTGCATTGCGATTCGATTGAAAGTTTCTAGCCTGCCCACTCGGGAAAGGCACGCGCACACTGCTTGCCAGCTGCACTTGGCACCTGTGCCAGGTCATGATAGCTGCTGTCCAGTACGAGATGAACCGACGACCCAACAGCCGTGAACATGCCACGACTACTAACACAGAGCATGGCGTGGGTGCTAGCCTTCTGCAGTCGCGGTGAGCGGGCGAGCACCGTCACGCTTCGAATCCGCACACAAATCCTCCCCAATGCATGCGGTAGGTATGCTTTACAAGCAGCTTTTTGGGGAACATTACCGCTAAAATTCAGTCAGTGGTAGCTATAGGTACGTTTGCCGAGTGAGCAAACCAGCGTATTTCTGCCTGAGAGGCAGATCACATTTGATTGAGGCATCTTTTGAGAAATGCTTTTCTGTTGAGGATTTGCTTGTGGCAAAGGTCCCTTTGGTAGTCCATGGGCACACTCCACCCACACACATACACCGCTGCAGTCTAGGGAAAGGCGCCTAAAACAGGTACCTGAGGGCTTTGTTTCAGCTAGGCTAATGATCAGCTGAGGGGTGTAAGCAGCTACCTGGAGAGGTCAACTGGCTGAGTGAGTCATTACAGGTAAACTTGGAGAAGACGTCTGAATGGCACCCGAAGAACTCTGAATGCAGCTAATCATGCAACACAATACGGCATGTGGCTGTCCGGACAATCACTTCCCAAGCTTTCGTACACTCCCCCCCCCCCCCCCTCCGTGTCAAAGCCCTCAACAGACCTGCTATTGGACATCGGTGAGGGAAGACATGCGAAAAGCGAGGTGTCACCATATCTCGATCACCTCCTCACCTTCTTGGATACCAGGTTGCTGAAACTCCGCAGTGAAACCTTGAGCTGTTCATCAGTGTCTATTCCTGCATCTTCGAACACATCCTTCTCCTTCATGCTCATGCCCTCGGCCATAGTTCCCCTGCATGCATGGCAAGACCTGGCTGCCACCATCCCTTGTGTACCCCACTTACAGAGAAAGCGAACTCTGAATTGTGTGGCAGCATATTGAAGGAAGCTGTACCACACATCGTTGAAGATCCTCTTCCTCTTTTGCCATGCTTCAACATACTTGCTCAGAATCTGCAGGAAGGATAGCATGTTTTACTTTGCAGTCTGGATGAGAAGCGTGTGAGAGGGCAAGTGATGTGACGTCACAGTTGACGAGACGGTAGCACCTTGTTGACACTCTCATAGTCTTTAAGAGATATGGTGGATACTCCCTTTTTCAGTGGCTCAAGATGTTCTTCTAGCACTTTGATCTGCATTCACAGCTTCCTTGTGGAACAAGCGATGGGTGTTTTCCTCTTGCAACTATGTTCTGCACACCCAGCAGCCACCAACTATCAACAGCTTCCTCACCTCATGTTTCATCTTCGCCTCTTGCTCTTGTAGTTCCTCGTTGGACAGTGCATTTGTCAAGGATGATAGTTCTGCATCCTGTCGTCAGGGGTGAGGTAGAGGTGGCAGATATTCGCAGAGTAATTTTTTCACATCAGGGTTGCTGTGCCGCACCTTGCTTGCATCTGTTCACCTGATCCTGCTTCTCGGCCGCACAGGCTCCCAGCTGCTTAACTGCAGCTTGTTTCTCTGCAATTTCCTGCAGAAGCTCGTGACGCTCTCACCACAGGTGCACCGTGCCATTTCCTTGGTATTGGCTGATGCTCACTTAATGCGTGTGCTGCTGCAGTTGGTGCGGCATCGCTTGTAGAGCATCGTATATATAAAAAAAGGACTGTCATATCGCACCTCCTTACTTAAGATCGCTGCTTCATGCACAGGGAAGTATATCTTGGACTTCCCATACTCCTGCATCCCACTTGAACAACTTGGATTGACCAGAAAGGGAAAACAAGCTGCATGGCATTGCAACCATTCGTTGTCATCAGCTTACCTTCGCTCGCAACTTTCCTGAGATTGCCAGGTTATCCATTGAGCGCTGTACCTGGGCCTTCTTCACGTTCTTGGTTGCCAAGAAGTCTGCCACCATTTGCACCTGTAAATCAATATACTGGGCGATTCTGCGAAGCTTTTGGTTCCAGCATAAAGCCAACTGGTGTTGATTCATATTGTGTGCAGTGCTGTGTGCGCAGATCTTCCCTGCAGCGTAGAAGTATGTCAGCACTATTGACGGCGCACATTGAAGGGTCTGTCATGCTGAGTGACTAACTCCAGCACTAGCTTGTCGGCCTTGTCAGCCATGGATGGTTGTCCGAAGGAGATTGCGTACAAGATGTATGTGACAGCTGTGACATAGATTGTTGACACGCTCCAATAAAACCAGGCTCAACCACCAGCACTACACTTCATGAGAGGTGAAGTTGTAGTATACGCGTGCTGAAGTGGATGTGTTCGTTCGCAACCAGGGCGATAACGGTCAGTGGTGAAGGCCACTAAGAATTTAAATGACCACATGTGTCACAACATCAGGTGTTCTGCCGCATCATCTTCTGTCATCAGTGACTCGTCTCATACGTATCCAGAGTTGACGAGCATGTCGTTGTAGACACCTAGCCCCGATCTGATGGCACTATATGTGCGCTGCGTCCCTCAGAATTCCACAGAACTCAAGGCGCGACAGCTACCGAAGTGAGTACATATCTAGCAACCCTTGGTGATGGATGATGACGCCTGGTTTGAAGATGATGGTGTGTCAGAGCAGGCTGAGTTAGAAAGGGAACGCAGAATCAGGCACGAGCGTGCGGTGAAAAAGGGTTTTAGGGAAGGCGTTACGGCAGACACTTCCTTACAACAGCAAAGCGGATTTGCAGCGGGGTATCGTTCTGGCTTAAAGAAGGCCATGGTTGTGGGGTTCCTGGAAGGCTGCATTAATGTCAGACAACAGCTTCATGGAAGTGCAGAGGACTACACAGCAGCAGTTCGCTCCCAGTCACGCCCCTGTTTCTATGAAATTCTTGAGACAAAAGACAGTAGATTTCAGGATTGTCGTGAATACAGGCGAATGCGGCAAAGGCTGCCCACAAGCACCTCCGGACAGCTGCATTCCCTGCAACCTCCATAACCAAGGATAGCCCATTCGAGAACACACGACAAGAGAATCAGTTTGTGGCTCCGGATGGCCCTATGATGGGCAGCATCGCGGAGGAACCATTGGGAAGCACAGAACACGGTGAATCTTACCACTTGGTGAAGGCTGAAACTGCCGTGACAGGGTTTGCATATGGACCGTTTCCAGAATGCATTGTGCTATAGTTCCAGTAACATGTTGTTGCAATGTTTTCTTTGTCACCATCGTAGGGTGTGATGTGTGCCTGCTGCTGCCCTCGTGTGAACCAGGGGGTAGAGTTTGAGAATAGCACGCAGATATTGCACGTGAAATGGGTGTGATGCGCGGGTGCTGCGATCTAGTCCCCGTGACTGTTGCAAGTCTCGGACATCTTCAGGGTGCTCAATGCGGCACGGAGACACACAGCTGCAGAAGCACTCTGTTGGATTGTCGTGAGTCCGTAGCTTGCATGTTCCATTGCTACCCTAGTGGCTGTGCGGATTTCAACAATCTTCTACAGACAAGGCCACGTCCTCCCAAAACCAACTTCAGGCACATGTGGACACGCATGCTATCCATCTTCGGTGTCACGAGAATCCCCTGTATCAAATTCAATCGATGAATTCTCCTGTTTCTACGGAGGTTTCGGTCATACATTACTGAGACGCGTGGAGGCATGAACTGTGATTGACCACACCATCATCATACTTGTCACATGACTGCACTCACTACACAAACATCAGCATCCACACTCAGGGACATTTTCTGTACCTTCGGATGGAACGCAGAGCACCCACCCGCTCAGCTGTTCCTGCGCAGTCAGCAGGAGTTCCCACCCGGGGGTTTCAGGTCCCTTGTGACCCTTCGTGGTCGCCCCACTGTCACTAGCAGTCTAGGCAAGATGCTAAGAAGCAGATCCCAGATGGGCTGGGATAGATGTATCATGACTGCAGTGGCAGTGAAGTCCCCGATGGCCACCAGGGCCGCCTTCAGTAATTAGACAGCTGAGTGCATTCATGGTGACTAGTCTCATGTATCCGTGTTATCGAGAGTAGAAATGAAATTGTGTCAGTACCGGTCGAATGTGAGAGGGAGCAATGGATACTGTGCGTTTGTCAATGGGATTCTGTGACGTCATCACATAGAACTACACCGAGTGTGCATCTAACCGTACTGCAGCACAGATTGTTCACATATTTCACGAATTAATATTTAGGTACCGGTATCAGAGAGCAAGCAGCCGACAGCTATTGTTGCACACTGGTTTTTCAACTTCTCCCCAACGTTCCCGAGGGCTGTTGATGACCATGTGCTTGAAAGGATGTGTAAGAACTACAGCACACTTCCTTCAGCACCGAGCTCCAGCTTGGCTACAGCCAACAGGCTGTGCACTGGTTTCATGGCATGCAGACGCTGTGTCACCGACACGAGCCGTCTCGAGAACTCCCCTTGCTCTACATTCCTCACGCGGTCACCTGTATGAAACAAAACGCAATGTCCACATGGCAGCCTCTTGTCTGGGTGCAGCTAGCCGCGGACTTGGGGGACCGGCGTGGTGCTGCAAAACCAGCAACAGGGGACGTGCGCAAACTTATTCAGAAAGAACCGACACGCGTCGGCGGCAGACTGTTCTCAAGTGTGTCCACCTTCACGCTGACATGCCTGCATTCTGTCGACTCGCATTGCAGGCAAGGTGCTAGCTATTGTTGCCAGGTGTGTAGTGGAGCACCTCCCTGATGAGGTGGGCCACATGCTTGCCGATCAGATGATGGAAATGGGAGCAGCTGCAGCCACTGTGGAGGTCTCGAATGGACACGGCAACACCCTCCCGGCAGATGCTCATGTTTCTGTCGTTGCGTTCTTCACTGAAGAGATGAGTCAGGTGCAGTGTGCCCACGACCATGCATACATTCGATCAAGCGTGTGCACAGGTCACGCAGGCCAACCGAAAGAATTGCCTGCAGGTTGAGAGGGACATGGTTGTGAGCGGCAGTGCAGAGGTGGCAGGTGTGGCCGGCCCATTGTCGTTGACATGGAACACCGTGGCTGAAGACGCTTGGGTTGACAGCATCAAGACCGCGTTCACACCTGTTGAGGTCGCAGACAAGCTCTGGGTTGTCCCACAGCCAGACACTGGTGGTTTAGGCAGGTGAGAGCTCTGTCAAAAAGGCTGTATGAGGCACACATCCCTTCAGAACAACGCACAAGCGCACGTGGCCTGCCCGCTTGCAGGGCTACTGTTCCCTCCGATGCTGCAGTCAAGCGAGTACTTCTTCAGCCAAGCACAGCATGGGGCGATGGAGGGCATCCCACAACACGCATGATTATTCAATACCTGAACTCCTCGGACCTGCACCAGAAGTCAGTTCTGGACTATGGGTGCGAAGATGCCCCTGATGAGCCTGCCATACTTGACGCATGAGCATTGCACGTGCGGCGGTGTGATGTTCCACTAAATCTATCCTGTTGAGACTATCCGTGGCGCGGTGCGCAGGTGTGGCACAGGAGTCCTGGTGCAGCCTCCCTCTGTACGGAGCATACCTCCTATGCAGCAGCTGGGTGTGCTCGGCTCTGGTATCCCACTGACATGTTGCATGATGTAACATGGCTCTGCTGGTGCAGGGCATCACTGCAGCACTGCTGGGCGCAGAGAGAATAGTGCGATTTTGTTGCTGTTGTTGATTTGCTGCGCCCAAAGAGGCGTGACCCTCAGAAATGCAGCTGTGTGGGCGCCTCAGTTGACGCGCAGAGCTGCCTGTGTGTTCTGCTGTTGGAAGCACCACCGCATCACGGCATGTAGGTGGGTGTGGACATCGACCCTGAAGCAGTGCATGCAAGTGAGCAAAACGCACGGCTCAACGACGTGCACGGGCGCTGCTCGTTTGTAGCCTGTGGGCCAGCCCCGCCCCAGACGATCCCTCCTGGCTCGCTGCTCGCAGAGGATAGTTCCTTCGATTTATGTGTTGCCAACATTTTTCAGACAGATCTCATTAACTTGCGGGACAGCATCTGCAAGCTCGTGCGGCCAGGCGGCTGCATCGTGATGTCTGGGCTGCTGCAGAACCAGGTGCGCCTGCTCTGGTGGCTGGTGAAGCAGGGTCCCTCTCTGAACTGAGATGGCTCCACAGCGGCACATGCTAGTGTTCCATGTCTGTTGCAGTATGCAGGCTGAGGACGTGGTTGCGGCATATGCCCCGATGAGCAGCTCTCACAGCATCACTGAGTCGGAAGGTTGGGTCATGATTGCTGTTCAACGGTGCAGTGGCCGAGAATGATAAAAAGCGCCGTGCTCGTATTTTTGAAAGGATGCCGCGGACCGTGTTGTGTGTGAGGGAGCTGCATGGGGTTGTGAGGCATGTGCATACATAGGCGGGACCAAATCTGTGTAAGATGCCGTTGGGGTTCATCATAATTGTACTACGTGGACCCCGTCTCGGGAGTTCAAACTGCATCTCCTTGGAGTCGATTTCATGTATGTAGACAAGTGGCTAGAAGTGCTGCTGTGTACAGCTACAGGCCGTGTATTTCACAGTACGTGTCCAGAATCGGCTATCTGCGTGGAGGCGCCTGTCATGTTTGTATGCACCTAGCATTGTGGCTAGGTGGTGGCGCTGTGAAGGGGTGTGTGTCCAGTGTTGCGTTCCTTCACTATGGGAGATAGATGGGCACCATTCGTAAAGACGCCCACAAACTTGCACCTCTTCTGAAGTTGCTGTTCTTTGTCTGAAATTGGCTGAATGAAAGTTGAAGAGCCTGCGCGATGGGCGTGCACCATTCCACCTCGTCCCTCGATCACGCCCTCAGAATTCTGGGCGCTTGTCCAAGAGCGCGCCACAGCAAGCGCTGCCCCTAGCGACACCAGAGCGGAGAGCATTCATGACGCCCCAGAGGTGGAATTTGGCATCCAGTTAAAGCATACCGTGCCGCAGTATCTGGACGCGTTCAGAACATTGCGGGTTAAGCCCCGCCCTTGCAAGCACTGGCTGGGGTCTCCGTGGCAACGACAACTAGCAGACCTAGTCATTGAACAGAAGAAGAAGCCGGAAGATACGAAGGCACAGCAGGGCAATGACGAAGCAAGTAAACCTGCTGCAGCGCCTGCGAGATCAGAGTGCAAGGCAACCGGGGCTTCTTCAGTGGGGATGTCAGAGGCATTCATGAACCAACTGAAAACACGGAGAAGAGATGAGCTTAAGAAAGCTCAGGATAAAGCAGCCGAAGAGCGGCGAGAGCAGGAGAGGGTTGCACATATGAATGCCAAGGTACAACACACATACTGCATGTTCTGGTTCAGTGACGCTTCTGCTTCCAGGTGCATGAACTTCTAGCGCATATAAGCATGATATCCCCTTGAAGGTATTGGAAGTCAAGAGAGCCAAGCTTGACACCTTGAATCGTATGCGGGCAGCCGATTGCACTGCAGCGCGGCAGCAGCTGGCCTCCAAGGTGGAAGCTGCAAAGGAGGTCACTGTGAAGCTTGAACAGGTCAAGAAAGAGTTACAGGCAGTTGAGGTGTGGCGTTCCAATGACTGTTGGGAGCAAGTTGCTGCTGTGCTGAGGTCAGTCTCTGGATTATCATGACTGTGCAGCACCTCGCATCTCTTCTTGTTCCCACCCAAGCTAGGAGGGGGCAGGGTGGTGTGGCTGTGTCGCAGACCCAAAATATGTCAGAATTTGTTGCAGCCCCGTACAGTATCTGTATCTCATGTCTTGTCTGGGTTCAGGTGGACAAGCACAATGCAGTGACACAGCTGAAGGCCCAGCGAGCAGTGCAGAACCTAAACCCTAACCTGACGCGCAGTGCACACCCTCCATCTGGCACAGATGCTACAACGCTGTCATCTGGGCCTGCGAGCAATGGCACTGCGTTGCCAAAGCTTGCTGGGGTGGGTGTTGGGGAGAGGCAGGCGGCCGCTGCAGATGCGGCGGGCAAGCCGGAGGGCCAGGCGGGCGACTTCGCTGCTCTGCCCGGGCCTCGCTCAGAAGTGGTGGAGGGTGAGATAGTGTTGCCTCTGGGGGTGCGAGTGCATGCGCCCCCATCCCCTACTGCGGCAGCGCTCATCGTGCCGCGGTTGTTTGCATCACATGATGACATCGACCTGAGCATACCGGAAGGCGATACTGCAGAGTTCCCAGCTAAGGCCGGGGCCCAGAAACGGAAACGAGAAGATGATAAAGTAGATGTGCACTCTGGGCAGAAGAAGGTTCCGGTCGCAGGGGCTGCGTTCCTGCCACCTCCTCAACCCCTGGCGAGCAACTCCCTGGGAGCAAAGTGCACCTTGCCCCCGGCTCCAAACACCAACTCGGCGTCTAGCAATCAGCTTCGAAAGCTGCAGCGCTCAGATCCACCAGCAGCGTGGCCTGCAATGCGGAGCCCGGGGGGGCGGTTTGCTGATGAGCCAAGGCAGCGACATCCGGCAAGTGACGTTTTTGGGGGCGTCAGGGGGAGTTCTGGGCCTGATAGAAGGCCTGAGACGGGCAGCTTCATCAGCCGGCCTGCAGCGCCTGCGCATGGCCCTGCGGCTGCCTTCCTGCCCAGAGTGCAACCTGAGGAGGGCGATGACCTGCTGAGGCGCGCTGCTCAACCCCTGCTGCAACCTTCATCGCTGTGCATTTATCACACTGAGCTTTACAATGCATAACCTGCATCACGCTGTGTGTCCTATTGAGGGGTAAGCAGGGCGTACCTGCCATGGCGGCCAACGACCAGTGAGCACAGGGTTGGCACCATGCCGCCGAACGTCCCAATTCTGAAGAGCGGTATGCTTGTGTAGTGGACAGCCAGGGTTCCCAGGTAAGACTGGAGGGACTATTGCGGACGGCCTGAAGCCACTGCCGCCAATAGTGAGAAGCGAAGCAGCTGTGCGGGCAAGCTTTGGTGACCGGCAGACGCAGCTGCTGCCTCCACCCCCGATACACTCCATGGCACATTCAGATGATGTGGTGCGCTCACACAGTTGGTGTCACGAATGCATGTGTTGTCCCATATCCCATCAAGCACTCAATGCCACCAGTGCTTCCTTGCTGTGCAGCCTCCCCCACCAGCGTGGAACCTGGGCCCAAAAGTCAGGAAAGATGTCAAGGGAGGCGATTGAGCAACAGGACAGAGGGTGGCATTGCATTCATTTGGTGACCGGCCAGATTGCTTGTGTGCTCTGGAGGAAGAGTGTTGCTGTCACTGGAGCAATTGCAGATTCTGTTCCATAGCAAATCACAGATCTAAAACCAATCATTTCATCAGTACAGAGATTACGCTCGCTCATGAGCAGAGAACAATGTAAAATACAAATGCGTTTCCATCAATAGCATTCCATCAGAGCTCACAGGCCTGCATCAACCGAGGAATCTAAGGCAGAGCCTCTTCATGAAGCATGACTGGTCAGCTTCCTGTACCTCCGCAGCTTTCTAAAAGATCAGTCATCATTCTGGTGCATCAGAGCCTGCGCTTTCACTCTTCCTAGATATCAGCACCCGTGTGCGATGCACGTATACCTGCACAGTGAACACGGCCTTAGCAGCTGCAGTTCAAACATTTACGAGGACATGTGCATCTAGTTGGGTATTGTGTGTCATAACCACACATCATCCCTATGTTTTCCGGACAGCCTGTGAGGGCACACCTGCCGTGGCATCGACTCGGAAAGCTCGTCCCTGGAGCAGTCGCTTCCTCTCTGCGAGCCTTCCTGCTGGGGGCCAATGAGAGACAGCAGGACAGGCAGCAGGAGCAGGCTGTGGAAGGAGCCAGCAACCACGAGGGTCATGTACATCCTGAAGTAGTATACAGTGAAGATTTGCGTGCGAGAGAAACCCAGCATAGAAACACCAACCAGCTTTGTCAGCAAGATTCCAGAGCACACTGCGGCGCCTTTCCCTGCAAGAGCAGAAGCAGAGCGCTCCTCCCTGCACCAGCAGAGCTCTACATTGCTGCGCACACTCTCCTGAAGGCCTTGGCAAGCTACACGGAAAGGCCATGCAGCAACAACAGCATGGCGGGGTAACGGCACGGCACTGCTGACGCACCTGGTACCGGTGGCTCTCAAGAAAGAATGAGAAATATGCGCGACGAACTCCAAGCCGATTCCAGCGCACATCGACATGTTGACCAGGCTGACTGCGTTGAGCTGCACGCCGCACAGCGGAAGCATGCCAGCGATGTTGAGCAGCAAGGAGGCCAGCGTCACACCCATGATCAGAGACAGCCCTGCAGCCCCTGTGAACACGAAAGATGCCAGCAACACCAGCACGCACGCCAGCGCCAGCACAGCTGCAGAGTCCGGGACGATCGACAGGAACTGCTCAAAGAAGGGGTGAAAGACAGAGTACATGTACACACGGGGAGGCTGCGTGCCAGTGCCTGCACAGGCCGTGGCCATTAGTGCCTCTTGCGGAGGCTGCATCTGCAAGTGGCATGTCATGAGGAGGCCATGCCCAGATCCAGGTGGCTTGGGGGGCGTACCGCGGTGAGCGTCGTCAAGCACACTCTGCACAGCATCCACGATGCGGCGGCCGGCAGCCAAAGCTGATATGAAGTCCTTCTGCTCTGATAGCGGTGCAGACAGTGCCCGGAACGCAGACGTGATGGTGGCATTCGATAGCCCCACAGGAAGGCCACTGGAGGTGTTCACTTCAAGCAGGGCGCTGTACACCCCTAGCCCTCCCTTGGCACACTGCTTAGAAGGCTTAGCTTGGAGGAATCCTGGAAGGAGCTTGAGGGTGTCCTCTGTTGAAGGCCTGCCCAGCTCAAGGTCAGAGGCGCGCAGGCAGGTGCCGCAGTCCGCACACTCATCACGGGGCGGGCCACAGGGTGGAACATCCGGTGCCTGGCAAAATGTACCTGCAAAACAGCAGCCTCCTTCTTGTGGAGGACATCATGCACCGCTGCGCTCACCCCCGCACAAGCGGTCATGGTAAAGTGGTGCAGCAGGGCAGCATGCATGTATGCTATCGCATCGTGATCACAACATGAAAAACAGACAGTAGTGTAGGATGCATGCCTTCTTTCGCCCCATTTGTGTGCATACGACAACAGTTTGGCAGCTCTGGTTGAACCCATGCAAAGAAATCATCTATCCAAGAAGCTGCAGGGCTGGCAATGTGAGAGTTCCCAGGATCAAGGGCTGCCTGTGAGATGGTGTTCGCCAAGGAGTCTTGTCTGCAGGTAGCACATCCAGCAACAGCATCAATGTCTGGAGAGTGCCTAGAGATATTCATGCCCTCGACCACAAACATCACAGGAGGTCCCACGCGGGCATGCTCCATCACATCCCTGCATTCAGATCCAGCACGTCTGTGGTGCCGCCAGTGCGCGAGGGCCATAGAGCAACGCAACTAGTCACACAGCTGCAGCCTCAGAGTGCACTCACAGCAGGGGACCATGCCTGAAGTACTGCTGCAGGTAAGAGTCGCGTGGCAGCGCCACCTGCTGGTCCAGGCCGATGCTGATGTGCGAGAGGGACACCAGTGCCGCTGCATTGCATAGAACCGCAAGCACCAAAATAGTGAGTTTGCCGCACTCGGTGGACAGCACGTTTCTGTGCAGGCCCGCCAGCGCGGTCGACAGCACAGCTTGCACGCCAGACTGTGAGGCGCTGGAGCGTATGAGACAGGGGAGGAGGTCGCCCTCCAGCGTGGGCGAATCTATTCGCTCCTCAGCACTTGACACGTCCTCTATTTCATAGTCTGGGACATCCATGTCAACGGTTGGAGGCAGCAGCTGCAGGCACGGCACCACGTCCGCACACCCCCTCTGCATGCGCTGGCAGTCCAGTGTGAGTATCGCCACGAAAGCAGTGATCTGCAGCACAAAGTCTAGCGCCACAGACGCTGCAGCCACGAATGCGAAATGGCGCACTGCTGGCACCTGCGTGAGGGCCGCTGCTAGGAAAGCCAGAATCTCACAGATGGTGGACATGGTGATGGAGGGCCCCACAGCGCCCAGCGCCGCTGCCACCCTCTCCTCCACAGGGAGGTCCTGCTGCTGCAGCTCCTCTTCTGCTGCAATCAGAAACATGTTGTCAACACCGATTGCCAGGAC
Source organism: Ulvella scutata (assembly GCA_032359135.1). Classification (NCBI taxonomy): domain Eukaryota; kingdom Viridiplantae; phylum Chlorophyta; class Ulvophyceae; order Ulvales; family Ulvellaceae; genus Ulvella; species Ulvella scutata. The sequence continues at coordinate 1,047,640 of JAUMHD010000003.1, forward strand.
CAGGAACGGCACAACTTCCATCACGATCAGGCTGGCAGAGACACCCAGCGCGCTGCAGATGCCGAGGCCTCCCACCACCGAACACATCACCACCACCACTCCACCCAGCCCAAGCAGCACGCGGCTGCCGACCACCCTCTCTGCGCAACTCTGTGACTTTGCAGAGAACCGTCCCAGGGCCAGCCCGATGTACACGAGCATGGCTGCATACGAGAGCGCCACAGTGACGGTGTCCAGGAACGACTCCCGGGCAAGCTCCTTCTGAATTGACGACTGCGCACTCCAGCTCACTGACAGGCCCAGCTTCTTGGCTTTGGGAAGGATCTGCTCCTTCACCTGCACTGTGACACGGCATCGTTGCTGTCGCACACATGAGCAGCATGTGTGTCTTGGAGAGAGCTTGGTGGGTATGGCTCTCCTGAAAGTGACGCAACAGGTGGCAGGGGGCGCACGACATCGAGGAAGCGGGCCTCCCACTGCAGAATCTTTTGGGATATGGTGTGATTGTTGTTGACTGGAAGGGTGATGAGCAGAGCTGTGGTGTCTGCGATGTAGTCGGTGGTGTTGTACGGGTAGCCTCCAAGAACCATCTTGGGCTCGATTGGTGCCTCGAATGTGCTCCTGCAAAGAGATCACCTCATGTGGCCACAGTGAAACCGGAGCCACACACTGTGGCTGCGGCAGGGCATACACTGCCCCACCCAGTTTGACAAATGCGAGCCCTGTTAGTTTTGAAAGCAGAGGCGGTGCTGAACGGCCACACATGCACAGCCAGGAGGCAACGAACCTGCAGTCTATGGACCAGTGTGACAGGCAGTACTGGAGTGACACTTGGCCAGAGTCAAACTTCCTGCGATCCATCTGCCAATACTGTGCGACGCTCTCGATGGCACACGCGTCTCCAAAGGGTTTGTAGCAGATGGCCTTCAGCGTCACCTCGTGTCCGTCGTACGTGTCAACGCTGATGTCATCCACCATGTCATGGATGTCAAACACCTGCATGGCAGCAAGACTGTGCGAGGCAGCAGGGGCGCTCCGCGGGTTGCTCTGCCAGAAGCTTGGCTGGTGCAGATGCAACGTCGCCCACAGGGGCTTTGCAAACGCATGCAATGGGCACCTTCAAGGCTCTGCAAACACATGCAATTTTGAGGCAATTTGTCCAGCTCAGCAAGTGTCCAGAGGCGCACAAACTCGAGGTTCTCCTTCGCAAGGATGGGCTGTGGAGCGTCGCTGCCTGGGGTGGTGGTCAGGATAAGCTGCTCAATGCGATAGAAAGGCCCAAAGGCCTTATCATACGAGTGCTTGTCCTGTGCAGACCGAGAGTGGGGGGGCGCCCACAGCAGGAAGGGGTCGGTGTCCACGTACACGTTCAGCAGCCCCAGTGTGCACAGGGAAGTGAAGCAGATGCAGATGAGGATGGTCAGGCGAGGAGACGATGCCACCACGTTGCCTATGCTGACAAACAGGGGCTGCATGGTGCGTGGGCAGGCGAGGCACCACACCGGGGCTGCGGCTGCGTCGTCCTCCTCATTAGACTGGAAAGCGGACGACCGCCTTGTGCCCAGGGGTATCAAGCCCTCCAACATAGTGCCCTCGTGTGGGGATATGCTGACATGAGAAGGCCCTGACCGGACTGGAGAGGGAGACCTCGAGTGCTCCCCGTCAGTGTGCAGCGCTGCACATGAAGGCCGTAGTTCACAGTGCAGAGGTGGCTACTCATTGAAGGCCTGGAAACACCTTAAGGAGCCCTGTGCATGGCATGGTAGTGAGGCCTCATCGCAGGCGGTGGCAACGCTCAAGCAGTGCAGCTGCCGCACCTGCCACCCGCACGTCCGTGCTCAGCCTCCCTGTGACATACAGCCAGAATAGTGTGGGTAGCGCCACAAGGACCAGCGCCAGTGCACCAAGATTGCTGCAATACACTGGCAGGCCCCCCACAGAGCCTACCACGCAGCTCTCCTGGGCTGATGGCACGGGTGGCATGTGGTTACCGCATGTGGGCGCATCTGGGCAGTCTCCGCAGGAGCACTTCAAGACACTGTCCCAGCAAGTCGGCAGGCGCTGATGCAACGCAGCCATTGGTTCTGGAACCTCCTCAGGGTCACCTGCCTCGAAGTTCAGCTGGAAGGGAGACCCGATGTGGAAGGGGTTGCGGTCCTTCACTGTGCCGATGAAGTCAAAGAAGTCCTGCAGCCTCAAGCTGTGCTCAGGTGACCACCGCTCCTTGTCACCTCCGGCTCAGCCGAGGTCTCTTGCTGTCCATCACAAGAAACACATGACTGCTGGCATGGCGTTGAAATGGGTTCCCAACTTGCAGAACGCTGAAAGTTGCAAATCGTCTCAAACATGATGGCCCTGCAGCGGAAAACGGCAACCACCTTGCTCAAGTAAAAGCAGTGGGTGGCTTGTGCTGCTGGCATGCTGGGCAAACGAAGAGAGTGCAGTGAAGCAAGCACCTGCGCTCTGTGGGCATTGTTGCCGATGTACGTCATGGCCCTCGAGTTTGCTGAGCCAAAAATTACGTCCTTGCAGCTGTTGTACGTATCATTCTTGAACTCTTCACTGAGGTAGAACGACACCTCTTCCACAGCAGTCACATTGACATGCCTGCTTGCCTGCCTGCTGCCCTGCTGCACGGCAGTGACGTTGGTGAAAGTCGCCTGGTCGGGCGAGCAGAACAGCGAGCAGAACAGGTTTCGGAAGTTGCTGGTGCAGGCTGGGCAGCCGATAATGAAGGGTTCTGCACGGCGCAGCTGCTGGTGCATGATGCCCGCCTGCTCGCCACTGCAGCACACATGGCCTCCTGCACGGCACTGCGCACTGGCTTGAATTTCCCTCTGCCAAAACTTCTACTGTATACACTTATTGCAGACCCAACACTGAAAGCAGTCTCGCAGCACTGGGTTATCACTCGTGTAAAAACTTGTCTGTCAGTTGACAAAGTCATGCGGCTGCTGAAAAATGCTTCTTACCACTGGACTCCCACAAGTCAGGGCAAAGGCTGTGAAGGATTGCTGCAGCTTGCCTCTCTGCAGGCGGCGCTGGGATGTTGGAGGGGCAGTTAAGAGCACCACCATCAGTGCGGTCCGCACAGATACCATACATGGCACACCATCCTTGCGTGTGGTTGTTGGTTACCCAATCACCTGTGTCTTGGACTGCTTGATTCGCCAAGCATAAGCTGCACATACTTGTACGTTTACATGGCTATTCTGGAACCTGTGGTTTACCCATGAGTCATGAATTGGGTATGCAGGCACCCACAGCTGCCCATGCCCACAGGAAGCAACCCTATCCGACAGAAGGTAAAGCTACAACGCGCTACGCTACTTGTGGCGATGGCACAAGCTGCAACATCGCTGGCAGTTGGAATCGGATGATGCAATCCTTCCTTGCCCACATTTCAGTCAATGCTCAACCAATGCTCAACCACTCAGCGCAGAGACGTGCCTGCAGCATGCCAGGAGCACAAAAATGATACAGTACAGGGGAACTGGTAGGCGACTGGGGCATTCTGACGTGCGGTTCATCGCTGCGGCTTCTGCAACGCAGTCTCAGACTCAATTTAATGCAGCTGATGCTGCATGTATGCCGCCTGCAGAGCTTCCATGTAGCAGAACGCGAGAAGTATCTGTCGGTCAGCGAAAAACCGCCTTCATTGCTTCTGTGAGCTCGACAGGCGCGTTAATATGACCCTGTTGACTGGGATTCTCTCGATGTGCAAGCCAAGGGTTTCCTCCCGAGCCGTTCACGCCCTAAACTAGTGAGCCCCCGGGACGCAGAGAAGGAGAAAGCACACTAAGCTGTGTTGAGTATCATTGGGTGGAACATGGAATAGGGGATCGCTGTTTCGCCCCTTCTTACGACAATTATTGTTGCATGTACACGCAGTCTACAATCGAAAATTTTGCAACGCTGCGCAACTGCGAGAGCATACTTCTACGAATGCACGTGCCCTGTCTGATGTTGTCAAGCGTTACCGTTGACGCCGCCTGCTCGTTCAGGACATCGGTAATCGATCGATCAAGGAATGTGTCTACAGGTGGCAAGCATACACACTCCCACACACTACAAGTGATCGCAATGTCGGTCCTCATGAAGTGCTGGCATTTGAACTCGTGTGGGTGCCAGGTCTGGTGTCAGGAATCCCATCGTTCTGTACATTTCATATTACAGGGTGCTCCCAGCCCGCAAACAGCACCCTCAGGTGACCTGCCTGCCGAAAGCAAGGCAGCTGACGTCCCCTCCTCAGGTCAACAAGATCTGCGTGTGATGGTACCTGCGCCATGAGGGGCACGGCAGAGGTGTACACACCAGAAGAGAGTGCGGTCGCAAGCACCACAACGGGCACGCCGCCCATGCTGGATGTGTGTATCGGTTTGCAGGAATGAACGTCACCGATACTCATAAGTGCGTGAGATTGCCTAGAAGTCGCAGTATAGGGGAATCTTCCTCCTAATCTTCCACCACAACTTGTGATGGAAAATATCTGAACTCGAAACATGTACCGCACAAAAAAAGTCAATTCTGAAGCACAAAGAGGATTTAGTTGGCTGCCTGCATCAGCCTTAGCTGGTCTGCAGAAACAGCATCAAAGAGATGTGCCACACATATCTCTGTTCTGTGGTCTGGCACGTACACACTCGTTCTCTTTCGCTGCCATCTAGATTTTCCAGGCCTCGTCTGCATCTTGAAGGTGGAGGTAAGTCATGATCCTTGGTGTACTTGTCTCAGCATTGTACTTTTTACAAACCTGAAAGGTTTGTATATAGCATTGTACATATATATATATATATATATATATATATGTTCTTTCCTACCGTAGGAAAGAACATAAACAATGCTGAGACTTGGAAACTGTGTAACAGCCAGCGGACAGTCGCACCAACGTTTTCTGCGTTGTTGGAAACATACTTTGTCTGTTCTATATGTTATGAAGTAACGAGTACAGGGAAGCACGTAGGACCAAGGATCAACGCGGCTTGGCGCGCCATGGCGGGGGCTTGACCAAGCAGCGCCGCCTTTTGGCGGCAGAGGGTCACAATCACCAAGGGAACGGTACTTCAAAAGCTTTGCGCTGTTACCCACCTTCCTCTCTTGGATCTTTCCAGCACGATGGGTATCAGCCGCGACAGCGTTCACAAGCGTCGGGCCACCGGCGGCAAGCAGGCGCCATGGCGCAAGAAAAAGAAATTCGAAATGGGCCGTCAGCCTGCCAACACCAAGCTGTCAACGCACACCGATGTTCGTGAAGTGCGCTGTCGAGGCGGGAACATCAAGTTTCGGGCTCTGCGCCTCGATCATGGCAACTTCTCCTGGGGAAGTGAAGCGATCTCTCGCAAGACCCGCATCGTAGACGTGGTTTACAACGCTTCTAACCAAGAACTTGTTCGCACGAAGACGTTGATGAAGAACGCCATCGTTTCCATCGATGCAGCGCCCTTCAAGCAGTGGTATGCGCAGCACTATGGGGTGGAGCTGGGCAAGAAGGTTGAGAAGGAGGAGGGTGCAGCAGAGGTCAAGCAATCTAGCTCTGTTTTGGCAAAGCTGAGGAAGCGCAACAAGACCAGGAAGCTGGACACACAGCTGGAGGACCAATTCATGTCTGGCCGTATGTATGCTTGCATCTCCTCCAGGCCAGGCCAGTGTGGACGTGCTGATGGGTACCTGCTCGAGGGCAAAGAGCTAGAATTCTACGTGAAGAAGATGCAGAAGAAGAAGGGCAAGGGTGGGACTGCCTAGGTGCAACCGCTAGTAGTCCTGCAGTCGTAGCACCCCCTGTAACTTCTGTCGTTCTGGTACTAGCACAGTATTTCCGGCAGCGAACACTATTGATAGGGTGTGCTTGTTTGTACTGAGCCGCCTGGATGCCTTGGTGGGAGGGGTCGTCATCCCTGGCTGCTCATCTCCCCAACGCACGCGTCAGCAACCTGGGATGTGACTGCTGGCTGGTAGTCCCGGCTGGAACCTGCAGCGAATGCATTGCATGTAGTTCGCCTGGGTCAGTTTTTCAGCACACGATATGGTGTGGCACTGATGAGCTAGCATGATGTCGTGCAGAACGTCACTGACGTGCAACGCCCAGGGAGGTGAGCAAATCCGTGCTGAAGATGCGCCAACACTCATGAAACCGGCATGAAGCACAGTGCATGTATACGTTTGTGATCTTGCCCTGCATAGCTGCAGTGTGTTGGTGGTGGCGTTTTCATGTGTTGCCGAAAGCGCCACCACCACTTACCGTGTGCCCGCAGGAACATCCTACTCAGAAGCTGTATAGCTTCAGCCTGGTGCATGTTACGCGTCAGTACATGTTTACATGCTGTGTTAAACGTGTCAAGCAGAGACAACATCCGGCTTCATGGCAGGGAACAGCAGGACCTCCTTGATGTTGTCGTGGTCTGCAAGCAACATCGCCATTCTATCAATCCCCATGCCCCATCCGCCAGTGGGCGGCAGACCGTACTCTAGTGCCTTGCAGAAGCCTTCATCAACCACCATGGCTTCATCGTCACCCTGCAGTACACTCAACCCATGCGTCAGCAAAGTTCGGAACCCTCACAAAGCACTGCTGCAAGGCAGAAGGGGGCTGCATCGCACCGCAGTCTTGGCAGCTGCTTGGTCTCGGAACATCTGCCGCTGCTTGGCGGGGTCATTCAACTCTGTGTACGCATTACAGACTTCACGATAATTCACAAACAGCTCGAACCGTTCTGTCATGCCTTCCTTGGACCGATGCCACTTGGCCAGTGGAGACATGATCTGCGGGTGGTCGCAGATGAAGCCGGGCTTCAGCAGCTGGCTCTCCAGGTACTCCCCCACCAACTTGTCCAACAGCCTGGCGGTCGTCTGCACAGCATCCTTGCTGAAATTTCGAACGTCACAAAACGTCGGCAAGTGCCACCCATGCTACAAATACCCACAACAAAGACCACAAGCATCTGGACCAGCATCAACTGAGAGCATCTGCGTGGGTTCAGCCACATTATGCCTGTGTCCGCAGCACCACCGATGCCGGTTCAAAGGAAAGCAGAGTAGGTTTCCAGCGCACCCGAGGGGGCTTGCAGTCGACGTTGTTGTCGGCACAGAGCTTCTCCAGGAATGCGCGTGCTTCCTCAGTGTATAGGTCCTTTGGGATGGTGACCCCGAGCTTCTCCTCCAGGCCCTCCACCATGCTGATGCGCCTCCAGGGCGGTGTGAAGTCGATTTCCACAGGGTCCTCACCAGGCCCATTTGCATGGTACTGTATTTTGTAGCTGCCCTTTATCTCCTTCACCATCTCGCTTACCATCTTCTCTGTCATCTCCATGAGATCATTGTAGTCCGCATACGCCTGCACAGCATCACACTGTGCTCGCCAGGAGCAGGCGTGGCATGGCCGCACCACCGGGAGGCAGGGGCCCAGAAATGCATGCTGTGCAACAAGAAGCATGTACGCGATTTGTAGATCTTATCTTCTATGAGGAGAAGTAAGGTGCTGAAATGCGGTTGCTATCGCATCCAAGCGAAACGGCCAGGCCACTGGTGAGGCAAGACCGCATTATAGGATGCTTCTGTGGTGAAGGGGGGTGGGGCAGCTGCACTCAAGCATGTGCTGCATGCGTACTTGTCAAAATGAAGGATTGCCGCGCACCTGGTAGAACTCGCAGGTGGTGAACTCTGGATTGTGGGTCATGTCAACGCCTTCGTTTCTGAACTGCCGGCCGATCTCATACACGCGGTCGAGGCCGCCCACCACCAGCATCTTCAGGTAGAGCTCTGGTGCCACGCGCATGAACAGCTCCATGTTGAGCTCATTGTGGGTGGTGATAAACGGAGCGGCAGTGGCGCCGCCGGGAATCATGTTCATCATCGGCGTCTCCACCTCCAGGAAGTCCCGCGTGTCAAGGAAGCGACGCACAAACTGGATGATCTTGCATCGCGTCTTGAACGTTTCTCGTGTGGTCGGATTGATTATCAGGTCTAGGTAGCGCTGCCTGTACCGTGTCTCCTTGCTCTTGAGGCCTGACTGTGCGGTGGGCATCATGTGCAGGCAGGGGCTCAGCACCTGCACCCCTGGCACCACGTCATCCACATTGACTGCGATGCATGCACACAGCGCCAGGTAGTAGCGCGCTATAGCGGCATCTTGCCGTTACTCCCTCGCTGACGAGACCATTACAACGTCAGCGCACAGCCGATCAGAGAGCTGATAGGGGTTACAGCAGGAAAGGGGAATGCAGGGGGGGGGGAGACAGCGACGGGTGCATGTGCGTGGCAGTGGCTGCACACCTGCATGGTGGTGGGGAATATAGAGAGTTCGCCGTTCTTGGAGGCGCCTGGCTTGCCGACCACACCCACGATGTCTCCGCGCTTCACATTGTTGTGCAGGCGGCTGAAGGCGTCTGCATCCTCCGCATGCTCCGACACGTTCTGTGACGCCATTATCTGAACCTTCTTGCCGTCTCCCACGAGGTCATAGAACACCAGCTTGCTGCCTGAAGGCCGCTTGGTGCGCACTCGGCCGGCAATGGCGACTGCCTGATCCATTTGCTCTCCTGGATTCACCTTGGAGGAGAACTCCGAAATGAACTCTGGGATGCTGTAATCGACATGGAACTTGTGTGGATATGGATTGGCGCCTTGCTCCTTCTGAGTTGCCACATGACTGACCCTGTTGTCGTAGTATGCTGTAGGATCCATATCTGTCTCAACCTCTAGCTTTGCAGCCGTTGCACCACCACCCGCGTCTTCTACTACATTCTCCTTGCGAGCCTCCTGTACGCAATACTTGGATCATGAACAAGTCTTCGGTGCGAGTTCTGCTGTTGGCAAGTCCAATAAACATAGAGTGTGACTGAGCATTCTGGCAGGCTGCTTCAGGAAGACCTGCGCACCGCTTTTTCTGCCTTCTTTCTTCGGTTCTCTTGCTGCTTCTTGAGGCCCTTGAATTGACTGCAGTGGACGTGTGCACGTTACAGAGGCTGCTGGCGATGATTGCTGGACAGGAGCTGCTGGACGCACCTCTTGGAAATGGGTTGTCCACTTGCATCTAACAAACCCTCTGTCCATTTTTCAGGCAGCTCGATCTCTTCTGTCATCTCCACGTCCGCTTGGAATTCAGTCCTGGTGCAATGCCGCAGGAGGCGGCACTGAGAACGTGCTTCAAGAGCTTGAACACCGCTGCGCTAATCACGCTTTGATTGCACAAGGATCTACATGTCAGTACCCTTTAGTGTGTCCCTGATGTCAATCTCCAAGCTCAAGGATGGCGCACCTTCGTATTGTCCTCTTACACCTGTTCAAGCACTTGCGTCCTTCTCGGCCCTACTTCCCGATCAACAGCGTCATGAGCACACATAACGCTCAGAACTTTCCCCGTTGCTGGAAACTGTCTACCCCCACCTGTGGTACAGGTCGGCCATGGCCAGCTGCGCGCGCCTGTCGGGAGCTGAGGAGACGAGGGAATCAGCCTCGCTCCCAAAACCTTTGCGCACATCATGTTCACGAGAAACAATCACAGGCGTCCTTCACAACAAGACAAGCTAAAATATGGAGAACCTTCGATGTGCTGTGCAGTTTGGGATGGGCCACACTTTTGCATGCTTGCGGCCTTCTGTAGTCTAGCACACCTCGTCAGGGCGAGCACTAAACGTGCCCAGGCTCCGGTTGTAGCCACATCTGTGTCAACCTCGCTGAAGTTCCTTGACTTTCAGACCTGGTCGATACTAACGACGCCTAGTGCACGCAGCATGACGGTAGATATCCCCAAGGACGGCAAGGTGCCCGAGGATTTTGTGATTGCATCGAGCGCTCGCCTGCAGCACATCAGCCGCATCGCGAAGACAGCGGGCCTACAGGAGGATGAGCTTATTCCTTATGGTCTCCACAAAGCCAAGGTGAGCGCACGTTGCATGCCCTCGCATGTCGCGGTTACCGAATCTGCTCTTGACCCAATCACACAGGGCCGTTTGCATCCTGTGTATCCTCGCTATCTCTCCTCCTGTGGGCGCTCGAATTAAGTTTGTATTCTACTCAATGTCAACGCGTGCGGTAAGGCTATGGCAGTCCGATTCCAACAAGGTGGGGGATGGAACCTTGCACATACAACACAAGACGTGTGACAACTGGCTAGCTGAGATGGTTGCAGGTGAGCTTGAAGGTGGCAGATCGATTGAAGGATCACCCCAATGGCCACTATGGTGCGCATGCACCTACCACCTGTGATACCCATGCAACAGTGCAGGTCACCAGCAAGGTGTGGTGTTGCGTCTAACCACTCGACTCTTCTTTGCAGTGGTTGTGGCTGGAATTACACCAACTCCCCTTGGGGAGGGCAAGTCCACAACGACAGTCGGCCTGTGCCAGGCACTGGGTGCGCACTGCGGCAAGCGCGTGTTCACATGCGTGCGGCAGCCGTCCCAGGGCCCCACCTTCGGCATCAAGGGCGGTGCAGCAGGAGGAGGCTACTCGCAAATTGTACCCATGTCGGAGATGAACCTGCACATGACAGGGGACATCCATGCCATCACAGCCGCAAACAACCTGCTGGCTGCAGCCATTGACACCCGCATGTTCCATGAGAGCTCTCAGACAGACGCTGCGTTGTTTCGCCGCCTCACCCAGCATGACTCCAAGGTGCTGTGCACAACTTGCTTGCACATCGTTCCATATGCTCGCACACCGCACGCTGCAGGCTGCCCTGGTGCAAGTATGCAGTGGCCGTAAGGGGGCTCCCGCAGGGAAGCTCCAGGGCTTCACAGTTCTGTGTGTTTACATACGCATGCTGTGTCTGAGGCGGCTCAGGCCCCGGGTTGTGCGTGACTGGTTGTATGGCTTGCAGGGCAACAAGAGGTTCGCCCCGATCATGCTGAAGCGCTTGAAAGCCTTAGGAATCAACAAGACGGATCCAGGCGAGCTGACAGATGAGGAGGTTCGGAAGTTTGCCAGGCTGGACATTGACCCCGACTCGATCACGTGGAGGCGCGTGGTGGACACCAACGATCGGTTCCTCCGCAACATCACCGTGGGGCAGGTGCCGCGCTCATTGCCCTACTACAGGCCACACACTGCTTGCCTGCTACTGGTTACCATCCGCAGCATCACACAGTGCTGGCCGGCTCACAGAACTATGCCACCAGTATGTGGAATGTTCAGTGGGTGGTGTGCCCTGCCGGTCGCTGTGGCCATTCAATGCCACCACTGCTGCATGCGCTGCCTGCGAGCAGATTGCATCAGATCCCCGCGGCTGCTTCCCGCCAGCTGCCTGGGCAGGCTGTGACATTCATGCAAGCGATACATGCAAGTGCGCAGGGTCCGAATGAGAAGGGGCAGGAGAGGAACACCGGCTTTGACATTGCTGTAGCATCGGAGGTGATGGCGGTTCTGGCGCTGACCACCAGCCTTGCTGACATGCGTGAACGTCTTGGGAACATGGTCATTGGCAACTCCAAAGCTGGCGCTCCAATCACTGCAGATGATCTGGGCGTGGGCGGCGCACTAACAGTGCTGATGAAGGATGCCATCGAGCCCACACTCATGCAGGTGCCGCGTCAGCGCCTGCCGTGCAAGCTCCTGTTCAATATGCATTTCTGCGATGCATATTTTGTGGCTTTCACAGATGACTTGTCCCGACACAGCAGGCCCCATGGAGAATACGAGCGCATCTTCTATGTGTCGCTGTTGCAACGGGCTTGCTGCACCTCTGTGATAGTGGACGCAATGATGTACGAGGCCTGCAGTTGATGAGCCACCATGCCATGTGCAAATCTGGTCCCAGAAAGTAGAAGGAGGCACTGACTGTGCTTGGGCTGTGCTGCAGACACTTGAGGAGACACCATGCCTCGTACATGCAGGTGGGGCCCTGCCGTTACCGTGCTCTCGGCTCACATGCCTCAGCAATACATTGTTGACCATCCCTGTCTGCCAACAGCGTGTCTCAGTGGGAAACGTGGCTGATGCCGTGCATGGTGACATGGCAACTGTGCAGGGCCCTTTGCAAACATAGCGCATGGCAACTCTTCCATCATCGCTGATCACCTGGCTCTGAAGCTGGTGGGTGAGGATGGGTACTGTGTGACAGAGGCAGGCTTCGGGGCGGACATCGGTCTCGAGAAGTTCATGAACATCAAATGCCGCACCTCTGGGCTCACTCCATCCTGTATTGTCATCGTGGCCACTGTACGAGCTCTGAAGATGCACGGCGGAGGACCTCCTGTGGTTGCAGGTGCGCCCCAGTGCAAGATCAGGGCGACCCAGTTTGACCTGTGGTGCATACTGCTTTCCACAACATGGCGCCTTGTGCAGATGGAGACAAGAAATGGAGCTGTGAAATGTGGCCTGACTTGAATATGACGACTGTTGGGAGTGTGCAGGGACATCGCTAGCAAAGGAGTATGTGGAGGAGAATATTGACCTCGTGGCCGCGGGATGCTGCAACCTCGCCAGGCACATTGAGAACAGCACGATGTTTGGAGTGCCAGTGGTGGTGGGCGTGAACCAGTTCGCAACGGACACTGGCGCAGAGCTTGAGGCTGTCAAGCAGGCTGCACTTGACGCAGGCACGCCCCCCTTTTCGAGCCGTCTCCTTGTGTTCGCTTCACAAACAAGAGTTCTGTAAAGCACTTATGGTATTCCTGTACTGTGCAATGGATGGGGCCCTGTGCAGATGTGTACATGTGCAGAGGGTGCTTACACTTCACCGCATGCTGCGAGCAGATCAGAGTGCCTTGACAGAGCCAAGCTCACTTTGAGTCCACACAAACAGCATGACATAGCAAGGGGTGGGGAAAAGCTTCCACAGACAGGCAAGAACGTGTCTGCTCATAACGGGCCACTGCTTGAGCATGATCTGTGCAGTGGTGCCGAGAGGGTCTGCTTGCAGGTGCCTTTGACGCGGTGGTGTGCAACCACCATGCACAGGGCGGCGCAGGCGCAGTGGCGCTTGCCATAGCTGTTGAGAGGGCATGCAAATCCAGCAACGACTTCAAGTTTCTGTATGATGTGGAACTGCCAATCAAGGACAAGATTGAGGCGATTGCAACCAAGATCTATCGAGCAAATGGCGTGGACTACTCTCCAGAGGCAGATGAATCGATTGCCAAGTACACTGCGATGGGATTTGACAAGCTGCCTATCTGCATGGCCAAAACACAGTACTCATTTAGTCATGATGCCACGATGAAGGGTGCACCCGCTGGTTTCAGGTTGCCCATCCGAGCATTGGGCGCATCAGTTGGCGCAGGCTTTGTGTACCCCCTTGTGGGAACAATGAACACCATGCCTGGTTTACCGACTAGACCCTGCTTCTATGACATTGACATCGATGTCAACAACGGCGAAATCACAGGATTGTCGTGACTGGTGTCAGCTGGAGAGTGTTGCAGACTCCTATGGTCCAGTCTCAAATGATCCCCAAAAAGTAGCTTCATATGGAAGGTATACATGCGCATGCAAACACAATCTCATGCATGAACGGTTGTAAGGATCGTGAGGCTGGGATGCTCTGGATCGTTGCTGTTGGAAGAATAGCACCAGTTTCAGCCCGATGGCATGCCTACATGCCCTGAACCCCAAATGGGACCATTGGCAACCTGAAACCAGCAGGTGAACCCTTCATTGCGCTGCCTGGTGATGCTAGAGGCGCTCTCAGAAATCAACCCATTTGCGCCACAGCTGTGCAGGTGGCTACCACAGCGCAGCAAGTCACAACGTGAGGTGTGTAAGATGTAATGTTCCTATCTGTCTGTTCTGCACTCTGAAATGTCCATTTTCACACATCTTCAATGTCAGCAGACACAATTGACACCCTGCATCGTGTTCGCTTACAGCGGTTGGATCAAATGCTCAGCATGTTCAACGACCAAAACCGGACAAAAAGAGCTGCTGAGGCCACTACATGTAGCTACACCCGTTTCTATCCACGTTGTGGGCCAAGTGTCAGATGATGGTATATGGCTCAGATAACAGAACCATGTGATGCGACTCCAAACTCGCATGTCGTGATGCCTGGTCGCAGAGAGCTGCAGCACCACATGGAGGGGAAAGAACAGCAAGCACCAAGACAGGCTTTTACATCGCAGGCGACTGCAGGGGCAGGCAAGTGTTGAATGTACCCTGCCTTAACAAGGCACCTCCATGCAGTCTCGCAGTGCTGAAAAGAGCAAGACACCATATATTTCTCTCTCTGTTTCCTGAAGGCAGATACTTAAGCCTGATATTAAGCAAGCACTCTGCAAATCTTTTCCGCAAACACGAGCAGTATATCGTTCCCACCTGAACTTTATGAAGAGTGCATATGAACAGATGCTAAAAACGTCAAGATGAGCTACTTTCTAGTTGGTCAACGTATCCTGATGGCTGCCTCACGCTCCTCCTCGCAAAAATCTTCCAAGACCTTGAAAATGAACTTGTACTGTTCTAAGCTCTGGACCAGCTCCATGCGCTGAGATCGCAAGTAATAGATCACTGCACAGTGCACATGAGTGAGATGAATAGGCCCCAGGCATCAAGCATGTTCAGGGGCAGGCCAGCTCACTGTCGGTGCGCACATGCGTCAACATCTAAGGCGGCGGTTATCCCCTCAGGCTCCGCACCCTGCTGCGCAAGAGCTCGCAGACGGTTCATGACAACATCAATTGTAATGTATGTGCCTGTGCGCCCAACACCGGCACTGCAGTGCACGCACACAGGGCCCCTTGAAGATAGGAGATCCTGTACAAGCCGCAGCAGCTGAGGAAGCATGCATGCAAGCTCGGCAGCTGTAGACATTCGCATGCTGTGACAGCTCAAGAAGCACCAAGGCAGGTTCCAGAGTCCTGTGCCATTGAGGCTGAAACAGTGAGCTCGCACAACATCACCAATGGTAAACACACTCACATGCACCAGATACCACAAGTACAGCAACTCTGTGTATGAATTAAATGATGTGAATTCATAAATCACATGCATGTGCCAGCTACAGGTTCTGACAGTGAGACACACTTGACGAGACGCCTTGATGATGTCGCGCACGGTGCCTGTTTCCTTTGGCGCACCATGGTCTGGCCAGCATAGCATGTAGTAGTGAGTGCTCCTGAACAAATCAGTGCATCCGTCCACGCGAATGGACACTTCTCTTCTCTCAATGGCTGTGCCCCCAAGGAACTGATTCACTTCACACTTCACTGTTACACCAGGCATCTGCACAAGCGAGAGCGCTTCACAAGACACGCATCAACATGACACATTACAGGCGAGCTCTCGGTCAGGTGTGTACTGGCAGCTGTACAACGCTTTGCAGCGCGGGGAGGGGGGCACGCCTGGAGCTCTTCTCCGGCCTGTTTAGGAAAGTACGGCTCACATTTGTTGTCAGATCCATCATAACACTTGGTGAGCATAACAATCACTGAGCATTCCTTCTCAGCTATCATAATCCAGAAGTCTGCAACAGTAAAACGCAGGGGCCCCTGTGCCCCCACATAGCTCCATGGTGTGACCTCTCTTTCACCTCCCTACAACCAGCTGCTCATGTAATAAATCATAACACTCGTTAATGTTTGATTTCGTACCGAGAAAGCACAGCCAACATACCCTGATGTCTGATGCATTCACGTATGTGCCTCGCTTTTTGTCCTCCGCATTGCTGTATACCTTGACACAGTTGTGATCGAATGGGAGTATGTTGCTGTAACGATTGCGTGGGAGATTCCTTTTTCTCCGTGCACTATTCGTTGACAGACTTCTACCTGTTGGATGTCGAATGCTGATGAAGCGTTGGTGAAGTGCCTCAGAAGATGTATCCATGCTGGCGAGGAACTCACAAGCGATTCCCCACACATCCGCTCCGTGTACAGACATGTGTGGCCCGGGTTCCAGACCTGCATATCAGCCTGGTGTACCCAAAGCTCGGACCCCCCGAGCATGCTCGGACATGCAGGTCACGAGGTGTCCTACAACTCACTGAATAGTGCATGCAAGCGGATACACGTTCAGACGCTCGGTCAGGGTCAATGATACATGATCAATCATACATTGACGTGATTGTGATGTTCACCTCGGCGAAGAAGAGGGATGCAATACCATAACGTGACCACACCTGGAGCCGAATTCTGTTCGTTTGAGAGTGATTATTGCTGCTGAAAGCCCGTCGCTCTCGCAGACTTCATGCTGATGTATTGTCTATCTGTCGGCGAACAAAATCGATATACCTCACAGCTCGCAAGGTGCTACAAGTTCACGACTTTCATAATGCGGGAATGCATTGTTTGCTGAGCTCTTTGGCCAATGCATTCAACCTTCACTAGTCAAAGGTGCGCTGGGGATGAGAGCGTTCCGCGATGTCAGGTCAACTGAACCCAGAGCGCGTGTGGACACGACGTACAGTGCATACAAATATTATCGCCAACATGGGCGATCGCAAGCAGATTGCGCGGGCGGAGGTGTAGAATAGTGACCTCGTTGCTTGCACTCTGCAGTCTGTATCAGGTCTAAACGCAAGTTGAAGTGACACTTAAACGTAAAACGACCAGCAGCAGCAGATTTTCTTCATGCCGTGATGCAATTAAAAATGAAGGCCTCGCTTTCGGAAGAGTTTATCACGATGATGCGCGAAGTTGCATGAGACGCGGCCGCATGAGCGTGCGAAGAGTTCTGTAGACGCTCCTGCTCTGACAACTTATTTCCATGCTCACATTCAGTAAACATGTTCTTGGTCCCTCAGACTGCAACTCCTTCCCATGGTCTACCGCGAACAGCGGCCCTGGGCAGTTTCAGGGCTACATATCTCCTTGATTCGACACTGATACCATTCAGATAGTTTGTAGCACAATTTGTTATACATTTTTTGTGTGGAAGGCCCTGCTGTTGTGTCTTACTTATCCGAACGAGGTGCCCCACGCATTGCCAGGGCCTGAGCTGGAGTCTCATCGGTGCAAATCACCGTAGCCATCAAGGCGTGATAATAAGCAGGGGTGATGCACAAAGCACAGCAGATAGGTTAGGTCCTGATGACTAACACAGTACTTTGAGAGAAGCACAAGGATCCTTTTCCGCTGTTGTTCTTCTGTACCCCGGATGGGGATACGAAAGCAGCACTACATCACAGCCTAGTGGAGTATTCAAGCAATACTGTACCAGCTTGGATGCCGAAACGTTACTTCCCGTGGCGGACCTTATTGCTACAGGCAGCTGGTGGAGATAAGAGGTGGAATGGGTGATGTCACAGACTCCACAAGCCAGTACCAGTCGCACACAGGAAGTCAATTTGACTGCCACATTTGCCTTTGTACTGCTTCAGATCCGGTGGTAACCTTGTGCGCTTTCTTTCCCTCCGGTGCCCTTCGTCGTGCATTTGTACACATAACACTTTGCAAGCAGCATGCTGCAGGTGTGGACACCTCTACTGCTGGGGATGTCTGTACACGTGGCTGTGCAGGCAAAAGTCTTGCCCAACGTGCAAAGACTTCTGTGATGAGGTGCAGTCACTGTCACACTGAGCTGTGAACTTCTTGGAATTGATGTAGGATGACGCTGCGTAGCTGCTCACAGCCTTGACAGTAAAGTACACTGCAGGACAGAGTTATTCCAGTTTACTGCCGAGATGCGCAGTCCTCGAGCACGCAGCTGAACAAGCGCAGCATCCCCATGTTACCTCCCAGGCCTGCTGCTCTTCGGCTTCTTATGCCTACGCCTGGTCCACCAGCGAATGCTGCTGCTTCCCAACACAACGCAGCCCTCAGTCAACAGAGGCGGACATTCTTCCAGATCCCTATGGCTCTGTCCGGCAGCTGGCTGCACAATCTCTCTGTGCAGCACCACGTGCTGCTGAAGCAGCTTTTGTTTTTTCTGGGATCTGTGCTCATCCTGCTTCTTCTCCTGTGGTGAGCTTCATGAAGCTATGCGATACCTGTGGATGGGTAGGCACCTGTGTGAAGGATCTGGGTCTCTGGAGGGCGACCTGATCTGCCTGGGAGCACGTGCAGCCATCCTTCCCGGTTAAGCGAGCAAATGTGCACATGACATTCTGCACCTGTTCGTACCTTTGTGAGATGACATGTGATCCAAGGCACACAGCAATGCTTGCGGCGATGATCCCTTGCGGATGCAGTGCCACTCATGTGGGGCCCCTCGCACACCGTGCTTTCTCTTTCCCAGCTGCGATGAACCGGGCTCATCCTACATGCCCAGTGCTCAACATCCAGCCACTCGTCCAGTTCCACTCTCCCTGTCCAACTGTCCGGCTGTTGGAGTTCTTGGTGCGCTGGTGTGGCATCGTCCGGCCTGCACGTGGCACCATGCAAAAGGCTGGTGAAGCACGCCCTTTCTTGCCTTGACACCAGCCATGCACATATTGTTGAAGCAAATCCAAACACAACACCTCATGCATGTGACCCATACATTTCCCTGTCTATGTGCTCAGTGGCAGCTTGCCCCTGCAGCCTTTTGGGGCACCTTCACCTGACAGAACCCTTCTGTGAGAGAAGCTCACAAGGAATGCGGCATGGCGTTGCGAATGCACTGTTGAACTACCCATGTTGCAATGATGACTGCAGTCGCTTCAGGAGATTTGAGTTTCTTGATGTGCTTGTGTTGATGCTGCTTTCTTGCCCACTGCAGCAGATACGGCGCTGCAGTCTTCCATCACAGTGACCAATTTGTCCTACTGTGGTTCAAAGCTGCCACTGATCATGTGCCTCCCTGTATAGCTTGAGTTTCAAGATGTGAAGCCACCCTAGCAGTATAGTAACAGCAAAGCGAGTGGTCAGTCATCTTTACTGGATGAGTGCAGTCAGGGGAGGTGTGGGTAGCCAACCGTACATTGGTTTTGTCCTGTTCCTGCATCTTTCAACAACAAAGGTTTCCTGCATGTATCCCTTTGCTTGAGTCTTGGTGCATATCGAACCTCAACAAGGTATGCTTCGGCTTTGAGGTTTGAATGTAATGGTTGGTACTATCAATCCTGTTGAATGAGGTTGTGTGGTGCGCACAGCATTCATGATTTCTTGAGAAACTGTACATGTGTGTGATGGGGTGTGTAGGTAGCACAACACTGACATGTTTGAGATTCATTCTCTATCCCCGTCCTTGAGTGTGGTACAGGGCCCCACTGGTGAACACACAGGGAACACAACTCTGGCCCAGTTGTGCACCAAGACTGCAACACTGCAAAATCACAAGACCGTCCCTAATCGCAGCGACACCATGGCGTCTACAAGGAGACAGATTGACACACTATTTGCCCGTTGTTAGAATGGACCTGTTTCATGTTGCGGCGCACTATTTCTGGTCAGACACCACTGGCTGTTGCCCTTGCGAAGCGCTTCTGCTGCGAATCCAGTCATCCAGGCCCTTCCGACGCTCTTTCTCCCGTGCAACCCGATCAGCCGATTCTTGCTTCATCTTCTGCCAGTCGTAGCCAGCTGGCTTAAACCCTCGGTTCAGAGGACGAGTCAACCGTTCGGTCAAGTCCCTGAGGCCAGCTTCCGTGATGATTAGATACCTGTGCCTCAAGATGTCCATCACATTGGCTCCACGGGCTGGCAAGCAGTTGACGTTCTTCAAGTTGGCAGTGAAGCGTCTGAGCATGGTAGCTTCTAGCTTGATGAAGTCCACTGGCACGGGCTCTCCTTTCTTCTTCCCCGAGCTCTTCTCAATGGCTCCGCAGTCCTCTCCCTGCGGTGAGCTATGCTGTCAAGTTGCGCGCTTCACAGGAGATCTGTGTTAACTGATGATCATCCCAAGCATGCATGCGGACACACACCGAGTTGCTGTGGATGACAAGAACGGTGTCTCTCCTGTTCTTGCGGTCCACAGGTATCTGGAACATCTTCAGCATCTTCGGGTTTTCTGTGATGGAGTGATCGATTGAGCTGTCCGTGGGAATGAACGCCTGCATGAACCAGGAGTCATATGCCGCCCGACATAAACCAATTGCATGTCCATGCTTACTGTCAAGACCATGCGAAACCGGAGACACACGTTGAGGCTGGTAATAATGTTCTCAGCTGCTACCAAGCGCTCATCTCTGACAGCAGGAGGTAGAAGCTTGAACAAGCTCTCCTTGAAAACACCTGCAGCACTCTGGACAGGTTGCAGGAGGTCACACCCACAGCTGGGCCACCGGCCTCATGCACACCCAACACATGTGACTGGGGCATCGGCCGCACCAGTGTTCATGAAGAGTGGTATGAGAGGCTCCTTATTCTCAAGCGTGCGCTGCAACACGTTGTCTGCGACTGTATGATCATCCAGTAGATTACCATCTGCATCCTGCAGAATGCTCTCGTCGCCCATGATGGCGTTGTACAGCCGCTCCCGCTGGAGCTTCTGAGGCACAAAGTAAGTGTCAATGTCTTTAATGCTGCCTGCCATCTCAAATATCCGTTGCCACAGACAGTGCTGCGCCTGTTCTTGGGACAGGGTGAACGAGTCTACTAGAAAAAGGCAGCTCTGCTGTGTTTTGCTTGACATCGCTGCCATCAGCCCAGCACGGCGCACCTGCACCACTGGAGGCAAAACTTTATGGAAGATCCACTCAGAATGCAGGTGCCCAAGCAGGCATCGCACATGAATACAGATCATATATATTGGGCTTGCCACAGTACTTGACCCTCATGGCTTCGTACCTTCTTTGGAAGCTGGAACGCGAAAGAGCGTGGTTTGGGGCCAAACACCACCCCACCGCCTCGCATGTGCGGCGAGCGGATGCTGCCCTGCCTCGCTCTGCCAGAGCCTTTCTGTGCGTGTGGCTTACGGCCTCCTCCACGCACTTCTGCCTTGGTCTTCGTGCTTGCAATGGGCTGCACAGTGGACATCGACACATCAGACAGAGTTTTCTTTCTTCCCCCGCACATACTATTTGAACTTCTGAAAATAATGGCACACGCCATGACAACCAACGAAACCTCCGTGCTTTAACACTTCTCACAGTTGTACTTTTCTGCGTCTTGAGCAGGCTTCGTTCTGCTCCAGGCGAGCACGGACAGCAGGCAAGGCGATGCGAATCACACCAACCTTCCCCATGAATGCAAGAGCAAGGAGGGTTACATCTTCAGTGCATGCATACAAAGGCGCTTTGGAGCGGGCATATTAGTGTGTTCATGTGGGCCATGCAACGCGTGCAACCCAGAAGCAGTGTTCTGTGCATGTTGTCCGCGCAAGATGCACACCTGGCGTCTACGTGCCCTCTGCCATCGAACTACTTGATACAGCAGCAGCCTGTTCACGGGCCTATTGAACAACGACCCTCGCAGGACAGCACTGGACGTGGCTGAAGATTCTACAGCTGAGTTGTGTTCCTGGATTTGGTCGACCCATCTCCACATGGGCACCTCAACATCATGCATGCCGGTTTGAGCTTCTTTCTTGAAGACCTTCAGGTTCTTATGCCTGCAGCGGCAACCACGGGAGTCGTTCTAATGCATGTGCAGGACTGCACACCATTCGCTTGAAGTACATGCTGCACCTCTGAGAAGACTCTGGCTCAGATTTCCGTCGACGTAGAATCCGTCTAGCCATCATGAGCTGGCAGAAGTTGAGTGGGGGCGTGACAGAGGTGTTATGGCTGTGGTCGAGTGTTGGGGAGGAGGTGGATGAGCGGCAGAACGCAGAGAGTGTTGCTGGCAGGAATGCTGACGGCCCAACACCTGGTGCATGAGAACGTTGCAGTGTCTGCAGCGACGATTCGCACGCTTGCATGTGCTGGGTCGCACGTTGCCCAATTCGCCGTAAGACTGAGCTGATCATGTATGGGCACGACACAAGCGCACAACGAAATGTTCAGGTTATTTGTGAGCTGTTGCACATGTGTACGCAGCACGATAGAGCACTCTACGCAGCAGAATCTTCAGCACTTCGGTTGAGAGATCACAATGGCTGCAGAGTTATAAACAGAGCTGCACATAATTGAATGTTCATAAAACCTTTCATTCGAGAGTCAAGGGGCCAATGCAGGCAATTCGCAGGCGCTGCTGCCGTGCAAGACACAGGTAGCCACGATCGCTCATAAAATAGAATTGGCCCACCATTTATGTATATATAGTTGTTCTCAAATCAGGCTGCCTTACTTTCTCGCTGTACGAAGATCTCTCTTATCCCACCGTCAGTGGGATATCCCACACAGATCATACGCCGTGTTTTACAAGAAAACAGGAGTGGTCACCTTCATGAGGGCACAGATTGAAAAGTCATCGCATCTATCTCAGACACCCCGACAGAGTGGAAAAAGAGCAGAACACCTCAATCAACACGGCCTTACCAAAGAATGCGAGCTGCACACGGTGCCCGTGGCAGGCCCAGCCACATTGAAGGATTCAACATCGTCATCGTTGAATAAGGAGGTTTGCGGCATGGCAGAAGGCAGCGGAACCAGCACTGTCTGGTATGCTGAGAATGCATTCTCTGCTGTCTTCTGTAGATGGTAACCAACATCCCCTCTCACAAGTGAGGGACAGGTTTCTGATGCATCACCACTGCATTGACTCGAGCACACGCATCTTCTCACGCCTTGCCTCATCTTCAAAAGCGATGATTCGAGCTTCTGCAGCATCTAGAGAGGTTTGCAGCCGCTGAACGGTCTCATTTTTACGTTGCAAGACGCCCTTCAGCCGGCCGTGGATGTGATCCATCTCTTCGGTGTGTGCACGCTTGCAATTATCCAACCTCTCCTCTGATGAACGAGCCATATGCTGAAGGTTTGTCTCACAATCCGCTTTCACGTTTGCAATTTCCTTCTCTAGCATCTCAACCCTGGCCTGCACCTCAACATGCTCCTGCGGACCTTGTGCAAGCGTGTGTGGGGAACGTAGAGGGCATGCAGCAAGTGCTCTACCTTCAAAGAGTCTTCCTGAGATCTCTTCTTGTCCAGGCTAGTTGCAAGCTCAGACACCTGCCTACTTAAGTCTCCATTCAAAACCTGTTTCGATTCAAGCTTGCTTTGAAGATCGTGTGCGTACGCATGGCTTTGCTCCAAGTCCACCTTCAAACTTTCTTGCACAGATCTTTCGTGTTTCAGTGCATCGTTGTGTTCCTGTTTGGCGTCTCGCAACCAGCCACGATACTGCTCATATAGTTTGACTTGCTGCAACCAAAACACTTCTGTGTCACAGTGAGCCACTCCAGACATGCTGTGAGAGCTTCTCAAATGTGTTCTTGCTAAACGTTAGGTGGCCTACTGCAACCCAGGTGCTTTATGTGTTGCACAGGATAGACAGCTGGTGCAAGCATTCTTTGCTCTCATTTTCCTCAAGTACAAACAGATCTTCCTCAAAAAATTAGGACGTATGCCTTCGGGCCACTGTGACCGATGGTGTGGTGCCGGACATGACCTTGCGATGCTCTCTCTTCACCCCCACATATACACACCTTGGCGGCAGAGTCTGTTCTCTGCGTTTCGATTTGTTTCACAGCATCATCATAGCGTTCCTGTAGAAGGCGAATGTCCCCATCCTTGGCTGCCAGTTCACGTGCATGTAAGCTGCGGATGTTTGCCTCTGCAAGGCTGTGCTGCTCTTTCAACCGTATATTACCATTTTGCAGCTTTTGAACCTGCAAAACTCCAGATTGTTTCTGCAGGGTTAAATTAATCCAATATTCAGCGCCTTTTAGAAGTTTGCCTGGCTCTGCAACTGCTTCTTCTCCTTCTCATACGCGTTCCTGATCCTGGTGGTCCGTTCAATTACAGAAGCCAGATGAGACTTCAGCTCGGAGATGTGGCTCTGCTGGTCACTTTGCATGGCTCGGAACTGGAGCTTTTGTTTTTCCCATTCTTCTCGATCAGCAGCTATCTCCAGAGCCTGAGAGCATTGTGATTTCTACACACAGCATCACACAGTCAACCCATTACAAATCTATCTCTCCTCTCTCTCTACATGCATCTTCCCTATGTTTGTGCAAGCAGGGAAATCTTAGGAGATGGTAAGTGGATGGCGCTTGCCTTGATGACTGACACTCTGCGTTTCAGATCTTGGTACCTGAAATCAGGCACACACAGGCCTGGTTCACTAGAAGCACTCCCATCATCAGAACTATCATCTCGGATCATGTTCACCACTGCAGCGCCCTTTTCCCCGTCTAGCCTAGAGGAAACGCTGCCATTCTATGCCAACGACTGCAGCACAGTGTACATGGCGCACAAGAATTTACAGACAGCAAGTGAGCGCCTGCGCGCGTTGATGGTTCGGAAGGAAAGATCAAGCTTCATTCTTATGGTCTCATCTGAGCATTGGATCTTGTCTGCTGACCTGGCCTGTGTGAATGAGTGACGTGCTAGTCAGAGTTGCTCCAATTGTGTACCAAAGTGAAAAAATTATGTAGTACTGCAGATATACTGCACCCATCCGCAGCATGCAGCAGTTGAAGTATCATCCAGAAGTGGCGATTGGGCCAAACGAATTCTGGGAGCAGACGCGCTCCTGTGTATCCTGCGATATATCGAGTCAGTCGATGAATTAATTAAAAGAATATTCTCCTTTTTATCTGTTTCTGTGGAGGTTCCGACCATGCATGAGACGAACGCGTGGAGCTCCATGGAGGGCCTCACACCACACTATGTGATACACAAGCATCTGCATCTCAGGGACATTTTCTGCGCCTTCGGGTGGATAGCAGAGCAGCAGTGCGACGTGAATCACAGAATTGTAAAATGCTATACCTGATGCTGTCGCTTTATCCGTCCGCTTCGGCTTTGCTTTGTTTGTGTGTTGCAACATGTTGGAATTAGGCTTAATGCACCAGCTGGCGTGCTTACAGTGCCAAACAAAAGGCATCCCGCACCAGCTGCCGAGTCCATAAAGCTTCATAAAGCTGTTTTGAAGGTTTGCTGGTGCAGCTACCGCTGGCGGCTGCCTCTTGAGGGCCTCGCAAAGATGAGGGCAGAAAGTCAGGATGACTCGGATCTCAAGCCTCTGTACACGCAGGCGCAGCTTTCAAAGTACCAGACTTTGATTCGTCAAGCCACAAGATGGCTATTCTCTGGGGATGTGACAGAGAGGGTGGACGCAGCAGCGAATGCAGATGATACCTTCTCTGTGGCTCCCAAAAAACGCAAGGCAAGCAAGGTGCACCTTGTCCACCAGTGATACTGATGTGAAGATGCATACGTTTACGTTTTCTCACGTTGACGGCTTGCTGACGAAGTGTTCATCACATTCAGGCGTCTGAGAAAGACTTGGCAGTCATCATCATTGACGCTCTGTCCTATCATGACGGGTGGGTAACTGAAGAGAAGTTGGCAACTAAGCTTAATTTAGGAGGGAAGCAAGTGAGAAAGATGCTACAATTCTTAGGCAAGCAAGGATTCGTTGTGCGGGAGCACCGTCGAGAAAGGAAGCAAGGAAACAAAGTTGAAAGTGTTGCAGAGCAAGAAACGATGGTAGCAGAGACCCGTCAGGCAACGTATGTATGTATTGACTATCCTCATTTTTATGACATGCTCCGCTTGCGGCTTTATCTGGCGAAACACCAGGCTTCACAGCGCATTGATGGCGGGGAGGTGTGAGAGACAATATCTGTGGCACCGCATTACTAGATGGTCAACATCAGCACATGCTCAGTACATGTTATCCCAGCTGTTGCACAGCAGACTGTGGCCTCTTGGTGTTCAACCCACAGTCGAACTGTCACCAGCAGGTGCACTGCCATTGCATGTGCAGGCAGTTGAGCCCTACGCATGTTGCTCGAGAGACGGAATAGAGCCTGTGTGCGGCCGGAAATATACCACCATGGACATGTTCACGTTGAACATGAGCGATGATGGATTCTTCCTTTGTGATGCATGCGACAACGGCATCGTTGCGCCAGATGATGTTCTCAGTCAAGAGGAGAAAACTGGGGTTGCAAGAATTAAGCGGGCCCGCTACCGTAGAGACGCAGCAACAATGCAGAAGAATGCTTTGGTTTCAGCCTTGAAGCCCCTTGAGTCCCAGATCAAAGCTTTAGAGAATGTGATTCCTCCAGACTTTGGCTCCTTCACCGACTGGGCAGCCAGGCGTCAGAGCCAACTAAGGAGTGGCAAAGTCACAGGTGCGCACACTGGTGAGTGTTTTCCTTGTTTAATAGTCCAGCTGCAGTGACCAAAAAAATTTGTACGCAGCCAAGGAGACTTCTGGAAGGGGAGGAGGTGCACGAGGACATCTGGATTATGGCATCGATGGGCCATTGACAGGAGACGTGGGAATATCTGTCGAGCTGAACCAGGGCACTGGAGACGTGTCTGGTGGCGCGATGGTGTCCACCCAGGCTGCCCCTGACCCCAACGCATCACTACCGTACTTCATGCAGCAAGCTGACCCTTCTGGGGCAGGCACTAGCCAGGCATGCACTCTTTATCCAGAGCCGTAGATATTCACTAACAGCAAAGCTTGCTCTTTGTTGCGTGTTCCGGCTTGTTGTTCTCAGTGGGTTGGTGTTAGTACCTTTGTTTTTGTGACCTAAGTTTTGTGCTTGCAGGCGCCTGCTGCCGCTCCTGCAGAGCAGGACAGCGCTGCAGATGAAGAACTACAGAAGCAGTACTTGGCAGAGTTTGAAAAACAGTATAAACAACACCTTGAGAAGATGGCTGCACAAAAGCAATCTCAGCAGGCTAAGGAAGAAAATGTTGAGGTCAAGCAGGAGCAAGTTCCAGAAGCGGCAGGAGAGCCTGGTGAGTCTTCTTCAGCCCTTCGCCTGACAATACAGCCTGTTGCTGTGATACATACTGTCAGAGAGGAGGAAGCTAGTCCTGGTGATTTGGATTCATACATTGGCCCTGTGTTGTACGACATCAGCCTTGAGTGCAGTGAAACAAGATGAAGAAGACCCCAGTGCCCGAGATGGAGCTGAAGATGACATGGAATGGGAGAATTCAGATGATGCAGAATGGGAAGATGCATGACAAGTTTATGCACATACAGGACAAGAGAGTTCGCCTGGCGATCGCCGACGCGCAGTATTGCTGATGTCCACATGGACTAGTATAGACTAGGGATTTACATGACCAGATAATATATTTTACAAACTGGAAAGGTAGTGAACAGTCCGATATAATGTATATTGGACCGATAAAATTTTTTCCCCTTCCACACAGCGTGCATGCAAATGTCCAAAGTTTGAAACTTAAATGACGCTGTAGACACGGGCTAAGGCTTACATCAAGCGCAAAGTAAGCTATGGGCACTGATATCATACATGCAGTTTATGAGTTCACCTCGCCTCATTTGCTCATTGCTTCTATTCCACACCATGCCAACTCTGAGCGCCATAGCCAAGATGCCAAGACAGGCCATCAGTATTGCTTCGTGGACAAGAGGACAAAGAAGCCCATCGTAGATGCTTGTTTCAAAGCTGCGAGTCAACGGCAAAGTTTGGGTTGAGTACTGGAGAAAGGTCATTTTCATTCTGAAGGACCAGACAGTTGTTCTTCACTGTCTATCAAGGATCACCCATCTGACAACTTGCATTGGGAAAATTGTAGCAATGTGCCTGAACATGCATCAACTAGTTTCCAAGTCAACATGCATACATCGGCGACTGTGTTGGCCTGAAATCTGCTGTTGCCTGAATTGTACGAGATTCTCGAACGCAGAACAAGCACTGTAAACAATCCTGGAAAAACTGCAGGAACACCATCCCTGCGACCAAATGAGCATATCTGTACCTTCCTGCGTACTTCAGCAGTGTTCAAACACTTGCAGCCTGTATTTTTCAGTTGTATCGATTGAATATCTGGGCTTGTATCGGTGAAATGTCAGAATATCGGTGCCCCCCGATATTAAACTTCGAGCGAAAACATCGTAGCGGGACTGATATTCTTGAAATTCTCGGGTCACGTACATCCCTAGTATAGACTGAGTGACTTCGAAACCTTCACATGCTCACAATCCAGTCCAGCCGTACGGTTTATGAAAGAATGTTCTTATTTACCGCTTACAAAAAAAAATTTCAAACCGGAAAGGTAGTGAATAGGCATGAACCTTTGGCTATTTGGGTTCATGCCTATTCAATACCTTTCCGGTTTGTAAACACACTTTAGGCATGAACCCAAATAGCCGAAAGCAATTAACACAAAACATCCACCACTTCACTCGAACGGCACAACAGCACCATCACGAAAGTCTTTCCCACCACTCTTAGCCAAACTGCGATAGTAATGACGAAACACAATGCCACGACCACGAGCCAGGGCACAACTCAGATATTGTCTACTGATTCGCAACCACAATCCACGATCTATAACACCAGTGGAAGGGCTTATAAAAACAGTTGACTGTAAAAAAGATATCTGGGGCTTTTATTAGTCGAACAAAACAGTTACGACTTCAGACCGGGCAGATTGCACTTAATTCCTGAGGCTTCATGAGGAAAGAGATAAGTAGTAATTTTTATGTGAATCAGTTTCTCTCTCAAAACCTCGAGCGCAGGTTTTGAGAGACTTCTGGGCTTGACAGCTGAGGGAGATCCTGGCTTACAGAGGGGAACAGGCTGGTTCACACCTCAGAGATTACATCGACCAGACCACAAACATGGGTGCAAAGAAAAAGCAGAACTAGAAAGTATGCAAAAGATTATTAAGCACCTGAGTGTGTGCAGGTTTGTTGGTAGGACAGCGTGTGAGCGCAGCTTGGTATGCAGCATGACGACTGTCTGCTGAGTTGGCGCCACATTGCCACGTCACCACCCACATTCATAGAGGATTCCAGGAGGTGTGCACAGCATGTCTCAATCAACCAACGAACACTCTACACTGTATGTGAAATCGTGGAGCAGACTTCGGAAATCCAACAAGGGACCATACACCTAGCAAACATACTCAATCTGGGCGCATTGTCAGTGTCTGGGACTGACCATATGCCTTCTCTAGCGCAAGTGCTGCAAGCTTTCAGAAAAGTGCTTAATCACAGGTCAAGGTCATTCATCTGTGATTGCAATCTCTGCAGCTTAGCGAACTGTTCTGGATGCTCTTTCCTGATCTGGTCCATGAGGTCCTGCATGGCCTCCCCATCATCCTCTTCTTCATCCTCTTCCTGTTCATCAGAATGACCGCTCCCTCTCATAGGATTCATTGTGACCTACACCACAAGGCAGCTGGCTGACCACGATCGCTGACGCTAGTGGCACGTCAAAGCAGGGCTCCTCTCGTGGAAAGTCTGCTCTGGAGGCTAACTCGTGCAGTCAACATGAAGCAAACTTTATGTTTCCTAGGTGCAGCATAAACCTCGCTTGTATTTTCCAGCAGGATTCATTGATACGGGCAGAAGCTGAATGGTGTGGCAGTCACCTAGGAGTGCCTACATAGCAGTGAGTTCAGGGCACCCACCTCTGGAGCCAGGGCATCGTCCACTGGCCAGTTGGCGTTGACTCCGCCGATGATAAGCTGCTTGATGCCCACATACTCCTCACTGCAGCCCTGTAATGTGTTAATGAGAATATCCAATCCCACCTCATCCCCTGTGCCTAGATCTGTCCTGCAAGTCACATACTCATCACGCAGCAGCAGACATCAACATCATCCATCCATGCGTTGATTGACGCACGCGCCACCGTTGCCAGCAACGTCATGGGCACTTGAACAATGGAAAGTGTGACAGGAACAGGAATTTTCACCAGTTGAAGGAGGTGTTCATCGCTGATACCCTCCAAGATGACGTGCAAACTTCTGCGAATGCGTCTCATCGCAACAGCGACCACCTCCTCAAGCACAGTGTAATCTATGCACTGGCGTGGGAGCAGATTGAAGCTGCTCCCACGAAGTCATTATCAATAGGGCTGATGCATCCAGTTCCATGCCTCAAGCCACTGTGGTGGGATGTTGTGCATGGCTACAGAACAGAGTGCACAGCAGCATGGAAGGCACTCACCGGAAACGCAGCCAGCGCCCCCTCACCTCTAAGGTGCCCAGCTCATGGTAGTACGACTTGATTTCATCGTGCCTGGTCAGATCATACCCCATGAAGGAAACATCATTTGTGGCCGCGTCATGAACCTGCATTTCGGTACTTCTTCCACACATCTACCCAGTAAGCTTCGCACAACTCTTGGCGCGTGTGTGCGTTCTGAAACTATGTTCTGGTAGCTGAACTTTGCGAATGGTTTGCATGTGTTTCAGGGTGCATACCTGAAGGTTCGTTGAGTTGTATCCACCAAGCTTCCCCACAATAAACCAACTGTTTATCACTTGCTCCAGTGTGGTAGTATCATCTTCAGACGGGCTGTTATAGAGCTCTATCCAGAACTGTAAGGAAGCACGGACGACGTTGCGCGAATAACTGGCAATGCTGCTGCGGCAGGGCATTCAGGCAGAGAGGGAGCCGCACGTATGCAACAGCCGGGTCGTACTCTCGAAAGGACACTTCCATAGGTTCAGGCCTACCTGTCTTTTGCCTAATTTTATAGTCGTCACCGCCATCTACATACTCTGCCATGCGTTCCCGAACTGCCTCAACGCTTCCGGCACCATCCAGGAGATCCCTGACTTCTGGGTCATACTCCACATCGCGCTCAAGGTCCCTACAGCAAAATGTTAGTTTCACACGAGATTTGTGCCGTTCGACAGTGTACAGAACAGCCTGCTTGCGCACTTGAGCCACATGGGCTTGCCATCATCCGCCACATCATACGCGCCCGCTGCATCCGAGTCGAGATCCGGTACCGGTGGAGGAGGAGGACCAAATTCACTAAGAGATCTACATCTCACGCGTACGTGAGCGGTTGTCGTTGGACAGAAGATGCAGGCACGACTATTGCGGAGGCCATATGGACTGTAGCCGTAACACCACATCTGGATAGCGCAGGCTTAGCTCAGGAACAGACGTGGACACCTTCAGACTGAAATATAGTTGTGTTTAAGCACAGCGTCTGCACGTATTCCATGGGCCTCGTCCCCAAGTCGCCGGTCGCGGTACAGATTCGAATTGACACGTTGGGGGGTGGCCACAAGTGCACTTCGAGAGAGAGGATCACAAAGGTACAGACAGTCGCGCCCAGACTACCTAATCAGGGTGTGGAGGAGATGGCGTTAGCTGGGCTTAAATTCATGATGCACAGCTTCGTGACGCTGTGCGGGCTTCGGTGTCTTCCATCCGCCAGGCAGCTGCAGCAGCCCACCCAGGCACG